>VYXD01015916.1:2256-29962 GCA_013397195.1 Hylia prasina | reverse complement strand
AAAAAAAGAAAGGTGTGGAATTATTCTCATTTTTACAGCTCTAACTCCCCTGAAAAAAAAACAGATTTCCAACAGACAGCTGTGATATCAAATTATGACACTTTGGCCTGACCTTCACATCTCTCAAAAGCCACCAATTCTAAAGGAGTGTTTTTCATCCTTCCAGCTCTGGAGCTGTGCAAACCAAATTCCATTCCTCATTTCGCAGCTTATCTTTGAGGCTGTGTGCACAAATTAACATCAGTAATGCTTGAACAGTTTAAAAAAGAGAGAGGAAAAGGGAAATCAGCAATCTGCAGAAAGCAGTGACTAATGTCCTGGAGCTTGTCTGGGCCTTTATCACACAGGAACAGATGAACTACAACAAAACTTGAGCCACCTCTGCTGCCAAAATTTTACTTGAAGGGTGGCACATTTACAACAGGTCTACAAAAGAATTTTTGCTTTAACTTTTTTTTTTTTTTGAAGTAAAAATCAATCCTGAAGGAACAAGAAGTGCAAAGAAGATAAGCATCAGATACCTGAAGTCCTTTCAGGCCCATTTTGCTGGGAATTCTGTTATGACTGTCCTGAGATGTCAAAATGTCATTTGATAATAAAAGTTTAATATGACTTAGGTTATATTGACTTGCTGCTGACAAGCAAAATAATCCTGAAGTTTTGTCACTTTCACTACACATAATTTTTCTTTAGTGTGTTCCATGCACAACTCTGGTCCTAAAAGAATTTTCTGCTTCCTCAAGAACTTGCAGCATTAACACATTAATTCAGAAATTTCTCTTTAAATCCTGTGGTTATGTCATGGAAAACACAGATATTAGCCAGGCTCATCCCCATTTTCACAAGAACCTCAAAAACTTGCCTGAAAATTTCCAGCTTGGACTAAAATAACTGGACTGACAAATAAACAATATGTAGGAAATTAATTTTTTTTAAAAAAAATCTATCTGGCAAAAATCAGGGAAGGAGTAAAAATCCGTGAGGAATACCATGATGGAAAACAGGAGCAGAAATTTAAACCACAGCAAAACTCCACAGGAAAATGAAGGGAGAATCCAAGGGAGAATCCGTGATGTGTGTGCGTGTTTGCTGCTCCCACACCACACAAACACAAACTGAGTTCGTGCCAGGGAATTCTCATTTTCTCTCACTTTCTGCACATGGTGGTGCCCCTGCAGTTAATTGCTTCCTGCAAACTGGACAAGAGTTTCTGGTGCTGGATAAGCCCAAGGAGATTCCAGTAATACCTCACCCACGGGAAGCTGGAAATCTGCATTACCCTGCATTTGCTCCAAGCTCACTTATTCAGAGCATCTCTCTTTTCCCAAATATCCCGAGCCTCAGCACTGCTTTGCCTTGATAAAAAAGCACATTCCAGAAGCTGGATGAGTTGACTCATCCACTCGGCTTTAATCTGAATATTCCTCCTTTGAAGTTGGTAGCTGGATGCTGACTCAGACCTTCTAAAATCCATAGGCTGCCATGCAAATTAATAAAAGATTTGATTAACTTGACTGTGAAGTATGATTTTTGTAGGCCACCCCGCTACTGGGAATGCGACAGAAGGATTAGAAATTATTTCATGTTCTTGGGGCAGCCACCAAATGAAGGATGGCACATCAAAAAATGGAGTTTGCAAATGAAGGCTCTGTTAAAAATACAAAATTCTGTTGGGTCAGACAAATGTCCAACCCCTGCACCTTTGCAGTTCAGCTGTAAGAGACACAATGCGTTTTCCTTCCATTTTAATTCTGCCTTTTATAAAACACTGGAGGCAAAATGTTCAAAGGCAAAATGACTCAACGCTTCAAAACTGAAAAGGGCAAAATTTTGATTACTGAGAGGTGAGGCATGAAACAAATGAAACTTGCACCAAAACTGATCAGCACATCAATCTATATTTGACCTACAGTCAGAAATAAGCAACAGAAGCTCCTCACACTGGGCTGAATAATTGCCATATGGTGTGTGTGGAAAATATATGCAAATATTCTGCCTGCAGCATAAGTAGATCCTGCCATAAACTTGCCTGGCTTTGGCTTTTCTCTTTTTCCTTCTCCTGGCAATGCCAGCAAAGCCAGTGCTTCATATTCACCGGATTGCAGACCTGTCTTTCCACGCCACCAGGAAGCATGCACAGGTACTTTTATTTTTTTATTCATGTTTTTCTGGTGGGTTTTTTTTCAGGTTTTCAGTCCAACAGAGCTCCAAATTACTGGAGAGGGGAGCCTTTTAACCCCCTTCCCTCTAAATATTGATGCCAAGCCCTCCACCCTGGTGGTTTCAGCACTTTGGGGGCGCAGAACCTGAGCTTCCACACAGTGGGTGGAAAAACGTCTGACAAGTTCCCTCGGGAAAATTACAGCTGGGCTAATCACACATTCTCAGCTCACAAGGAAATAAATAAGAGTTTTATTGGGTCAGCTGGTGGGAGCAAAACCCTGCTGCAAGGAAAACCGTGAGCTGCAGGAAAAGAAATGTTGGGTTATCCTGCTGGAAGGTGTCTGAGGCACTCAGCTGCTCCTTCCTGAATTCAGTGTTCCAGCCCGTGGAATTAGTGCCACAGTCCAGGGAACAGGGTCATTAAGAGACCTTTAGAAGCCCTGTGGAATGTAAACAAAACAATTACGTGCCTCTCAGGCATCAGCATCTGGATAATACCAGTGAATTTTGTTAAACTGATCCCTAATAAGTAACAACAGCAACAAAAAGCCAACAAAACCCAAAAACACACAAAAAAACCACAAAAACAAAACCAAAGTAACTCCAAACCTGAAGCCTGATTTTTAACCTTTCCAACCTGAGTGTGATCACCCTTCAGAAAAGCAAAGGGAATGGTATCAGAAGTGTTTGTTCACTGTTACCAGCAAAATCACCATGTATTACCTTCAGAAAAGTATAATAAACCTGATATTCCCTCCCCTCGCTATCAGAACTTGTCCAGACTTATTTTGTACAAGAATTCCCTTGTTTTTCTTGAGGGAGGGATGATTTAACCCTCTGTTGCAGGATTTTCTGGGCTTTGTGAACAGTCCCACCCTTTTCTGCTGAAGGAGGTTCTGTGATCACCAAGACAACAAGTTGGATACAACCATAAACCCTTTTCTTTCAGGATAATTCCCAGCCCATTTCAAGGCTCGTGCTCCTTGAAAACAGCTCTGTGGAATATGGAATCTGCAACCAGAATTTATTTATAACTGCAGTGGTGCTCTTTTCCCCCAGCTGGAATGATTACCTGGCTATTAATTAGTTAAAAACACCATCATTTTTATGGCATTAAATAAAATAAAAATGCACCAGCTCTACCTCCTGACAGGACAAGGGATTTTGCAATCCAGTTTCACCTGGAGGGTGGCAGGGCTGTGTTTGTTCTGTGCTTTTGCACATGCTGGGGGGTGCTGGTTCCAAACTCTGACACAAATTCTGAAAAAGTATAATAAACCTGATATGGGCATAACCTTGTTCTGAGAGGGATGAGTGTGAGCAGAGCCCCTTCCACAGCCTCAGCCAGCCCTCAATTTCCCCTCATTATCAGATAATTCTGACACAGGCTTGGCCTTTTAGTAATTTCTCAGTTATTGGGCTAACTCATGCAGATACAGCAGAGCTGAGATGCTGAACTTAGTTACAGCAGGAGTCAGTTCCGTCGATGATTTATGGAAATGGAGGTATAAAATGAAGATTTTTTTTCCTCTTTTAAAGAGTGTTTTCAATACCCTGCCTTAAAATTTCTTCCATTAAATCTAGTTATTCCAAGGAACAAGCTGCTGAGAGCACAGCTCACATTCTTCTTGCCACGAACCCATTTTTCAGCTAGGGGAAGTGGAAATATACTGAGCATCCATTCAGCACAACTCGAAATAAAACCTCCTGGATGTCAGAGAAAACTGTCCCCATTCTATTCAACCAGCTGCCACTGAGTAAGCAACTTTTATATAAGGGAAATAAATTTTTAAAAAATCATTTAAGTGGGTGGACATTTAGCATTACAGAGGATTTGTTTTCCTCCCTGACCTCTGCTCTGATCAGCAGAATTGTAAACAGAAAATACAGAAAATGTCCCTCATTTTTTTCCACTGATGCTTTGGGAACCGTAACCTTCCCTTTTATAAGAATAAGAAAATAATTTCCACTTCTCTCATGTGCCCCAGTTCTAAATTTTAACAACAAAGTTTTACCACTGCAGTGGCTCAGCCTTGCAATAGCTGCACTGATATTTCTTCTGGATTTTCCAGCGGCACAGGTGACCTTCAGTGATTTAAATTCTGCTTAAACACCTTGAAATGCTTATTCCAAAACCAGTTTCCTACATTTCTGCTTATTCACACAAACAGCTCATGCTGAAACCATCCAAGTTTCTTTACAGGTCTGCTCTTCTCTCATTTGATTTTCTTCCTGAGCTGCAGAATGGCACATACCACACCCAGCAATTTATTTTGATTTGTTCACCACAGCTAGAATGGATTTTGTTATAAATGCATGGTATTGGTGGGAAAAAAACTAATGCAACAAACTGAATTTGGATTGAGTTGGTTTTTTTTTCTCCTAATAACCAAAATAAAAACCAATAAACCCATTCCTCAGCCTCATGGCCACGGCAGCTCCTGTTCCTGTCTGTGTTTTCTGCAGCCCTGAAGACCTTTTCCTCCTTTCCTTCCCCACCACTGGCACCAAACTTTACAAACTGGTTTTTCCCCTCCTGCCTCCCCCTTTCTGGTTGTTCATTCTACAAAGAAATGATGGTTGTGCTGCAGAGAAAGGCCTCAGAAAGCACACAACAATACAAGAGGAAAAGAGAAAACCAACCAGAAAGCAGAAAACAAAACCAAAAACTCCAAAACAAGCAAAAAAATCCACTCAAAAGACAAAAACAAGCAAGCAAAAAAGTGAAAACTCAGAAAAAACAAAAGAAACCAAAACTCTTGCACCTTTTCCTTTCATAACACATTCTTTAAACTTCAATACCCAAATCCTAGTTTCTAAATGTATCTTTATCTGCAAACACAGGGTGTTTGAGCAGCAGAGTTGTGGTTTTGACTCCTGATTTTGCAAAGTGAGCAGGTCCAAGGCTGCTCTGACAGAACCCAGCCTGCAGCTGAGGGATGCTCAAGGCCAGGGTGTCACCCCTGATGCTCCCAGGAACTCCAGGAGTGGAGTAAGTGGAGCCTAAAATCGATACCAGTCCATTCTGAGAGCAAGGTGTGGATTTCCTGTGGCTTTGGTGCTTTTTTGGAGCATCTCAGAGCACAAATAATGTGCAATTTGAAGCACTCACGGGCGTGGTTACACGCAGAGAACATTCATGCGATGCTCAGGTTGTTTCACAGGCTATCAGTGAAGTCATTAATGTGTAAATATGCTTAAATCTTGCCAAAAATAATGTGGTTTAAAAGTGGAAAATAGTGTCCTCTCAAAAAAGCATTTAGTATATGAGGACCTGATATTTCACCTTTAAAACAGCATTTAGTATATGAGGACCTGATATTTCACCTTTAAAATAATTACAAATATTTTATACGAGAAAATAACTTGAAATACTAGGAGTGTAACACCCTTAGCTCTGGATTAACACTGAGAGCAGCAATCTGGGTCAGCTAAAACACCTGAAAACTCACATTTTGTACCCTTTTCTCCACGTGTACCTAAGACAGCAGGTCTGTTATCACCTCTAGTACAAACCTGCAATAATTATTGTGTGTTGGCCCCAGAAGAGAAGCCCTGCCTGTGGATTTAGCCAGCATCGTCACGGGAGGTGATTCCCCTCCCAAAAACACAAAGCCTTGATTGCTTGGAGCCATCTCCTGGAACTTCAAAGAGCCCATGCAAATCTCCTCCCCAGATCTGCACTGCCTGATTTCAATATTGTCGCTGCTAAATGGGTATTTAGCAATCATTTAAGGCTCAGGATTCTTCCCCGTGTATATTTACTGGAATATATTCGAAGCAAGCTATTTTTGAATCCTGTTTTGCTGTTCCCTGATCTGAGTCACAGGGAAAGCAGCAGGGCAGGAGGGGATGGCACAGGGGTTTTGTGCCAGCATCACCCCCCTCTGCAAGAAATCAAAAAGGGATCCTCTCACAGACTCAGGACAGTCCAACACACAGCTCAGAGGTGAATAATTCCCACTGTCCTGTAACAGAGCATTGAACTAAAAGTGTCTGCACGCTTTGTCATTTCCTAAATTCCATTTTTGCCCCGCAGAACTGATCTCATTTGTAAATACTGTCCCCATCACAAATCAAGTGAGCACCATAACCACACCACAGAAAACGGAGAATGGCTTTATCCACACCAGAGTAAATCCAAGCTGATACATCCAAATAATAATCCAAAAACTGCAGAGGGGTGGCTGTCCTGTAATAAAGCAAAGCGTGGCGTTGGCAGGGAAGAAACAGGACTTGTCAACACGGACACAATTATCGTAGCTGGAGGTTCATTTTTGGTGTGTCCAACCCTGTTATCAACTGCAATCAGTGCCAAGGCACCTAAATTCCACCTATTGCACACATTATTAAAATGACTCTGTGAATGCCACAGCCATTAATTAAAGTAAATAGCAGGGGGAAAGGAGTTGATCAGAAGCCAGGCTTTTCTTCTTCTCCTTCCCTTTTGTGGAGAGGTGTAAAACCTCACACATTTCTGAATCCTGTTTCTAAATCCCATCTCTAAATCAGGAGGAGCCGGGCAGGGTGTTTGACTTCCCTGGCTCAGGACAGATGGAGATCCTGCAGCACAATGGGAAATAGAGGTGACAGCCAAGGACAGCTGGGGTGGCAGTGCCACTGGGTGACCTTGGCAGGGGCACTGGCACACCCTGCCCAAAATCTGCTCATCCAGTTCGGGATTTTGGTGGCAGCACACCAGGGAGAAACCACCCAACAGGATAAAAATCCTCAAGGGACGCCCCTAAGGACCCTCAGGATTTTACTGGTGGAGGGAATAATTCAGGATCTCAGATGGCCCCCTTCAGNGAACAGCTTTTTATTCCCTTAATTCTGTCTGGCCTCTGTTTTTAGGTAGCCCCAAAAGGCATCAAAGCTAAAGAAAACGTGGGATTGTTTTGCCAGGCACTGTAAGAAACACAATTCAAGGATAGCACAGGACAGCAGAGTTTCCATTTCTTCTCTATGTTTCATAACTTCTCTTAGTTATGAAATAACTTCTTTTCAGCTTAGAGAAGCTGAGAGTTAAAACAAACAAACAAACTGAGCATTATTAAATGCATTATCAATCAAATGCTGACGTTAATTAGCAGAACAAGCAGGAAAGAAAGGCAGGAACAGCCTTTTGGCACCGTGAGTAAATGTTGCTGTCAAAATTGGTCCTGTGAAAAAATAATTAATGTCATTGTGTCTTGGCTGGTGCACACACAAGGTAGGAGCAGCAGAACCTGAGAAATAAACACCAGAAATACCTGAGAAATTTATAAATGTGATCTGTTTAAGTGTCACAAATTGCTGCCTTTCCTTTCTTGAGTGCACTCATCAAGTGTCAGCCCATGATGGCTCCAGGGCTGCTGTGGGTGTTTGGGGATGTGTCATCTCCAGCAGGTTTGTCACCAGAACCTCTGAATAAACCAAAAAACAGCTCATGAGGTGATTCCAGCCCTTGAAGCCACACACAGAAGCTCTGTAAGATAACAGAGCACAGTCAAAGCTTTAGGATGACTTCTGCACCCACGCAGAGTCTCTCCTTGGGTGGAATGGTTCCTTGCATCAAAAATGTCAGTCGAGGTGTTGGGTTTGCTCTTAGCCATTTTTCCAGGCATTTAAAGCCTTTGTGACACTCTACAGCAGCATTTGAAGCACCCTCTGACACTGTTTACAGGAGGAAAAATACTGGATTAAAGGAAGTATTTCCACACAGGAAACTCCATCCTAAATTGTGTCAGATGTGACATTATTTTCCCTCTTTGCTTTCTTTGCAAACCTGTCCTGGAAGAGCATTATCATTTCCCCCTGTCAGGGGAAACTGCTGCCTGATTTTTGGATACAAACCCAAAGGCATTTGTTGATGTTTGTTCTTCTACCTTTACATAATCATCTCCTCCACACACCTTCACACATTCCAGCAGCGTGGGAAGCAAATTAAAATTAAGGATTCCAGTGAAAGCCAACAGCCTGAGATTTGATCCAGGCTGGAACTCTTCAGCAAGCTGCCTGCAAGGCTGGTGAGAGTCGTGCATGTGTTATATAGGTCAGTGCATGAAACTTGCTTATTTTAGGTAACATTTTATTCCCCAAAGGGAATCTGAGCTGCTGAGACAAAACCAGACCTAATCAGAATGGGAGAGTTACATATAGAGTGAAGATAAATGGTTTTAGAGTGTCAAACAACGCTTTTCTACACTGCCCAACTTCCAGAAAGTGGAGGAAAAGAGGCTTTATTAATCCAAATTAACGATGTTTCAGTCCATCCTAAAAATGCTTAGCATTTCCCTCACCTAGCTTTGGCCAAGTACACAGTTGTGAGGAATGCAGCACTGAGAAAATCTCAGTATGCACAGCAAATCCAGTGGACACAGAGGTTACTGGCAGCTTTTATTCCCAAGGTAAAACTCGGCAGGTACTTTGCAAACTGTTTTGTGAAGCTAAAGGACTGTGAGCAGTGGGAAGGAGCTGAAATGGGAATTCAGAATTCAGTTTTTAGCCTGTGGCCATGTAGTAGTGGGGAGGCTGGAAATAACTCGTTTCAGACTTATTTTAAAGTACTGGAAAAAACAACATATTTTCCTCTCGAACCAGCAGCTTCCCAAGACAGAGTTTCTCACAGAGGAACTACGAACTCCCTCAGAAAACTCTGTTCCAGTCTCTCCCTGACACAACCTCCACAGATCAGCTGTGATTTCCTAAGCACAAATAAACAGTCTTGCTCTGGTCGAGCTACTATTCCTTAAAGGAGAAAACAAACAAAGCCAAAATGATAACGTACCCCCAGAAAAGAAATAAATCCACATTCATTTTGGCTTATTTTTCACTGCTGTCCTTTAACAAAATGGAATTATTGGAAAACTTGCATGGACTGCAACCAGGATGTAAGAGTCACCTGCTGTTGGAAGCTATGCCTTTGACAGAAATCCCACTAAAAACGCAGCTTTTGGTACTTCAGAGAGAAAAACTGAGTTGTCACCTCTACCTGCAGATGTTGAATCTCTGAGTTATGCATCCCACCTCACTGAGGGCCAGGCTGGTGCAGTCCCAAACTCCAGTGAGCACTCAGCCCTGGCTCACACAGATCTCAGAGGGGCTAAAAGCCACAGAACACCCAGCTGAAAATGGTTTTTGCTGTACTTCCTTCTGCTTCCCCACTTCTACTCCCTGCTAAATAATTCACAAAACGATTTTATGTGCTCCCCAGCAGCACAGCTGGTGAAGCACAACCCCGTGGTGGTGGCTGTGGCAGTCCTTGCTGGGTTTGCAGACGTGGATTGGAATTGTCTGAAATTGCACGGCCCCAGCTGGGGAGGCACTGGGGGAACTGGGAGTGAGGGGTGGGAGCTCCAGACTGGGGGGAACAAGCCCTGCCCGTGTCCATCCCCACCTCAATGGGCACAATGTGGCCCAGGAGCAAAATATATGGTGTTATATTGTATTGTGTTGTGTTGTATTGTGTTATATTGTATTGTGTTGTGTTATATTGTATTGTGTTATATTGTACTGTGTTATATTGTATTGTGTNGTTGCGTTGTGTTGTGTTGTGTTATATTGTATTGTGTTGTGTTGTGTTGTGTTGTGTTATATTGTGTTGTGTTGTATTGTATTATGTTATATTGTATTGTGTTGTATTGTATTGTTGTATTGTATTGTGTTGTGTTGTATTGTGTTATATTGTATTGGGTTATATTGTATTGTATTGTGTTATATTCTATTGTATTGTATTGTGTTGTGCTANAGATTATTCTATTCTATTATATTACATTATATAATATAATATTATATTACATATTATATTATATTACATTATATTACATTATTTTATATTATATTATATTACATTACATTACCTTATATTACCTCACATCATATCATATCGTATTTACATTACATTATATCATTCAAATATCTTTTTGAACAGCACAAACGCAACAAATCCCTCCCTTCCTCACTGGTGTCACTCTGCATTCCTTGCAGCTGGAATGCCAAAGGTGTCTGGTTGAAGCCCCTGGTGTGGTTCAGCTCTCCTGAGGTTTCTGGGATCAGGTTTTTCCTCCCACAAACAAAATCTGGGGTGTTTGAAGGGAATGGCTCAGCTGAGGTAGAAGGGATTCTTCACAGGAACACAGATAAATTAATCAGAGCAGAACATTCAGCATGTTACCTTCATTACTCACAGGATTTAAAGTGATTTCCACCCCTAAATTAGATTTTGTCTAATTTATAGATGAGTAGCTCATGCCAGACACTTTCAGGATGCCTCTGAGGTCACTATCTGGCACTATTAATACATTCCAGAATTACCAGAAGGCCTTAACTCACAGAATTTTATTACAAAAAAACCCAAAATCCCAAGATATTAAGTTTGCACACTCCACCTGCAGAAATTTCCAAATATTTCGCAGGATTTATGAGCAAAAAGAAACTAAATTTAAATATTTCTTTTTTTTTGTTGTTACTAAATCATCATTCCCTTCTTCTGGTAAATCAATTTAGATAATAAAGAAGTCACCTTATAAAACCCACTCTGACTCAGATATAAGGAGCCTCTTATTCTGCCTTGTGGTACAGGTTCTTTATTTTGCAGACAGTAAACATTTATATGTATTTAAAAGCCTCTTTTCAAACTGCTTTCCATCAATGACATTACCTCAATCACGCAAGAATGAGCTTTGGAACACTGTGAGCAGGTGCAGGGGATGACACATCAAAGAAGTAAAACTTCTCTCACTGCAGAGTCTGGAGAGAGCAAAACCAAATCCTGAAACTGGGAATACGAAAATTTAAAATGCCTGCAAATAATTGAGCAGAAAACCTGGTTTACTCAGCAAGACGATCTTGCCCAAGTGGAAATCTGGATGCCACTTGGAAAAGTGAGAAAAAATTCCATAAAATTGCCAGCCTAAAGACAACATAAAGAAAACCCAGTTGAAAGAAGTTCTCATGATTTTCAATCAGTAAACAACAGGGAATTTCTTAACGCCTGCCTTTCTGAAACAACCCAAATCTGTGATTATTCAGCCCAAAATAACTTTCTGCAACTTGTGCTTGAATGTTGTCACTGCTACTGACAAGAAATAAATCTAAAATCCTGATCTCCCTGGCTGCAATAAAACATTCACCCACACCAGCCCTCTGCTGCCACTTGTTTATCTAAAACCAACCCAAAAATCAAAAGTTTCATCTCACCAGCCAGCAGAACTGTCCAAATCATTTCCCACTGAAAACTGACGTGGAATCCAAGTTGCTCATAAATATTCCAGCCCCTTCTCTCATGGTTAAACATCTCACTGCACCCAGGAGCTCCTGAAATCACTGACTGTGGACAAGGGATCCACAATCAGGCCCAGAAGCAACTGAGGAATTGTTTACCATAGAAAAGGGTAGGAAGCACGGGGAATGTTCTGTTGGTTTGCCAAAAGGAGTTCAGGGAATAAAGAGCAGGAATAATTTGTCAGATAACATTTAAACACTTGTACAGAAAATAAACTGAGGCTGGAATCCCCTAAATCTTTCAGGATTGCATTCTAAACTTCCCAAAATGTCTTCTCAGCTGGCACCTTTTAAAATAACTATAAAGCCTGTCAGATTAACTTCATCTTGAAACCTCAGATCTTTGCTGTGTGCCTAATCTCTACAAAACACAGCTTGAAATGCCAACACCACCAAGGTATGCTCAAACCACCATAATTAGCCTCATAATTTACAAGTATTCAACGAGGAAAAATATTTTTAAGAGTTAAAAAAGCTGTCAGTGAGTGAAGAGAGAAGGGGAATTTTATTAAAGTAACGACTCACCACCTTTTAGCCAATCTGCCAATTGAAAAAGGTGCAATTCCATGCAATGCATGCGTGTAATGCAGAAAATTGGGATTTGGGCTGGGCTCTGAGCTGGTTTGGAATTTGAATATATTGTCAGTGACAATGTCAGTGACATTTGACTTCAGCACTTGATACCCACAGGGTCCAGCCCACCTGGAAAGATGCTGACACTGGGTAGGAAGGACAGGGTTTGGATGTCTGTGGTGAAGCTGCAGCACAGGTGCCAGGGAACAGATCCCCTGGGGACTCCAGATGGAGGAGAACGAGAGCACACACAAAAACCCTCAAGGACTTCCAAACAGTGCGACAAGCCAGGAAATAATTCCAATTTCTGTCATTCTGTCCAAGCAGGGACTCATCTATAACGTAGCTCTAAACTTGGAAACCAACGCACTTGGGAATGGAGAGCCAGGGATCAATGGAACAAGAACAGCTGCCACGCAAAGGAAAACAGGGAATAGATGGTTTTTTCCTCTTCCTTTCATTCCCAGTGACACAGCAATGCAGAGCCTGAACCTTTGCTGTGTCCTCCCAAAAACACGAGCAGCCTGACCTCCCTCCACTCTGCACTCTCCACCTCCTGCAGGTTCTGACAGCTGCCCATCATCTTTGGCCTTTCAATGAAAACCAGTTTCAGTGAAGCCTCTGAAAGCTTTTAGGGTAATGTAAGCTATCATAGCATAAAGAAATACATCTTTATTCAACTGGTTTCTTCTGAATTTAAAAAAAAAACCAACCAAACCCCTGCTGAAGAACAGGGCCACGCTTCACACTGGAAATGTGACAAATGTGTTTGCAGGGGATTGGAGGTGTCCCAGTGCTGACATGAAGATTTCGCTGTTCCATTCATTTTTCCCACCTCCCTGCCTGTCTGCTTTACTCCAGGAATGTGCAATCTGTGGGACAATAATTCTGTACTCCCAGGGTGAAGCCTCTCCTGTGTGTGAGCGTTCCCGGGTGGGTGGGCAGCATCAGCAGCAGCAGCAGCATCATCAGCATCATTAGCATCATTAGCATCACTAGCAGCAGAATCAGAAGCAGAAGCAGCAGAAGAAAAGGAGAAGAAAAGGAGAAGAAAAGGAGAAGAAGAGAAGAAGAAGAGAAGAAGAGGAGAAGAAAAGGAGAAGAAAAGGAGAAGAAGAGAAGAAGAGGAGAAGAAAAGGAGAAGAAAAGGAGAAGAAAAGGAGAAGAAAAGGAGAGGAGGAGAAGAGGAGAAGAAAAAGAAGAAAAGGAGAAGAAAAACAGAAGAAAAGGAGGAAAAAGGAGAAGAAAAACAAAAGGAGAAGAAAAGGAGAAGAGGAGGAGAAGAAAAGGAGAAGAAGAGGAGAAAAGAAGAAGAAAAAGAGAAGAAAAGGAGAAGAAGACGAGGAGAAAAGGAGAAGAAAAAGAGAAGAAAAGAAGAAGAAAAGGAGAAGAAAAGGAGAAGAAGAGGAGAGAAGAAGAAAAAAAACAGAATCAAAGGAGAAGGAGAAGAAAAGGAGAAGAAAAGGAGAAGAAAAGGAGAAGAAAAGGAGAAGTAAAGGAGAAGAAAAGGAGAAGGAAAGGAGCAGCAGCAGCAGCGGCCGCCCCCGGCCCCGCCGGGCAGGAGCCGCAGCTGAGTCACGGCTCTGCCTCTCCCCCCGCCAGGGATTTTCACTCCAAGCTCACAGACGTCTCTGTGACGAGGGATTCTTCCTTTCAGGGCCGAACCTCCGGCGTTCTGACGTCTGGGAGAGGGATTTGCAGGAGCATCCCTGTCCCTGTTCCGTGGTTAATGCCACCGCCCTCCCCTTTCCCCCCAGCGTCTCTGCTCGGGCTTCTGCCGGAGTCCAGGGATGAAGCAAAACCCACGGTCAGAAAAAATCAGTGTAAATTTCCACACGAATTAATTTATCCAAGCAGTCGTGTTTATTTAAACTACGAAGTATTTGCCTTGAGCTGGAGTTGTTTTTTTTCATACAATCTGAATATGCACAATTTTATATTTATCACAAAACCCTTACCAGCCCTGGAAACTCAGGAGACAGATCCAAACTCTGAACTTACAGTTCCTTAGGATAAAAGCCTCTGCTTCAGAAATTGCTACAATGGACAAGGTTTAGTCTTTGCTGTCCATCATCAGCTGCCAGGAGGTCAAAGCCTCCTTTCCTGAAATGTTTTCCAAATGATAAGCCAAGTGAAAGAACAAAAAATAATTCCAAAGGCAAGGTTCAGAACTGCAGGAATTATATCATAATAATTCAAAAAAACCAAAAAAACCCCCAGTATTTGTAGAAGTCAAATGAACAAAAGATGCTCTTTGCCACCCAAAACCTTTAGCATTCCAAGCTGGTTAACATATGGAACATGAGACTGAAGCCAGTTTATAATTGCTTCACTGAAAATTCTCTGTTAGTATTTATGTATTTAATTCTACGTTCGCTAGACGCCCGTGGGGATAAATATGTTTTGCTACTCGTGTCTGAAAAGCAGCAAAGAAATAGTGATAAATAATAATTCAACGCTGAAAAACCCGTTCCTTGTGTTTATTTTAAATCCTGCTGCTCTGTACGAGGTCACTGTGTTCCACAAATATTTAACCTGCCAAAAATGGGCTGCAGAAGCCGACCTTGGTGCATCCTGCAGGTGTCCAAGGAAGGACTGGATGTGTCAGAGCTCTGGGCTGGTGACAAGGTGGGGATCAGGCACAGCTGGGCTTTAAATCCATCTGCTTCATTTGATGGAATTTCTCACTCGTGTGATAATTCCATATTGCTATTTAAAAAAAAAAAAATCTAAAATTTAGGGAGTTCCCTGCATGTCATCACCAAAAGCACTGCTGACTTGTAAGAAAACTAGAAACCAAAGAGGCAAGATGGGCTTGCCTGAAATTCCTGTACTGATTACCAATAAGTTGTGCTGTTTTTAAGTGATTTTCTGGATCAATTCCTGACCAAGAGCCAAATTATCTTCTGTCCCAACTCTGCCCATCCCTGCAGAACTGGAGCCTTAACTCAAAGCTGTCCAACTCTCAGTTTCACCCTCCTCTTGATTTATTTTGCAATTTGTAACTCTGTGGCCCGTGATCCCAGCAAGCAAATCACAGGCTCAGGAAAGCCCTGCCAGTCTTGACAAGGTGAATGAGATTTTCTCTGCATTCCCCAGCCTGCCACGAGGATTTGCTTCTCCAGTAATTCTTGGCCTGAACAGCAAAATATAAGCAGTTCCTTCTGAGTGTTGTTACTTCTTCCACATGATTCTGTCTTTAATCACAACCCGGAGTCAGATGAAAAATTTGAGATTATTAATGGATGCTCCTTCTCCAGGAGCACCCTGCAATCTACTCGAAAAATGCAGGACTTGTTCAATCTGTCTTCCCAAAAGCTGAACTGCTGCAATGCTAAAAATGTCCACCAGAAAAGGGCACCAAGAATTGGAAGAAGTTGCTGCACATTTCAAACGCTCTCCCCTATGGAAATGTGGCTCCAATATTCATTCCTCCAGTGTAGCCACGACTCACCAAAAAGCAGTTTGGAATATTGCAAAATAGAGTAATTTATCTGTGATTTGTGCTAGGCAGTTATGGGGATCAGATTGCTACCAAAGTCTGCTCTGCTGCTGGGGCTACAAGATGTTGTTAGTACACGTGAACCAATATTTCAGTTTAAGGACTCTACACATCTTGCCTTGGTTTGAGTCTTTTTAAACACCAAGATCATCCCAGAGAATCTGGAAAGTCAGCTGGGCTTCAAGGGAGGAGTAGATATTGGGATAGAGAGCCACATCGATGTGTGGTAATAATAAATTCTCACAAATAATTATTTGAATGGATCAGGAGCGCTGGTATTTTACCTTTGATAAATTCTGTTAAAGAGGAACAGCAAGAGGAAAAGTTAATTTCATCCAGACAGCAAGAGCACAGGGAAAGAACTTTGAATTATGACAACCTAAATGCATTTGATCCTGTAATTTAAATGTATGGCAAAACAATAATCTGTTCAGGTGCTGAATGTAGTTCAGTGCATCAATGATGAATTGAGTATTTTAATAACCAGCCATGAGAACTTTCAAATCCATTATTACAGCTTGAGCAAGCACAATTGCTCCCAGCCCATGTGCCCTTTACAAGCTGAGTTTCTCCAGTCAGTGAGAGCTGAAGGACCAAAGGAATAAAGAGGAATGGGAGAGGGGAAGGGACGAGGAGGGGAAAGCAAAACCAAAACTTCTGGAAACGTGGATTAGGGGCAGCTTGGCTCTGCTACAAACTCACACATCCAGCAGAACTGAGGGAGGGGGGGTGAGCAGAGCAAACAGCCAATTTCCAGCACAAGCATCATTTGCATTTAATCATGCTCTTCAGAAAAGGCCCTGGGAAGGCTACAGAAATAGGAGAATGCAAGCCCATTAATCCCACACAAAGAAATAGGAGAATGTAACCCCCTTTTTTCCAGCACAAAGAAATCCCAGCAAGGTGATCTCCCCGTGGCTGAGCCACCAGGGAATTGCAAGTCCCAACCACCTGATTTTTCCTTCCTCCAAAGGGATGCCATAAATGGATGGAAAAATTCTCCAAGTGAAAAAGGCATAAACCCAACACATATTTATCCCACCAAAGTACTGGAGAGGGGATTTTTTAACCATGCCTGCATTAGCTACAATATTGCTTTATGCAGAAATCAGGCAGGTACCTTTGAGAGAATGTGTTTGAATAAAGGCAAGTATTTTACTTTTTGGCAACCCCTTGAGCTGCACAGTAAGGATTATGTCACTCTTGGTTCTGTGATGAATTCTTGTTGTGAAAGTCTAGATTCTCCATTCTCTTCCAACTTTTTCTTTAAGAGGACTCTAGAAAAACAGAAGGTGAACAGGAAGAGAATTTCCCAGATGACAATTCCTGGTGGGCTGTGGCTCTCCCACCCTCTGGGGATGGTTTTGAGGGATGGTTCGTGGGAAGGGGAACTGGAAAATGTCACAGTGATCATGGAATGCACCTCTCCTGGTCACAGAGCTGACCTGCGCTCCCCTGAATATTTTTATTTGCTTGGAAAAGCCTCAGAATTCCCGTTTTTGTGGAGGTATTTACACCAATTTACAGCTTAAGCTCGAAATTTATCAGCAGAGTATCACCATTTTCCTCATTTAACTTAATGTCATAACTTTTGCCTATTTGAAATGAAGGGTGACAGATTGAAGTCAGGAATCAATTCCTCAGAAAAATCACCAAGCAGCTTGAAACAGCTCTTGTGAAAAGGAGCAGCAAGTAAAAATGTCGTGACTCACCACAGCAGCATTATTTCCCCAAAAACATCATTGCTGTCACATGCAGACACTTCACTGCTCGTGTGGAAACAACACACGAGTAAATAAACACAGGAATTGTGAACAGAACATGCCTAATCACTATTTAATGCCTTTCACTGCCACTTGCAAGCCTCCACAGTAATTGCACCCTAAAGGTTCGATTTTGGTTTCGACACAAAGGGCCAGATTAGAAGTTTTTAATTAAAAAAAAAATGACGTGAAAACTTTGTATACTTGGATTTTTCCTCTTCACCCTTTCCAAAAGGTTTCAGTCATGGTTGATTCAAGCAAAAGCAAGCTCTGAAATACTCTTTTTAAGTAAAAATTTTAATTTTTAAATAGTTCTTGAAGCCTCCTCTCTTTTGTTTTAACACGGTTAAGTGACTGCACACTGATCTCAAAATGTGCAGCAGCATTAGTGGGGACAGCTGAGAAAGAGAACTGCAAATGGCAGTCACTGCATCAGTTTAATTTGAGTTTGGGCAGAGAAAACCTGATTCCATCTCAATACAATAAGAGAATCTACACAGGCAGGTCCTGCACACTGGAATCTAAACAGAAATATTTTTTGAGAGCGTATGAAAGATGACAGAATATTTATAATTTCAGCTATCTGATCAGAGCTGCTTCTAATCCATTTATTTTCCATTTACAGACATACAGAGCCTCTGCTGGTCCTACAGCCACGGGTTTCTACCCCTGAGCTTTCAGAAGATATTTTGGACAAAGCTGAGGGATTTGTCCTCATTGTGCAGAATGATTGTTTGCCTTGCCCAGCTCTCTCAGGAAAATGCTCCTGGACCACTGCAGGCAGGCAGAGATGTGCACACACTTTTACACTGTGCAGGTTCAGCTGCCTCTTGCCCCAAATGAAATTAGCTGCGTGTGTTAACGAGCTCAGCAGCACGCCCCTCTCCAGCCCTGGTGCAGCAGAGATGGGGAATTTGACACTTTTCAGCAAGCTGCTTTTTTGCTGATTGACATCATTAACTCTGCTTTATCTCTTACACATAATCCCCTTTTCCAACATGAAAGTTATTTGCTGAAGTCCTCAAAGTGAAAATATTCTGTTCTTATCTTGAGGAGTCCAGCGTCTAGATCTAGAGAATTTCAGTCATCTATCAAAGAAGCTACTCTAAAACACAGACTAATTAAATACAAAAGGGACTTTTAGGACTATTGTTCATCCCTCAAAAATCAACGTTTTCTTGCTACCAGTTTGCTTCCTTTCAAACGCTCAGCTGAAAATTCCCAAAAGGAAACAATCCTTGAAATGAAGCCATGTGCTTTAAACCTTACATCAGTGTTTGTTAAAGAGTTACATGCACGAAGTCTTCATCCCTTCTTGGCAGACAGAGCACTTTGCCACGTGTTTTTCCAAAGGCTGAAACCACTCCTGGAATTCTCTCCCTCAGAAAGCATCACAAATTCCCTGTTCTAGATCACCCAGCTAAGGAGTGACTAACACACCTCCAGGGAAAGTCTCCATCAGCCCAGTGACAAGCCCAGCAAATCAGAAAATCCAGATTTAATCCTGTTGTTACCACACAAAGCCACACAGAGCCTGGATTTCAGGACAACAGGCACCTGATGTGTTTATTCCGTGTTTAAAGCCTTCCAGGGAGCTGTTCCTGAAACACAGGGACATAATCACCGAGGGATTTGGACAGTAACCATCACACTCTGCCATCTCCTTTTACTGTGCAGTTGTGTTTTACCCTAAAGGCCCCTTAGGAGCTGATTTGTCATCAGTGCACAGCCCAACAGCCAAGGACCTGGGGGCTGAAAAAGACATTTGTAATGGGTCACAACATTAAAGAAAAAAACGAAAGAAAACAAAAAAGAAACCCACCAAGCAGTAACCCCAAAGCTTCATCAGCTGCCTGATTTTTTGGAAAGGCCTTCTAGCAAATAAAAGAATAAAACAGCTGCATGACATCAGACATTTCTTCCTTAGTTACAAAATTAATCAGCACCAAAAAAAATCCCAGAACATGGGTGCAGCTGAAGGCATTTAGGCAGAGAACAGCCTGACACAAATCCTGAGTCTCTCAATCCCACAACTTCTGCATTGTAACCCACACAATGGATGCTCAGAGACCTGTCTTCAAAACAGCTGAGTGACTTTGCACTGGCTCCATGGAAGAGCTTCCTTTTATTCCAGTGCAGGGAAACCACAGCCATGAACCACTTTCCATCTGGACAACATCCACCTGTGAAAATTCCTACAAATTCTTCTCCAAAAACACCCCTCTGCATACAGACATACCACACAAACACATTCTAAAAGACCTATCAAAAACACTCTCGTCATTTGTTGATATATAATGTATGGAACAGCCACACAAGACTCAGGAAAATTACTTTTTGTTCAAGGAACAAGGCTTCATAAATAATTTTTCCTCATTAAAGGTATCCCTAGGACTTTTATTTATCTGGAGCAGTAGATGGCTGAGACAAGAGCTCTAGAGTAAAACAAGTTCTGCACTCACAGCACACTACGAAACCATATTGCCACTCAGTGGAATTGGATGTATTTATCATATTTTACAATTAAACCTTTTTATCACCCTTTCAGAATCACAAATTCAACGTGATGGCTTTTCTAATATTAATTTAGAAACCCTTAACATCTTTTAAGGCTTTCTCAATGCTGAAGCATGTGTATACATAGAAAGCTTTTGTTGGAAATGATCTCCAGTGCAAAAGGAAATGATCTTCAGTGCAAAAGGAAATGATCTCCAGTGCAAAATGGAGTCACTACTTTTAGAAAAATCCTGTGGGAATATTTAGCATCAAGCTTTTGGAGAAACATGCTTCCAGCAAAAAATGGCTTTTCCAGTGTCCTGACGAGTTTACACAGTGTCAAACCCCATCCATATAAAACAGGAAGTCCTTTACATGGGGGGCTTTGCCCAAAATGTACCTGAAGACCTTCCAATAAATAGAACAGCTTTTTATTCCCTTATTTTTGCCTGGCCTCTGTTTTTGGGTAGCCCAACCAGGCCTCACAGCAGCTGTTTGTCAGGCACCTGTTTATTCACATTTGTGTGTGAATAAACACAAGGAAGGATGGAAACAAAGCCAGGGAGGGATGACCTGTGGGGACAGAAAAAAAAGGACCAAATCTTTGCCCTTTCTACCCAAACCTGAAGCAGCCTGCAGCTGTCCTTGCCAGCTGGGAGCCCGGAGCTGTCCCTGTGGCAGGGCACGGATAAAGCAGGTTAATTAGCAGAAGCAGTGCAACCAAGCAAGGAGTGCTCATTCCAGACCCAGGGCCGAGGCTGCCCTCCCACCCGCGGTGTCTGGGAAGTTTTATCACCTCTCTGCACATTTCTGTCACTGCACAAGGTAAGCTGGCTCCTCTTTGGGAAGCAATGTCATTACTGCGGGTAACATTTTACTTCATTATTTATGGCTCCGCTTTTTGTCACCCACAACACTGGTTTCTCTGCCAGTTCACTCCTGCCCATTCTTGACAATTTTTCCACCTGCCTGTAATTACCCTTTGCTGCTGTGTTCAGCCAACCAGGTCCGAATTCCTTCTGTGGAGGTTCTGTATCCAAGCCTGGCTGCCTGCATTTGTCATTGCCTTCCTCAAACACAAGCTCATACTCAAACGCGGATTTTCACTGAAGTCCTGTCACATTTCTAAATGCACACTGCAGTGTGCCTGATTTATAAATGCATAAACCCTCCAAATGTCAATTATTTCAGTGGTATTAAAACAGGTTTCTGTAGTATAAAGCATTCCTAACGGGATATAATTATGTGATATTGGATATGATATTTTGTGGGTCACTCACAAGGCGCTATTGAGAACTGGGTACTAAAACTGCATAAAATGAAGTCACTACTGTTAGAAAATCCCATGGGAATATTTAGCATCAATCTTTTGGGGAAACATGCTTCCAGCAAAAAATGGCTTTTCCAGTGTCCTGCAGTGTTTGCACAGTGGTTTACACAAACCCCATCCACATGAAACAGGAAGTCCTCCACACACACTTATGCAAGATGAAGAATAAAACACCTGGTATTATAGTCTTTATACCCTTTTGTTCCATGCCTTTCCTATTTCAACAGGTCACAATTTGCTACTGGCAAGCCATTGTCAAGTCCTGAACGGGTTGCAAAGTAGAATTTCTTATTTTATGTGGTTCCATAGTCTACCAAGAAATTTGTTATTCCTTTTCTGTCTCACTTCATTCTCATTCCTTTGAAATGCACCTCCCTGAAATTCATTATTTCCTTGCCAGCTTTTCCATTCCCTTTCTCTGAAGGCACACTTTGGAAGAAAATGTTGGCAAACTTTATTCTCTAATATCACCCATCCACCCAAACGTGTTAGGCCTCAGAGGCATTTCTGTTGTCTCTTCAACATAAGGAAAAAAGAAAAAGAATCACTTGGATCCTGAGCACAGGGGACAGGGATGGGATGGGGATGACACCAGAATCTGCCCAAATTTGTGTCCAGCATCTCATTTACACTCACCTAAAATAACATTAGAGCCTGCAAGAGCTTGCTTAGATAGAGCAGCACACAGAGCATGGAGGAGAAAGTGTTTTCCACTGATTCTGTTCCCATTTTCTATCTTCTCAAAAAGGTAATCTCTCTCACATACTCAGTTTGGCTATTTATACCAACATAGCCAAGTATTACACACCACAGAACTGTAGATAAACAGGAAAAAAAAAAAAAATCAGCAATTCTCTTTCTTAGATCATCTTAAAATACCAGCACAGACATTGTCTGGTGCTGCACCAGCTGGCTGTTGGGAGAGCAGACATGGAACACGACTTGGGTGAGGCTGCTGTACACACAAATTCAGATTTCACATGTTCCATAGTCCCAATCCTAATTTAACAGGTGTTAAATTCAGATTTCCCATGTTCCATACTTTGAAATGAAACACAAAACACAAACCTTGGGTGAGGTCGCTGTACACACAAATTCAGATTTCACATGTTCCATTTCACAATCATAATCATGTTCATAGTCCCAATCCTAATTTAACAGGTGTTAAATTCAGATTTAACACATTCTATACTTCGAGATGAACCACAAAAAACAAACCTTGCTGTACACACAAATTCGGATTTAACACCTTCCACACTTTGAAATGAACCACAAAACATGGCTTGGGTGAGGCTGCTGTACACACAAATTCAGATTGAACACCTTCCACACTTCAGGCAGCTCGGCTGCACACCCTGCTCCTCCAGCCCTCACCCAGGGTGGAATTAATATTTAAAAGATGGGCAAAGAAGCCCCAGGAGCTGTTCTTTGCCTCCTGCAGTGGCTGAGGAGACAGAGCTGAGGCTGGAACTGCAGAAGCCCTCGTGGTATCCTGTGTGAGCCCTGCAGAGATGTGCTGTTTGTGCCTGCATCCCTCCTTTAATTGTGTTTTTATTGGGATTGCAGAGGCAGAGAGCCCTTAATGCAGAGCTGGGAGCTGCAGGCCGTGCTGGGCTCATCTAATTATCAATTACCTGGAAGAAGCACACGCTGGCCTCATGCAAAAGCTGCTTGCCAGCTCCTTTTTGGAGGGCTGGGAGCCCACCCCAAAGGACACAACTCGAGTTAGACTGAAATGTCTCACAAAGATAATTTTGAAATGTGAAATTTTCACACGAAGCAAAAAAAAGAGAGAAACCAAAGTAAAACCTTTGTCACTCTACTCAGTTTCAGAGGTTTTAAGGAACCTGTTGCATCCTTGAAATATCCCAGTGTTATACCAAAGGCAAGGTTGTTTTCCTTTAATATCAAGAGTTTCTTGTTGCAAAGGGCATTTTAAATTCATGCAGGTGATTTAGGAAATGCTTTTTCCTCCCACATAAAATATACTATTTTATTGATAAGACTGTCTTTTCCTGACACTCCACATCTGGTCATTGGGTGCAAGCCTTGAGAGCAGAGACCCTTCAAAAACCTCCTTCCTCCTCCACAGCAGTGCTGGATTTGCCTCCAGACACATCCCACCTTCAGCCCCAGTGCCAAGGAATGCCCTCCATCCCCTCCACCAGCCCCACACCTGGCCCAGACTGGGTTTCCCTGCCCATTTCCCATCTGGCTCGGGATTTTCTGCCGGTAGCAGGGAGCTGTGCCAGGCCAGGAGGACTCTGCCCTCCTCCAGAGTCATCCCAAAGGACTGGAGAGTGCTCTGGCTCCCTCGTTTATGCATTATTAAAATCAAGCGACGCCTTCTAAATTTGGAAAACTCACCCACCAAAGGCTCACACTGAATGAAACGAAAGCTGCAGCTACTAAACCAACATGTTGCAACTAAATCCATGAGAGTTCTAGGCCAGGTGGAGTTAGGAACTCCTGATTAGTTGTGCACAATTGATCCATCCCCGATGAGCAGCAGAACTGCAGTGAAATTGTCGTCGTTTGTGTGTTTGTGCACGTTTGGTAGTTACAAAAAAACCCAAAAAACAACAGCACACACAGCTTTAATTGAAGCTGGTTTCCACCTTCTACTGAATGAAATAAAACCCCAAACCAAAAATCAAACCCTAAGAAGCTCATGCTGCTCACTCCATGAAGCTTTTGTGTCTTCAAGCAGTGCTTTTCTGCACTAGGACAACGATGCTCATATTAAAGATATTTCTGACGAGCAGCGTTGGCCCATAAATGACTGGGGAATTTTTAAAGCAGAAAGTTTGCTCTTCATTTAGCATTTGTCCCAGCCATTTGGGGTTTATCTTTAGTGCCTGTCACAAGCTGAGTAACTGCTCAGGCAGTAAACATGAAGTGAAATGCGTAATTGTCTGTTAAAAAAAGAAAAAAAAAAAAGGTACTGATACTTACAAGCAGATTTGTGCTTAAAAAAATGCAAGAGCGAAATTTCCCAGCTTTGTGTTTTTTTATAACTTCATTGCTGCTGCCAGCAAGTGTTGTGTTCAATCTTTAAAGGACAAGACACACTAAGTGACAATTAGTTTTCAATGTTGAAGCAGCTCTCATAATCTTACAGCTAAGTTTTTAATAAAGGTAATAATCTATACACAGCACCTTGGCCCCTTGCCACTGATGTATGGCCTCTCATCAGCTGCTTGTTCAGCACTGAAGATTCAGGGCTTTTTGTGTACAGAACAAAATGGTTGTTTCCTGAGGAAATCACATTTTAAAATAAACCTGTCTGGCTGGAAATTTTGGACACTTGATGCAGAATTAAAAGAGAAGTTGAAGCAAGCTGTCTAGGTTTAATTTAGCTCTGTTAGCAGTCGCTGGGATGACCTTGAACAAATTATTTCACTCCTCAGTTTCCTCCTATTTGTGAAATATCAACACAGACCCTCCAAGCTGTGAAACAACCACGGAAATCTGTCACATCCCACCACCACCGAAGCTCACAAGTGGTTCCTGAAGCTCTGCCCTCCCCACAGATGGAGCATCTGTGCATCAGACACGTTCCCACTGCATCCCAAACCCATCCACCAGGTGTGGGGACCCATCAGAGGGTCTGGGGGTCAAGATGTGGAAATGTCTGCTCAGTGTGCAGCTGCAGATGGAAAGGACCAAATCCAAATGCACAGAGAACAGGAAATAAAATCAGCTTTCCCAATGCCTTGATTGAATTTATATCAATCTCTGGTCCTCTGGAAGGGTTTGCACGCCAGGCCACCTTTTCCTGGTGGTGCTGTTCTGGAATGACAGGGAAATTCTCAGCTGGGGGAAATGGTTCTGGCTATTTCCTTCCACCTGTCATTTACTGTCCAAAGTGACCAGGAAAAAGTCTCCCATGAGGATCAGAACCAGCCAAGACCACCTGCCATGGATTTATTGACTGCAGCCTTTAGCCTGTTTTCAGTTTGTCCCTTCACTTGCCACCAAGGCTGGTGGAAAATCTTTGATTCAGCATTTTTTTTTACAGCCCTACCTTCAGGAGAAGAACAACCACTAAGTGTGGTTGGAAGACTCCAAAGCACCTGTAGGAAAAGAATTATCCTTGACAGCTCTAACACACCCTGGATGACACAACTGCATTTGGTCTTCCCTTAAGAAGTCAGGAAAATGGTAACAAATATACAAATTAGTATAGATAAGCCAATTCTCCCATTTTTTCCCCTGTCCCATGCCATAAAAGTAATTGAAATGGAGAATTTCAAACCTTGCAATGGGACAAACCTCTTAGGGCAAGAAACTGAGGGAAAGATGTCACTGAGAAAAGGGTTGTGAAATGCAAGCAACAGCTGGGATTTGGCTCTAGGCAGAATATCCCAAATGATTCCATGAGCAACAGCAACAACGTTGGGTTACCAAATCTTAGGCTTGATGTGCGAGTCAACCTTCCACAGAAATAAAATCTATTGGAAACAAAACCTCCCTTTTATGCCAGGGGCAAGAGGGAATATCCTTTGCTGACAGAAAAGAAAAGGGTTATGCTTCCTCTGGCCCTTGCTGAAGAGAGGATACTGAACCAGCAAGATTTCAGGTGGAAATCCTTTGATTTCCAGTCCAGCTGCAGTCCACGAGCAACAGCCACGTTTTCAGTTTAAGGCAAACAAACACAGTGCAGCTCAAAACACCATCGAAACAAAGGCCAGGCATCTGATCCTCCTGCCAGGACCAGAGCCCAGCAGCTGGGAGGGTTTCTGGAGGCTCTGGGAGATGCTGCTTTTGCTGTTATTGACAGGGTTTGCTGAGAGCATCACATGACAGAGCCCTGCCAGCCTCCCCCTGCAGCACAGCCCAGCGAGCTGGGGGTGCCAGCAGCCACTGCTGCCCCTCACAGCCTTCCCTGCCCTTGCCCAAGTCACAACCCACCTTCCATTCCAGCCCCCGGAGTCAGACAGCCCGGCACATCAATGGAGATCTGTATTTCCCACGGCAGGGAACCGACTCCTCTGCATGAATGGTAATTCACACATATCTGGAGTCAGGAGGGTCAGACACATCCCTTTTCAGAATACATTTTAACATCTTCCACTGCAAAATTCCCGATTTCTGCGGGAGGACAGAGCCAGCGCAACAACAAAGTGTTTTTTCTAGAACTACTACGTATCCATGTCACATACTATGAGGAGGAGAAAAGGGAAAAAAAAAAAAAAAAAAGGCAAAAGCAAGCGGGCACGAGTAACCTTGTGCAGATTTGTGAGGCTCCCACCTGGAGTGCTCTTGGGGGAAGTCCCCAAGCAGGGCTTCCAAAGCTCTGCCCCTACCAACAGCTGCTGGGAATTTGGGGTGCATTTGTCAAGGATGGAAAACCACGTCTGTAAAACCACGTTCACTCAGACTGGCTCCAGTGAGCAAAGAAAAATCTCCCGGAGAGAGACCTGGTGAAGAAATGCAGTCATTGGATGTATCAGGCAGAGAGCTGTGCCCTGCAGAATGTGAAATAAATGGATGTTTCTGCGAGGCAGGGAGCAGTGTCCATGGATGCATCTCCATGACGTAGCTACAGAGGCTGCCTCAGCCTGGCTGATACAAACACCTTGCTTTTTCAAAAAGAAAAAAAAAAATAAAAGAAAAAAATTTAAAAAAAAGAGAGAGAGAGAGAGAGAGAGCAAACCACCCCCCACACACACATACACAAAACCAACCACAAAACCAGACAGAAGAAAAAGCCTGGCAAATGTAACAGGTAATGCTACGCTAACATAAATAACCATCTGCTCCAGTTGAAGGCTTAAATTTTCCTTCTGAGTATTTTATTAAAGGGCCGTTTTGGAGCAGATTGGATCAGATCACAGCACTGCACGAGCCCGTCCAGACAGCGAGGCTACAAATTCGAGACGCTGAGAATAAAACCCCAAACCCACAATCCATCACCGGATGATCTCAGCGCTACAAAAAACAGACTTGTTTTACTCCGTATTATTTTAAGGCGCCGCTAAGACCTTCTGCACCGTAATTAGCAACAGCGAACGAGACGATTGTCAGCCGGGTGTGCAAACACCCGAGTTAGCCAGGGGTTGACAGGAGTGTGTCCTTTCCCCCAGAGCACCCGGCAGTGACACACAGGTCTGGAACAGCCAAAACCTCCTCTCCGGCTGGTTCCAGCCGGGCACGCTCACGGCCAAGTCCCACGCTGGGCAAATCCCGTATTTTTCGTGCCATCGGTGGGAGCCGAACACGCAGCCCAAATAAAAGCGGCCGAGCTGATGAATCCCGGGCAGGAATTCCCGGAGCTGGGGGCAGGAGCGAGGGCTGGTGCCCGGCATCCTCAGGGACCTTGGCCCGAATGCCACGGGAGCTGCGCGCAAGCAAACCGGCCGGGAAACACCAATTCACGCCACAACCACACAGAAATCCGTGCCCAGGACACCTAAATCCAACCCGCCCCTACACACGAGTCTGTATTTCGCCAGAGAGCACAGAACATGCTTGGTCAGGGCGCCGTGTATGTTTTATTTAGTGCTGCGATGTGACACTGATTTCACGGCTAGCCAGGCGCTCCAGGGCTCGCTGGCTTTGGGGGTTTCTTTGCCCCATCTTCCAGCGCGGGGGGCTGCGCTGCAGCCCCTC
>VYXD01015914.1:227424-306132 GCA_013397195.1 Hylia prasina | reverse complement strand
CTTCCAACCCAGAGATTCTGTGTAAATGAACTCATATTCATATCTGAGTATGAAATGACATATGACTGCCATACAGTAAGATCCATTTTATTTCGAGCATCGAAAGAGTATGAAAACTCTTCCTTGTTTTTATCTTAAGAAAAATTCCATTTAAACTAGCAGTGATATGTATAATAAGGATGAATTTTCCTCCAGGAAAGTAACTTAGGAAGTAATCTTAAATTGGTCCACTTTTGACTCTGTAAACTTTAGATTAAGGCCTGAAAGAAAAGAGTTTAAACATCTATTGAAACAAAACCCCCAACAAAACAAAAAGAAGATTTGCATTTCACTCTGGACCCACAATAAAATTATTGATATTTTCATCCTGTTTGCCTTGTTGGATGCTGCTTTTTAGAGTAATATTAAGACTTAGACAGTTGTCAGTACCTCTCCAACCTTTTAACCATCTGAGATGTTCACAAAAATCTGTCAGGGCAAGCCTTCCATATGAAAAGGTTCTTAGTCATTTGATACTTTAACAGAAATCTAGGGGCAAAAAAAAAAAAAGCTAGCCTGACATATTGAGTTTGGGCTTGTACCTTTGGCAACCTGTACAATGGGAACAAGGCCGTAGATGGTCAGGGGCTGATGACAGTGTGAAGTAGAAACAGAAACCACTGTGCTGAGGTTGTGACTCCTGCTGAGACAGAGCCGTGGGGCAGGCTCTGTACAGCAAGCCACTTCAGATCCAAACTGTTGCACTTGCCTTTTCTGCTAGGGGCACCATTCATGAAGAGCTGAGGCATCCTTTTATATCCTGTATGCATTAGTTTATGCATACATTCTGTATTCGACACATAGTGTTTTAAAAAACACTCTACCATGTTTGGAAAGTGAAATAATTGTGTTGAGATTGACTCTCATTAATGTTATAATTCTGCAATCTTACCAAAAGGTTAATGAAAATGAGAAAAATGTCTGGAAACTAGGATGGCTGGGTTGTATGCCTATCTTCTCTGTATGGTACAGTATTTTGAATTGTCTGCACTATTTTCAGAGATCTTCTTCATTTCATTTAAAAGGCTGCATAGGCCTGAATCTTTGCATATTTCCCTCTCGAGAACAGACCTTGAAAAGTTCATTTTGGGTTTTCCTGTTTTAGTATCTGATGGTCTGGGTAGTTTTTTAAAGCTTTGTTCTGAAATTATAGAGGAAAATGCTGTTCAACATCCCTTGGATATTAATGCTGTTGACAGGACAGTATTTCAGAGTCAGAACTGAATTAAAATTCAGAGATCTAATTTATATGAGTTTGGTGTTTTGTTGTTGAACTTCAGTAGCAGATGCATTTGTGATGTAAAGTTAAAATACATTTCCATTTATTCTTTTCACAATTGATCTAGAACTGCCAGTCATTTTCTCCTCTAATCTCTTTGGTTTTGTCTTTGAAGTCACAGCTCTGTTAGAGAACTAATGTAATTTATTCATGTGTAGCATAATATTTGAAAGAAATTACTGTTTGGCATGGAGAAAATAGGTTCTGAGAAATTGTCTTGAACAGGCTCATTTGAGAGGTTACATAATTGATATTTACTATTATTGTCTGCACTTTCTTGAATTTTTCATATGAAATTTAATCAACAAACAAATAAATAAAATTAAATTAAAGGAAACTAAAATATAAATAGATCCACTACCTGGCAGCTCATGTCAAAAAGGTAATAATAAAGTATGTTTTCAGCTTAAATATTTATACAAGGAGATTTTCTGAGACAGTAAGTGTTCTTAAAAAAGGTCAATTTACAGCACATTTTTTTCTACACATAATGAGGTTCTTAGAGCTTAAATAATTTCATGGATTCATTTATTTTGACATCTCAAGAAAGCAGTTTATATGAAGAGATGCCCAAACAAATCCACCTACGATGAACTGAAGAAAGTGTTAGCCTGGGTTTTATTGAAGGGATAGGAGAATCTTTTCCTATATGAAAAGTCATTTTATTTTCATAAATATTCTTTGTGTGCCAGGAAAAGTGCAACCACTTGGTTGAAGACCAGCACATGTTGCAACCCAGTTGAAATGAATAGCAAAATTTCCTCTGATTTCAGTAAAAAAGAACCTATTCCAAGGCCTTCCAGTGATGTAAGATGGCTGAAATTATTTAGTCAATTAACAAAAAGGGAGAATTTGCATATAGTATCTCAACAAGGCATGATACATTAATTTCCACGTAAACATATTAAATCCTTGAAGTAGCTAAGTGAGAGCATATGTTCTTGTATATACCAGAAAAAGTGAAAACTGTGAAAATTATAAAATTACATTAACAGTCCAGAAATTACTCTCCTGCAGGTCTGTCTGTGTTATGGGTTGTGCTATGCTTTGTGTAGGTCTTGTTTTTTATTAAAACATATAAAAATTATAGGAAACTTTTCAGTATGCAACAAGCCACCATCAATGATCCTTCCTGACATTTTGAGATAATAAAAATCATTATCTAGTCATGAATAAAATGCAGTCAAGGTTCCTTATTGCCACAGCATGGTGAGTTGACCCTGGGACAACAACTTAACATAGATGGGAAAATAGTCACCTGTCATTGTCTGTACCAAAGATGGGGTGTCACAAGGGACTTTGTGAGGTGTAATATGCTTTGGAAGACTGATCAGGTAGATGCTGCTTCTCTGCTCCTTCTCAGCTCATGGCCAAGGGAAGATAAATGACAAGTTGTTACTAGCAGAGATATGACTTGTTCTGTTGGAACAAAGGGCCATTTTACTCAGGAGAAATCTTAGACAGGTAAGAGATGGAAGGAAGGGATTACTAATGATGAATTAAGCAGAAAAACACCCATCTAATTGAGTGCACATTGACTTGCAGAGATATGGAGACATGAAATGTGTAAGATTAGCAGAAAATTTACCTTCTCAGGGAAAAAAAAAAACCCACACCATTAAACCACAGTACTAAAACCTTGGGAAAACTCTATGCTCAAAATAAAAGTAAAATGTAACTTCTTTAGAAAAGACAGAGAGAGTAGATAGGCAGAATGATGTTATTTGGAGCCTTCAACAAACCCTTGTTTGCCTCAGAGTTATTAGTAATATGGGGAATATGGGACATTGAGCATTCACAGATCACTTATGGTTCAGTAGCAAAACCAGGGGAATGTTCTGTTCTGTAAGCTACAAACCAGAGCAAGTTACTCAACAATCACTTCTCAGTCATATATGAAAAATAAATCATGTTATTAATGTCACCAGTCCAGGAAACATTTAATGAAGGATTTGTGTGGGGCCCCATTACTCTCCTCTGAGGTTTAAGAATGGAAATTACAAAGTAAGGAAAAAAACTGCTTCTGCTAAAATGCAGGGGCTTTGAGACACTGGTAAACAATAATGCAGACAGGGAAGATACACAACAAAAGCTCTCTTAATAGATGGGATATACCAACAGAATACAGATCTGTACCCTGGAAAGCAAAGGCTCTGTAAGGAATTAAAATCCACAGCAGGGGAAACAACCCAATTAATGCCTCTGAGTGACATGTATTAGTGAAAAAGCACTGTTTGGACCCCATAATCCATGAAGTAAAAGTAATTTTATCCCTGTGTGAAACACAGGTGAGGTTAATAATGAAATACAGCATGCAATTTTGGTGGCTGCATTTATAGTGGGGTTTAGAAGTCTCAAGAGAGCTCTGATGATAACCGCAGTACTTATTCTATTTTCTAGAGAAAACATCTTGCTGTTAAAAGCTTAATGCTTAAATCTGGTTAGCTTATTAAAAGAGAAGATTGAGGAGTGATTTGATTACAGAGTATAATGTCTTCACAAGGAGAAAACAGGGGGGAGTATATAGCCTTTTATTTAGTGAGAAAGGTGTAAGAAAAGCTAAGAAATGGAATCAGATAAATTCTAATAGGAAATAAAGTACTAAACACAGTAACACTCTAAAAGATTATTTCCTGAAGTAAACTGCTTAGAAAATCCATCATCTCCTAAACTCGCCTCATCCTTAAATCAAAGCAACCCAATTTGTTTTGAAGATGCTACCAAAAAGCAAAGCTATTGGATCCAGGAGAAGTAGACTAGTATGTGGTACGTGATGCAGGTGATCAGCCTAGCTGACCGAGGGCTTACACTACTGCTTTTTGGAAATCCTTTGAATTTACTAAAGAATCACTTTCTAAGCCCCTCAGTTTACATCTGCTCATTAGGTACTGAAAGAACTTTAACAAGTAACTGGCACGAGCACCCCTCTGGCAGTGAGTAGGCTCCATCCACACACAACCAGGAGTGGCATCCCATCCCTCACCAGCCCTTGAAGAAGCCATTCCTTAGAGCTGCAGAACTGCAGCCCTTGGGCAACTCTTCAAATTGCTTCCAGTCCTTGGAGAAAAATAAGGTGTGGGACAACGCTGTGAAACAATGTGATTACACACTCTCCTGCACTGCAACATCTTGCCATGCAAATGCTTTTTGCAGTGAAGAGTAGGAGGAATCAGCCCCTCTAGACTGCAGGCTCTTAAATGCGTGTGTGCTAAGAGACCAGGGTGGGCTGACAGGCAAACCTTGCAAAAGAGGATGAAAATGTCAGAGGAGTAAAGATGAAAGCAAAACCAAATGTGAGCATGAATAAATGCACTATGTGAAAACAGAGAAGGGAGTCAGAATGCACACAGCTGGAAAGTGAGGCGCTAGGACTGCTGCATATGGAAAAGGGGCCATTTCCAAGTTGAGAATCCTAACTGAAGCCACAATTCAGTGCATAACTGAAGCCTACTGAAATTCTGAAATTCAGGGTTGGGAAGGTGGCAGGAAAATTAATAAGCTGTACTAAGAGTCCACAGGACTAGATATTAAAAGACAATGTCAGTAGATGATAAAATTGTGATTTAAATATACAGAAACATAATTCTACACAGAAATGCTAGGCTTGAATTGCTACATACAGTGAATGAGAGCACAGTTCCCCACAAGGATAAAAAAGAAAGGGAAATGCTTCATAAAATATATTCTATACATTTAGCATAACCTTATTATTACTGGAATAGTGAATGCTGCAAGATAGGGGTTCACCCATACAGTCAGAAAAATGAAGTTAGCAATGAGATTGCTATTGCTATGATTCCTATTGTTGTAGTTGCTACATGAGCAATAGCTCTGCTATTAAATCTCTGAGCACAGAGGAAAGTTCTCAGCAGTGAGTAGTCAAGGGGAGCTGAATGTTGCATTCTGTCTGGTTCATTTTATATTTAGATTCACTGCAAGTTTATAGGGCAAAAGGATCATTCCATAAAAAGCCTCAAGCAAAGAGGAAATGAGAATGGAAAACCAGGTGCTGTGGAGACCTCTTCTGCCTCCTAAAACATCAGTGAGCAGTTTAAAATAATTCTTGTGAGGCAGTAAAAAAAGTAAATAGTACCCATATCCAGGAAAAGTTTGCCCTGCTTGTAAAAGCTAGGATGACTGCCCTTCCTGATGCACATACAGCTTCTGTGTTCAATTTCCACTTCTCAGTCATTTTTTCCCTCTGTTCCTCAGATCACTTTACTTTCTGGTCCAAACTCCAAGGCACACTTCAGACATCTAGGCCAAGATGTCAGTAATTTTGTTTGTGAAGTTGCTTGCAAAGGCAGTGGGCCTGTACTCTCTGTAGAACTCTTCAGTGCTTGTTTTTAGTGCTTTGTTATTTTGTAGAGTTAGACCCCTAAAGCTGTCAGCCATCACAAAGCAGCTGTTAGAGCAAAACATTTAGAAGCACTTGGAAGTCTGCAAAGACTCAGAATTGGTTGAATCATTATCTATGATATTTGAGGAACTGAAACACCTGAAAATGTGACATGAATCATATTTCTCTTTGTCACCACCATGACTCACTGTTTCCCACTTGAAAGAAGATGTTCTTTAACTTTCTTTCCTTTATAAATCTGGCACATGGAAAATATCCCTCAGGTAACTGGGATGATTTTTCCTGAAAAGAGGTGATCATATCTGTGTAAGGAAAACCCACACAGTGGCAAGAAAAGTTCCAAGGTCAAGATTCTTATAAGTATCAAGTTGAATTTTAATTTTTAAACATAACTTAAAGCACAAGTGTATACAGCCTCACCTCTAGGGGATGAGATACATGTGGCTTCAGAAATGATAAATAACAGGTGTGGAAATTCTCCTAAAAGCTTGTTGACAGCTCTGAAGAAACCACCTGCTCTCAGAAGCCAGAGAGTTGACTGTCACACCAACAATTTACAAAAGTTATACTGAAACTCCCTTTAGACATTAAAAGAGAGGGCAAAAGAGCACATTTGAAGACATGTTAGAGCTCTAGGATGGGAATACTGATGAGGGATGAACATAGAGATAACCACTGGAGGTAGAAACAGGACTCTGGAGGCTCTGTAAAGCCCATCTTTCTCAGTTCCAGGCAGTCTCCTTAGAACACTCACTGGCTTGCCACCCATACCGCAGTGCCACCATACCATGCTCCTCTCACTTCCTCTGTAGAAGTATTTTCTTTCCATGACTTCTTGAGAAAGGTGAGATTTGTTGGGGAAAGAATTCAAGCAGAAATCTCAAGATAAAAACATATCAGAGTCCTACAGGTTACCATGTCCTCTGATAAATCCTCTTTCTAAAATATTTCTTTTTCAGCTTCAAAAGCCTTTCTCAAATATTTTCTCCAATGACCACTTTAAAGGCTTCTTCTCCCTCTTTGTATTTACACTGTGGTTTCCAGACAGGAGTGTTTGAACACAGTATTTTTTCATTAAGCTCTGCTGTCCATTCCTAGATTGTGTTTTCATTGGTATCTTGCCCTCCTTTCAATTTTCTCAAACTGAAAGCACCTTTCCCTTCACACTCTTGTCTTTGATTTATCACATAATACTTCTGTATTTTCTCTTTAGAAGAAGTGTTTGCTGTTATCTAGGTCCCATATTACTTATTGGAGGACATTATATTCCCAGAGGCTAAACAGAGCAGCACCAATTTATCTAGTATCTTTTTCCCCAGAAACAAAATGAAGTCTGAAATCTCTCCCAACAGCTGTAAGAAACATTTTCTTTCTGGGGTGTCATCTCATCCATTAAGGGTATATTTAATTTAGCAATAGAAAGAAGTGTCATGTAAATAGAATTAGCAGTGAGCTAATAACCTAATAAAGCATTTCTCAAAGCTTGTGTCCTGATTAACAACACTGTTGTACCAGGGTTGTATTATGAACTAAAATCTGGCACCAAGTGACATCTTGTTAGTTTGTTACTCAAGAGCCAGGAACCTAGGGCAGGGGGAATGGTGTCAGTGGTCCTTTTTTTCTAGCAAGGATGAGAGTCACTTGGTGTGTGGAGGCTGTTCCAGTACAGACAGATGTTACACCAGTGTTCTTGAGATTGCTTTTGAGGAAGTCAGTAAGTGCTCCCCAGAACATGGCCATAAACCCCACATGCATCCTACTAGGCCAGTAGGGAGGAGAGAAGCTCTGGATGCCCTCGGGACACTTCAATTATCTTAGGACAGACTGGATAGACATTTAACTCAGATTATGTAACATGGGGGTTTGGTTTTTTTTTCTGCAAGACAGCAGGCTCCATTACTCACAGAACTCCCTATTTTAATCTTTTTTCAATGTTGCTATTCCATGTTATTTGATTCTGTTGTCATTCCATGGTATGGACTTCATAGCTCTGTATCTGTTAGGAAATATTTTTAAAAGTTCATTTAAAAAATGAAAAGGTGTAATAGAAATAAGAAACAAGAAAACCCTCTTGAATCCCAATTTACAAGACCTTTTAGTTAAATTTCAATGTTTCAATGACAAGATGTGCACAATCCTTAAATGATGGGAGGTAGAACTTTTTCAGAAATCCTCATCTCCTTTGGGATGTTTGTTTATACATGTCTTTGAATGAACTTTTGGAAGATAATTTAACCTGACAGCCTTGTGTCAGATAAATTTGTAACATGAGCGTTAGATGAAAGTATGTATAAACCTATTTTATTGATTGAGAATGTACAAAATTTGTATCAGCTTGCATTGCAAATGATGGTCTATTTCTTGTGCCTTATTTGCAGACTACAAGTAGAGACTGAAATGACAAATTTCTGATACTTTTACAAGCTCAGTTTACCATTAGGAAGATATACAAAGTGCATAGATGATTTTTTTGGAAATAAATCTTAGAAGTGTCATAGAAAATTAATTTAAAAGTGTGTCAGCCACACAAAGACTAAAAAAATTGATCAGAGAGCCTGAAACTAAAAGTCTGAATACTCATTACCAGCTCAGATCTGCATATGGCAGACTAAGAATTGTTATTGTTAAAACTCAGAAAGTTTGTGAAATAGGTTTTCTGCCCTTATTTTAGGCTTTCACAATAGAAGTGATATTATTATCCCCCCTCTGCAATTTAAATTTCATCTTTACTCATTTACTAAAACTGCTTGAACATTATCTCAACCTCTGCTGACATTTATGTCTTCTGAAAATAAAAGAACTTGAAAATAGACTTTTCTTCATCGGCAAGTAAGCACAATCTGACTATTTATGTGGAAGGTTGAGTTAAAGAAGCCCCAGGAGGACCTGAAATGTAGCTTAGTTTCTTCCACAAGCCATCTGCTGTCCCTATTTCTACAGAAAAGAAAACAGACTTCACCTTATGGCTGCTTTGCAAAGAACTGCAGGCAATGAAACGCTGAGTCACTGTGGAAAAGGTTGGGTCACGCAGCCTGAACTAACTCCTGCCAAATGCAACTTGAAAGTTGGGAGTAGGGAAGAAAGTTTCCTTTTGGGCAAATGGTTTCATAATTGTTCACAAGAAGATTTTTCTACACATTTTTTTCTCTCCAGAATCCCATATCTGATCCACAGCTGATGTTATGTTAGAAGGGGCAAGCAAAGCCAGGGATTCCTGGTAACAGAGATCTGGATCTGAGGATGATTTTTGTCTTCTTTCAGTGTTGTATTTTCCTGTGAGTGCTGGAGGCAATAAGATGGCTCAACTCATAAACAGAGCTTAAAACTAGATTTAGCAGGGGAAGAGGCTGGAATTCTAAGCACTCTAGAGAAACCATGGGCTGCTGAGTCATTAGGAAGCAACAGGGAAACACCTGGGAATTGCCTCAAGGGAATTAAGAAGAATTCTAAAAAGGGGAGTCTCACTATTCCTTCAACTGTTAGCAGTTCCACAACTGATTACCTGATTTTTCAGTTGTACAAGGATAAAGTTTGACACATGATGGATGAGATAGAGCGCTTCATAAAGAACTGAAGTGTTTCTTTCTTACTCAAGTCAAAGACTTTACCTCTTTGTTTCCTCTAGTGTCAGTTGCTCTAGTCACCTTTTCATATTGTTATTTCTAGACTGATGCCTGGGAAGCTGTCAATGCTCAGATGTTTTAACATTATTTCAGAAAAAATATCAGCAAGAAATGTTTTGATGCAGAACAAGATTTTGGCACCTTTCTGATATGCCTTGCTTTTCCTATGTATACATGAAAGATTTCTTGCTGGAAAACAAGAGGCCTTGTGTTGATGTATCTTTCCTCCATATATTAAAATAGATTTTACTAGCATCACATGGACATTTTGACATTCCATTTTAACAAATTTTCCTGTTCTGCACCACAGTTTGAGAATAGATTTTCCTTTCCCCCTTTTCTCTTAGCTTCACAGCTTGCTGTGAACATCAGAAACTAATGATTCCTCTAACTGTGAGTGGGCAGTATATAATGATAGAATTAAAATTTATTATTTTGCAGTGCAGGAGATCCACGCAGTACCTGTCACAAACGAGGTCAAATGGGATGCTCTTGATTATTTATCCTTAAAATAATTCCTGATTAAAATAAATCACAGTAATTGTGGTTCAAGCATCAACGTGCAAGTTCTTCCTAACCATGTTGAGCTACCTCAACTTCAGAATGACTGACAGTAAAGTGAGAGTAGTCTCAGCCATAGTTTCCTTGGCAAACACATGAGGTGTCACAGCATTACCATAAGGGCAGTGAGACAGTGGAACAGTTGGCCCAGAAAAGTTTTGAACGCCCAACTTTTGCAAGTATTCAAGGGCAGGTTGAAAAGGCCCCAGAGTAACCTGGCCTAGAGGATGGTGTCCCTCCTCATGGGAGGGTCAGAAGTGTGCCCTGGCAGCCAGGAGGGCCAACCGTGTCCTGGGGTGCGTCAGGCACAGCATTGCCAGCCAGGCAAGGGCAGTGACTCTCCTGTTCTCCTCTGCCCTGGAGCAGCCTCACCTTGAGTGCTGTGTGCAATTTTGGGCTTTGCAATGTTGGAAGGTTGTAAAGCTATTCTGTAATAGCTTTATAAAGGTATAGTGTCCAAAGGAGGGCTACAAAAATGGTGAGGAGCCTTGAGGAGAGACCTTATGAGGAATGGCTGAGGTCACTTGGTCTGTTCAGCCTGGAGAAGAGGAGATGGGGACACTTCATTGCAGTCTACAACTTCCTCATGAGGAGAAGCAGAGGGGCAGGCACTGGTCTCTCTACTGACCACTGACAGGACTCAAGGGAGAGGCCTGCAGCTGTGTCAGGGCAGGTTTAGATCAGATATTCAGAAAAGATTCTTCACTCAGAGGGAGGTTGGGCATTGGAACAGGCACCCGAGGGAAGTGGTCACAGCACCAAGCCTGACAGGGTTCAAGAAGACTTTGGGCAACACTCTCAGACACATGGTGTGACTCTGGAGGATGTCCTGTGCAGGGCCTGTGCACCCTGTCCTGTGTGCATTTCAACTCAGGATATTCTGTGATTCTATGATTCCAACAAGATGGTCTTGAAAACCCCTTCAAACCCAAACCATTCTATGCTGACATTGCTCATTACCTTGCCAAAAGTGATTTCAAAGGGTGGTTGAGGTGATGTCCTTATCATCATTACGATGTGTAGCAGCTAAATGAAGTCCACATTGTCACTTCAGGTAAAATAAAGAATGGTTCTGGAGATCTTCCCTCAAGCCTGAGGGAGAAAGCCTGGAGAAGAAACATCATCTACAGCCAGCTCTGCAGGGGTACAGAGGAATGGCAGTTACCACATAGGAGTGGGGAAGATGCTAAATAGAAAAATCGTGAAACAGCTTCACCTTATTTCACCTTATTCAGAAAGCCTATTTTTTTTTTTTAAGAGATGGAACAAGGCAGATGTGATTGAAAACCCCCCATATACCTTAGCCAGTTACTTGGCTTCCTAATTCCTTCCTAATTTCCTCTATTAGAAGGCTTTCAAGCAATAGAGGCAATAGTTTGTGAAATGGGAACAGTCACTTTTGCAATCATGAGTAGAAGAAGGATAATCCAGGTACAAAACAGGATTTGAGCCCAATATGGTCTTATGTCTTTTGTCCCAGGATTACACCAGGCAAGTCATCAAACTCTGCTTCTGTTTAAAATGGACATAATGATACTTCAGAGCTGCTATTGTAAAAATTCAATATGTTGTCTGAGCACACCAAAAATATACATGATGCAATCATGTATGTTACATTTTTAAGTAAAGTAGCTGTAACAATCTTTAGGGAAAAAAACGAAAAAACCAGTACATGTTGGTGGCAGAGAAGGAAACTGAGGCATTAATTGTTCTGGGCAGGAAAAGTTTCTTGTCTGTCCTGCACTGTATCCCATTTTTTAGGTGATTTTAAGGACATTTGCAGTGCCTGTGTGTCTCTATCTTTTCCCACTGTCTCTAGAAACTTAAATATCCTGGCCCGAGGATATTGCCCTTGATGAAACCAGAAACCTTAGGGAGCTAGTTAAAACAGACTAAACAGGGAAATAAGCTTCCCAAGCACACATTTCCTTTTATTTAGCCAGAAAAACTTCACTTTTAATAGCTTCTCTGAATGCACATATAACCCTCTCTTCATTTAGGCTGGACATACAAGTCCATAATTTGATTTGTTTAACTAACACTTGTAACCTTCACTCCCTGCGGCTTGCTATAGGACAGGCTGTAGAACAACTTCCCCTAGCCAGGGGAGGGATGAGTTCTGTTAACTGAAGGAAGGAACTTGATAAGCAACATGCTGCCTCCAAGGAAAAAGAGAGATGGGAACCTTCGTGGTCCATCCCTCAAAAGGGAACAAAGTATAACATCCCTATTACAGGAGGTTTCCTGAGTCAGGCTCTTGGGATAAAGCTGAAAGATTAAACCCCCACCACCTGCCTGCTGAGAAACTGCTCTGAAATATAAATTATGTGCTACCCAGCTCCAGTGCACAGTTATACTGTGTTATGTTAATCATTTGGGGAATGGACTAGAATCCAGTTCTCCTGAGCTTCAGGTGATGCCTCTAATTCATAAGCCGAAAGATTGCTCTTTCTTCTGTAGTGAATATTTTTTCTCATTATGTGTGAGCAGAGTGCTGAGAGTGTACCTGACGATTCAGACCCATTCTGGGTCTTAACACTGTTGCCAGGGGATGGAGCATGGACTCCTGGGGTTCTATGCAAGAAGAGAACTTATCCTAAAGGTGGGCAAACGCCCCTCTCCTTCCCTTTTGGAGTGATGGGAAATCTTTTCTCTCTTTGAAACAAAAAATAAATCTAAGCCTATAGTTTGGGTCTCAGGTCTAAGCAGTGAACCCTTAGTGGTGGTAAGTACGTCCCTATCTCAGAATAAAGTACAGAGATTTATAGCAAGGTATTCCTTTGGTTTATGTAGCTTTCGGTCCCATTTTCTGTCTCTCTGTTATTTGCTGAGTACCTCAAAGGAGGCATTCACATTTGACTCTAAGCTCCTTGCAATGCCAAGGGCACTCTTATGGTCTCCTCCATGTCAAATGCAAATACTCAAACCCTCTAGATGACCAGTTAGGGAGTTTCTCCCACTTTGCCAAAGAGTTCCCCCATCTGTGGTGGACATATACATCAATTTACAGATTCGATATGGAAAATTTTGTCTTCATACATATCAGCAAGCACTCTATGGGGATCCCACAGGATGTATGTCAGTGCTTCTGATAGCAGCATTAGGCCCAAAGGGCCTTACATAATTTTTCTTATGTTATTGGGAAAGCATAAAGTTTAAATGAAATTACATATGTGCACATGAGAATGCAGAGGCAGCAGTCATTCATGCATTAGAGAGTGGAGAGTCCTCATTTCCTCCACACATGCCATTTCCAAACACAATTGCACGTACCGAAGACCTTGCTGTAAAGAGCCTGGCACATGCTGAAGTTAGATAAATCAGAAGTTGTTAGATGATTTCTTTTCCTCCTCCACTTACAATAGTGGTGAAACCTTAGTGATGCTCAGGTCCTTCAGGCACAACCCTTATACTGTTTTCAGTTGCATTATCAGATGACATGAGCATAGTGATACTGAATCTTCCTGTCTGTAGTATTTGCACTCCATTAATGCCTGAACACACAGCAGTTTCAGTCCAGCAAAAGAGACCCTGCCTGAGAAATTTTTAGTCTAAATAAGCAAAGATGGAGGAGCTATTTCAAGAGACCTCGCTGAGGGATTAAGGGATGTCAGACTTTCTGGCAGGGAGCCTGTGGGAGGTCAGGGAACTGAAGAGGGCTGCAAACCCCCATCAGCATCAGTCTCCAAATTGCTCTTTACCTGGCAGCTGCCTGCCAGACAGACATGGTGGTTGCTAAATGAAAAGCAGATGGAGTTAAGTTTAGTTAAAGTAGACAGTCATAACAACAAAGAGCTCTCATCTAATCACCCAGCGGTAGTAGGGCTGAAAATGTAATCAAGTTGTTTTCTATAAATCATTTTCACAAGATAAGAGGCCTGGATATACAGCATGGCTCACTAAGTATTTGCACTGTAAACTTTCCTGCCCTCAGCACCACCCCTTTGCTCTGAATTATTGCTTTAATGAATTTAATCATGAAATGTAACAGTTGGATAATAAGAACCCTGTAAACTTCCCCCTCCTTTCCTTTTAAATTAAATTATATACTGGTAGTAAAAACATGATTATTTGAAGGTTGCATTTATGAGAATTCTTGCCCTCTGCGGAGGGTGGTGAGGAAAAAAAAAAATTAAACTTTTTACTTACAAGAGAAAACAGCTTGTGGAAATAATTACACAACTTGCGAGCCCTGCACAGCATCTGTATTTAACAACTTTTTACTCAAGCCTTTAGAAACAGGCAAGTAGTCTGTCTTTCAGGCAGTTGAATGATTGTCTCATGACTGTCTCAGTTATAGTACTATTTTACTCATGTATTGCCAAGATAAAGTGATTGAATCTTCTGAAGAGGAAGGGGAGGACGCTGATAACGTCTACTGTAATGAGGAACAATAATGGGCATAAAAGTTTATTAACTCCACAGGTCAGTGCACAGCAACAGCAGACAGGCAACAAGAGGGAAATTCAATCTTGTTCTGTTGGAGCCCTCAGCGTGCACAGAACCTCCTCATTAGGTGGGTTCACAGTCCTCCAACCGGGAGAGGTTGCTAGTGGATGGAGAGTGGAGGAACAGAGTTTTGCTGCTTGAGCTGCACCACAGTCTGTTTCTGGCATTCAGACAGCTTTTCTAGTGTCCTCTGATTGGGGTTTTTAAAGATTTTTCAAGATTAACATGTTTTGGTTTACAGTCCACTTTCCCATTCACTTCTAGGTTCTTACAGGCTGGCCACGCCCACAGCTTTTCCTGCCAACCCAATCCCTTACACTGAAGGCAATTGAAAAGAGTTATTCACTCCAATATTTAATAAACTCCTGTCCACTCAGGTCGCTGCTGTGGCCTCTGGAGGATTTAAAGTAAATAGAGGAGTTGGATGACAGTGCATTTTTTACTTAGTTTAAAGTTATACATTGTTTTTCTGAAAAGACAAAGCCCTTTCCTTTATTTTGAGTTCTTGCATTTCAGTTATGCTGGAAAATGGTGATGTTTGCCAGACTGGCCTGTTTCCTGCTGCCAACATCTTCCTGACTATGTTTGAATGACTACAGGGATGGACATGTCCCAGAGCTGCCCTGAAAGCTCAGGTCTATCAGAAGACAGAAACAGGACTGGTATTTGTATGAGCTCTCTGAGATGAGTTTTTCTTTCCAGCTCATACACTAATTTTAATTGTACAACTTGCTCCATGGAGCCCTTCAAGTGTTGGCAGCAAAAGCAAAACAGCAGAAGAAAGTGAGCTATTTCAACAGTGTGTTTTCTCAGGATTTAGATGCTTGCCTCATTTGATATCTAGCATCTTCGGCCTGTTTAAATAGTTAATTTGACAATAATATCTAAAAAGTCTTTGTTAAACCCATTCAATAATGAATACAACCTCATTTGGTGCAGTAGTTTCTATTTTCCTCTCCTACAGCTTGAAATCTGACAACTCTGCAGCAAACAAACAGCAGATGGGATTGTAACAGGGCTTTTAAAATAATGAATCTCCACAATTCTGCACTAAGAATCAGTCTCTGCCCTTGGATGGCATCTAGGGTGCTGGCAATGCCACTAACAAAATAAGGCAGATTGCTGTTTTTCTCTCACACATGTGAAATTCTATCAGTACAGTGTGCAGGAGTGTGCTGATATTGTACATCAAGGGCAGGCGTTTGAGAGGGAGGAGAGAGGGAGAAAGGGAAGTTGCACGAAGACATCAGCACAGTGCTGGGCCAGAGCTGTAAATCCCAGGAAAGGGTTTATGAGCTGTGGGGGTCCCTGCTGTGATACACACTCCCAAGGCTCTGGGGCAGCCCATGGAGGGGCCTGAGAGAGGTCTCGAGTTAGCTTTGAGCCCAGAAAGAGTGAGCCTGCCTCTGTCCAAAATCTAATGAGTCTCTGTCATCCTGCCAAGACGAAAGGAAGAAAATGTTAATAGATGCATCAAAGTCCAGTTCACACAAGCATCCCCCTGGCATATCCGACCAGCTGTGAGAAACACTTCACTCAGTCATGTAGGGCTTTGCTCCCTCCTCACAGGCCTTCTTGTAGATTTTATCCCAGGGAGATTTCTTACGAAATGTGTATTGTTCAAGCCAGCCAAAGCCAGGGTCTTCTCCCCAGTCCTCCAGGCCCATGACAACAGGGTCAGTCTCCCGCAGGAACTCTCTGAGTGATGTCCTGGGTCTCACCTTCCTGAGTGCTTCTGTGTTTTAACTTCCCAGCTGCCTGAACCTCAGCAGCACAGAGCACCTGAGGCTGGGCACTCAGCAGCCCTTGGGACACAGGGTCAGCCCCCTCACGCCTGCACCTCCAGGGATGAGCCCCTGGTGGAGCCTGTCACCAGCTCTGTGGGGCTGTCCTCCCAGGACCAGAAAACTGTCTGAATAAACAAGGGAAACAACAAACTGGCCAAGGTGACTTTGCAGGTTTGCAGACATACCTGCCTTGCCCTAGGGGGAATTTAAACAATTACACTCTGTAAACTGGGTTGCTCCGTTAGAAATTCTCTGTGACCAGGTTAAGGCTGGCAGCTAAAACAGAGGGAATGCATCTCCCTGCATTATTAGAAGTAACAGACTACTTTGGATTTTTTTTAAATTTACTTTTACTATTTCCTTTGCAAATTGCTAGGCACTTCTAAACACAAACCAGTTTTTGCCCTTTCAACTTTCCTCACATTACAGCCCAGCTAACTCCATTAGCAAATAAAGTAAATAGCCAGAGCACTCATGAAAGTCTAAATTCCCCCAAGGTAATAACTGTATAAAACACATGGGAGTTGTTATTTCAAGGCAAGGAAATGGAAAGCTTTTAGTTTATCATTAAGCCAGCTTAGTATTTTGGTAGGCCTTGGCACTACTTATTAACAATTTATAAAGTCAAACTGGGGTGAACTTACGTAAGTGATACATATTTTTGTACTGAGATGCAGGACTTGTGCTATTTGTTCTGAACTCCATGTAAACAGTGCTTAATAAGTTCTGATGTGGCTTTTCCTATTAAACAGTTTGCCTGTGTGAACTCAAGTCACTGCAAGTTCCTGCAAGAATTACCCTTCCATGCAGTACTGATGTTCCAGCCTGCCATTAGTTCAAAATTCAATATTTAGAAACAATACCAGTATGAGGAGCCTGTGAGCCCTCACAAAAGGATTAGAAGATCCTTGTTCAGAAAGAGGCAGGGATGAATGAGCAAGAATGAGAAACACCCCACAAACGAGAAGAACAAGAGAAGACACAGTCACAGATGTGATCCCATTGGAACCTAAGTCCATCAACTTATGTTGCAAGGACATGCAGGTTCCATCTTTTGCCTGACTTATTTTCTAACTCTAGCCTGACTTTTCTGGTCCCATCTTTTAGTTCTTCTAGTCTTTGTTCCCCTGAATGCTCTTTCCTTTTGTTGGTTCTAGTGTTGCAAAGGTTAGACCAAGCCTATATTAGCTCTTTCAAGATATTTGCAATGCTCAGCAAAACTGTGAAAATGTAGAAATAAAAAACTCAGGTACTAACTTTTGTCACCAGTTAGTAAGGTGGGTGTTTTCATTTAGAAAAGCTCTTCTCATGAGATGCCCACCTGAGGCCTCATTCAGTCTGTTGTATACAAGTGCCACATCAGGGGAAGGCACTGACAGACACCCAGATGTGCACAGTGGTTTTCTGATACTCCTGTAGGGCTCATGTGTTTTCTATAAGCAGCCACAAACTGACTGGCATTGCTCAAAAATCCACCAATTTGCAAATGCTGACGACACTAAGTCTCTAGCAGTGTTAATGTTATTTAAGGTGCAACCAGACTGGCATTTTAGCTCACTCTTTTCTACTCACTAAACTCCTCTGATAGTCTAAGGGCATCCTAGCTCTTTGATAATTTGAGCATTCAGCTATTTGTGGTATCATGCAGCATCAGAGGCTCTGGGCTTAATTTTGTGGGTGGCCTTTGTCAGTTTTCCTGTCTGCAATACATGCTGCTGTCATCCTCCAGAGAATATGGGGCAGAATTAACTTTTTGCAAAACCTTTTTGGGATGTATGTGTTGACAGTTTGCTGAGGCTCACATCTTGATTTTGAAGGAACCATAGCCATGGGAATGGATGCATTGATAGTGAGCTTGAGAGACAATACATAAAGTTATTGTGCAATTACATACAGATTAAACTGAAAAAAAAGTAAATCAGAGGCCCAAAACTTCCGGTTTCAGATTATTTAATTTCTTATGCTTTCCACTCTGGGTAGCGGGACTGTTCAAGCCTGAGATGACAATTATGAACAGCAACTAGTGGAGTATGCTGCCTGTTAACTTTGACACAGCCTGTTATGAAACACACTCTTCATATATGAGAAAAAAGTAATAATTTAGTATCTTTTGTGTGGCAGCGTTTCTGCAGTAATCCATTTCAGAAACAAAAATGGAAGTGGGATAAGTAGAGAGAGAAAAAAAACCAACCCTGTTTGTTCTTCCCTTCCCTTAGGGCACCAGAAAGGCAGGAACTCTCACTATATGCATGTTTAGGTGTAAAACAAAACTTTTCCTTCTATTACAAATCTCTATCTTAAAAATCTATTCTTAATAATGAATTGCAAATTTGAATTGCAGCTAGAATAAAAAGAGTTTAATATTGAAGGTTCATTACATCACTCATTGCCCATTTCTCACTGATGACTGCTCAAGGAACCAGGATGATTAATTCAGATGTAGAGATATGTGCTCTAACTCACAGGCTTTCCACCTCCCAGTGAAATAGAAAAGATTGGGCTGAGTTCACAGAAAGCAGACTGTCTTCCACTGTTCTCTGTTACTGGCTGAACCAAGACTGTTCCACCAGAGCCTTCTGCTCACACTGAGAATTGGTGCAGTTTTGTTGGTTTTTCTCTCTTTTTAAGAATCCAATTTGCAAAGCAAGTTTCAGTTTGCTTGTAAACAGGTTTATTTATGTTTTTTATCAATATCTTCTATCAGATTATACTCTCCTAAGGGAACAGAAATATAATTTCTTTTCCAATCTGCTGTGCTGAACAGACTTTTTCCTTTCCTTTACTCATTCAAGGTCAGGTCTTGATCCAGACATCTGTTTTCAACATCATATTTTGTACGATGCTTCTCAGATTACACTCTGTGGCAGCAAGAGTGGCTGGGACATGAACACTTTATGGAGTATTTAAAAGAATAGTTGCAACTTTCTGCATGTTGCTACAGCCAAGTTCCCAGAAATCTGTCCATTTCCAACTTAAAGACCAGAAACCACTCCCTTTGGAAATGCTTGAAATATGGGTTACTTTGGGACTTTTGCTCTTTACTGCAAATGTTTTCCTGATAAAATATCACAGATTTTCCCTGGATGCACACAAACTAATGAACTCAAAGTTTTTTTTAGTTCAGGAGCTCTATTATCATGATTGCTTGATGGTTTTACATCTTTGGACGAATAAATGTATAATGTAGTGTTCACAGGAGATAAATAGCTATAGCTATAGCTATAGTCTGATTGTGTTGTGAGCCAATATGACATGCATACTTTTGGGTACAGATATGGCACACAAAAAAGGCCATCACCTTCCTCTTCGTTACCCCTCTATTACTAAATGCAGGACTGACTAGCTAAACCACATTAATACTGAGTTCTCTGTAGTGCTCTGGTGTTAGGCATAATACTTTGGTGTTCTAAAGCCCATCAGAAAAAATACTAAGACTCACATTAAAAGCCTGAAAATCATCTTAATCTGGATAAAAAATTCATCCCAAATTTGACTTGATTTCTTTGTTATGCAAATAAATAATTTTCTCTTGACCAACAATTTTCTCTTGACCAACAATCTTCTCTCCTGGCCTTCAGAGCAGCCACCTGCAGTTCTGCCTCCAGCCTGCCTCCGTGCTCTGTGGGGCTGGGCATGATCCCCTAACTGTGGCCCTTCTGCAGCAGAGCTCTGTACACTGTCCTGCACTCATTTGGCATTCATGCACCTCAGTTCTCCTGCTGTGAGGGTGACATCTCATCACATCATGATATTTCTATGTATAAAGGACAAGGTAATGCTTCTGAAGTATGTTACACAAAAGAGGCAAAAAATACAAGCCTCAGTGCAGTTTAGCAACACAAATATCCTATAGAGCCTTTATCAGGACTTAGAAACCCTGCAAGGCAGATTCTGACTTACAATCCCCCTTTCCCATCCTGACATTTTCAGCTTGGCCACAGCAGTCATGAAATAATTATGAAGGGCAAAAGGATTGCTGTAAGAATTGATCTATATTTACATGAGACTGTTGCAGACGAGGAGGTTTTTCAGATTAGAAATAACTGTGCTCATAGTGAAACAAAATCATTTATTATTTAGCCCTGGGATTAATAGAGGGGAAGAAAGTTCATAATTACTATTTAGTTCTAAGCTAAGACAAATATGTACTAATATTGGAATTTATTTTGTCCTCTGCTACATCTTGCCCCATTTGACTACTTTTTTGACATGCCTGTTTTGATGTCAAATCTTTTCTCTTCCTATAATATCATTAACAAGAATTTAATTGTAAAACCCCACTTGCTACACTGTATGCATTAATGTATTATACATACATGCTACATACAGTAATACATTATGCAGACATTATATGCAATAATAATTGAGTGGCCTTCAGAGTTTAAGAATACCAAGTTATAAGAATGCCAACTTCCATGTCATTATTGGCAGCAGTATCTTTTCTATAAAAAGTTATGAAAAGTTACCTATTTGGTCCTGGGAAAGAAAAAGGAAGGGAGGAGAAATGGACGCTTCAACAGCTTTTTGGTCAGAGTCTCTAGCTGCCAATCACATAAGACATCATCACTTTTGGGACAGTAGAGACATGGAAATATCGTCTCTGTGGTGTTTGTGGGTGCTGGTGCAGATGTCTGACTGCTCTGTTCTGCTTCAGTGTCAGGTAGATACCTTTCACACCCTCCACTAATCAATAGTAATCACAAATGCCATCTGCCAGATGCACAGATTACACAGCAGGAAGGGCACTTTGATCAGTGCTGGCTGAAGCGCACACATCACTCTGGAAATCAGGCTGCTCAACACCCAGCACTTCCCCTGAGCACAGTCAGACCCTGTGACTTGCTGCAGTAGCTGCCACGTGGTGTTTCAGGCTTCTTGCCAGCATCAAAGGAGTGACCTGGTTTCCCAGAAGCTTTCCAAGCTTTTGCAGTGCAAGTGTCCTCTGATAGTGTCTGGTGCTGCTCAGATATGCCATTGACACAAATACAAACAAGTATAATGGCATTTTTGGAACAGGTCTCTGCTTCCACAATGGAGGTACAGAAGAGCTATCTGCAAATAGGACATTTGAAGTTCCTAAACCTTCAGCCTGACCTGTGAATAACCTGTGAGACATCCTCTCTTAAAGAATTACTGACGCCTTAAAACAATAATTTATTAATATATTTGAGACCAGAATTCATAAGTGCATCCAAAATCCTTTCAACCTTCAGCTTTTCATTTTTACCAATTTTACAAGACATTTATATTCCTGCACATTCTGCAGAGAGATAAGAATTTTTTGTTACATGCTGTAATTTACAGGATCATTGTTCAACAGACTTGAGTTTCCATAATTGTGAGAGTCCAGAATTTCTTGTTTAAAGCTTTAATAACTTCATTTAATATGATACTCAAATTTTACAGTGCACATTATATGCAACTTTGAAGCAGTGCATAAAATATTTATACCATGCCTAGATGTGGCAGCTACATTGGCAATTATATTTTTATTCCTGTTAATTATAAATCAAACATGAGGTAGTGATTGCTTTTTTTGTTCCCTTGGCAAGAGTATTTGCAATAAAACTATCTTTGTGCAGAGCCCTTCCGACAGCTCACCAGCACATCAAACTCCAAATTATGAAGAAAATTCCCATATAAAATGCACAAGATATTATTCTGTGGAAGTTTTCAAGGTCTCCTTCAGGCCTACCACTTGACTTTGGCTTTGCATAAATTGTAAAGCTCCATCTGAGTGGTGTTCGTGACAGATAATGGTATCATAATTCTTTATCAGTATTCTTCTGGATCATCAAGTTTTCCTGCTAGAGGCTGCCTGCAGCTCAGTCATCAACAATATTGCCTGTGTTCATGCAAAGATACACAGACACAGGCAGCAAACTTTTGGGTGAAGGTTGTGATGGTATTCCACTGAAAACTGACCTGCTTGCTTTGCTAAATAAAGTGGGGACTGTGAAACCCTCATGTAGAGTAGTAATCCTGACTCTCACTCTGCCAGCTCTGACAGCTCAAACCCAGCCATTCCAGCTCCTCCTCTGAGTATCTGAAGGGCATTTAGTCTTGTTAACACATATAAATAATTTTGTTTTGCTATCCTACAAGTTAAGAGTGGTACACTTGTGTAACTTTACAGTCTGTTCTGCAGTTATGACTGATTCAACCTAACAGAACTGCAAACTGCTCTATAAATTATACAGGATGACATCTGTGGCAATGCTGGTGTACTTGTTATAAGTAAGTCAGCTGAATTCTTCTGCACTGGCTTCAGTCCTATTTCTCCTTGCTCTAACTGCACATTCTCCATCTTTACACTTGTACAGCTGCAGAAGAAATTATTTTGTCAGATTTTTTTTTTATAAACTTGTACAAATGGACCACCCTCTACTCACTGGTGCTGAATAGCCAGTACATAATTAATGTAACAGTGCTAAAAGTCTTGACAGTACACGTATGTAGGACTGGATGTCATAATTTTAATAGCACACACTGTTTTATGCATCATTAACACTTCAGCTGAAATCCTCATGTCTTACAGGCCAGCTTAAAACTGTGTTCTTTGTGAGGTTGAATATCCTATTATTTAAGGACATATTTCTATTAGAAAAATAGCCTCCTAAGCTGAATTTTTAATGACAGTTTCCATTTAATTACATGAATTTTGTTCCTAACAGGAATTTTTTAGTAACTCATTTAATTACTGATAGATATCTCATTCCTTTCTTTCTTTTTTTTTCCCAGTAGCAAATTCCACAAACATATTGATTTAAAAAATTCAATTAATGATTTTTACACACAAATCATTCATCAGCAATTCATTACAGATGTTTGCTACTTCAAAATCAAGATACCAGTTGTTTTGATTAGAGACATGAGCTTCTGTACCATAAAAGATTTCTGAGCCTTGATAGGATAAGCCAGACTCCTAATACCATGTGTCATAAACAGAGAGTAAATAAAAAGCTCATTAGCACTGAAGTGAGACCTTAATGGACTTTTTCTCCCCAAATACTTTTTTAGAGTTACTGTAGGCAAGAGAAAGGGCAGAAAATAAGTGCCTAGTACAGGGATACTCCTTTCTGTATTCAAACACCTTCACAAAGATGAAATTCCATTTTTTATGCTTTTGAGGCTAAAGACCAAAGGCCTTGCAAGGCAGACATTATCACTAACAAAAACCCACCAAACCCCCAACTCCAGCCAACACTGATACAGTGAGAACTATTTGGACAATTCAAAGAGCAGTCTCTAGTGAAGCCAGCTCATGATATAACTACAGTCTCCCCCCATCCTTTACAGTTTTAGGCTGAGATTTCTGGCGTCCTAAATAACTGTGCAAATGGGAACAGCAGACGCACTGCAAGCATTTGACTGAAATTCTCTAATGCAAATCAATGATCAAGGCTGTGCTGCTTTTCAGCTTGTTTTAGGAATAGGTTTTAGTCAAGCTCTGAAATAGGATGTATTGACAAAATTAATTGAACCAACTTTGTTCTTCTCAGTCTCTGAAATAATGAGTTGGTGTTGGACTGCAGATTTACGAGCTAGTAGCTGTTAGGCAGGTATGGCTGCAACAGAGTGTAAGCATTTATTCCTATGGAGAAAAGAAACCCTCAGCCCAACAACAAACAGTCGATAAAAAGAAAGGAAAGAATAAATATCCATGAATTAAAATTCATCTCCCAGGGGGAGCTAGCTCCTCAGACTCCCCTTTAAAAGCCTGATGTGTGATAATGTTTGATCATCAATAAAGGCAATATAATGCAGCATTAACAGAGTTTTGAGTCCTCAATCCCAAGTTCAATATTAAAGATTTATTTTTATGGAGTTAGGTGTTACTTCTTGATTTGCTAAGTCAATAATTTTACAGACAAAACTACAAAAAAAAAAAAAGAGATGAATGGAAAACTCATGCTTGAAAAGTTATTTTGAAGTGTCAAATCAAGGAAATTTGCAGGTGAGGCAGTCCCAGCTATCTGTGCAAGGAATGCACCTCACATAACCTCTAGGATGCAATCAGAATGGAAGGGGTCCAGGAGGACCCCAGGCTACAGCCTGTGGTTGTTCTTGTCCCACACTGATGGTTTTCATTAGGTCTCCCTACCCAGAGAGGCTGGGAGACAGAGCTCCAAGCCTTCCCCAAGACTTTCCCCTCCCTGCCCCTGACTATGCTGGGCAGTGCTGTGGCCCAGGAGAGTATCTTAATAAAGTGGATTTTATAGGAGAGAGGGGTACAGAAGTGTTTTAGAACAAAAAAACCCCAAAGTTAGCATCATCCAGGAGGTGTTTCCTAGCTGTTGTGCTGTTGCTCAGCATGGCCAGAGCTCATCTCCAGAAGGTGTAAAACTGCTGTCTCCACTGACGTCAGAGTTTTGCAGTTGAGGAGAGCAATTAATCAAGAATGTATTCTGTACCTGGGAAACAAAAAAGACTATGAAAACTGAATTCACTGCTGTTAAAAAAAGACTCTTTTACTCTTAGCATGGAATTGTCTTTTCATTTATTTCAGCTGGGAGTGTCTGCAGCTATGCTGTGAAAGGTCAGGATAATGACAACAGCGCCAGGCTTTACCCTCTGCTCATGTTTCCAGCTACTGCCTTTGCCTCTCTTCCACAGTTATAATGCTGAGAAAAGGTGAAACTGTTCTTACACAGCTGAGGGAAGAGTGTTAGCTACAGAAAATGAGGCATTTTGCACAGTTGGTTGCATATTATCCTGGGGATTAAATGTTTGATGGGAAATGTACCCCAGGTGTCTGGATGGGTAGAGAAATTACAACCACCGTTGTACCGGGTTCCAAGTGCATGTCATTCTAAGAAAACAGGAGTGAGTATTGTGACAGCTGCAGCCCTGGAAAGCAAGGAAATTTTACAATCAAGGTGACAAATGGAACTTCTACTTTCTCTTGTAGAGGAGAAAGTCGGTTCTTATGACAAGTAATTCCTGGATTTCTAAATAATAGCTATATTATAGAAGAGAATAAAAAAAATGTCTCTTCAATGATTAAGAAATTAACATTTAAAGTATTGAGGGAAATAATAGAGGAATAGATTTCTGAGTCGGTTTTGATGGCAATTATTCTGGCGGGAAAAAGAGGTGGATTCTCAGCTTTCAGACAAGCTCTGCTTGGGATTTCAGTGTGACTGTTCCTGGTCCTCCACAATGAACAGCAAAATATATGGTTCCAACAAAGCCCTCCAAAGGAATGGCAAGCAGGCTTTGCTTTTAATTGCAAATTCATACATTTAAGTTTCTTCTTTTGGGAAGAAAAAACCTTTGTGCTATCTGCAAAAGGGTAAGCTCCCTAAAGGAGGCTAATGTTAGTGAGGAGAAGACTCACCAGCAGGATTCTGAGCTATGCCCCTGCTCTGCCCTCACCCCAGGCCTCCATGGATGCTTTCCACAGGGAAAGGTACAGGGACACAGTGGCCACTGATGGCACAGAAGGACAATGCAGAGTCCAGGCAGAAAAGGATTTGAAGACTGATCTGCTAAGACTTGAATAAAAGGACAACGGAGAACAACCATCATAATAACCCCAAACTGAGTCAATCAAAGGCTCTTGACTTTGTGAGAAGTGAGTATAGGTAAGGGGATACAAGCAGAGTTTACTGGTACTTACTTTTCTTACCAATTTCTTTGCCACCAGGGTAATTTTGCCAGTGATTCCTAAATTTATCATGAACGTAAAATGCTGGACCATATGTCCTTTCATGGGGACATTTTTTCTCCCCAGTTCTGGCTGTCAGTCACATTTTGGCTGAGCTGTTTCTTCTACCTCCCTTTGAGAAAGCTAAAGCCCTAGCAACAGCCATTAAAGCAATGTGTGTCAGCACTTGAGAAAGGGAGGACACATGTGAGCTCTTTGGCTCATATTTAGAAATCACTTCAGCCCCCCAAAGCCTCTTGTTATCCTGCCCAGTGAGTCTGACCTCCTGCTGGTCAGCACATCACGTCCTTTCCTCCAGCACGTCCATCCCCTTTTACATAAAACAAGGATCTGCAGTGCCAGTGCTCTGCAGCACCACGGGGACTGTACAGCCAAAGCTGCTCATCTCTGCAGCCCCCCACACACCTCTCCAGACCTGCTGCAAAGGAGGCTAAGAGATAAAACAATGCCTGTGAGAACAGGCAGCACACAGAGGCTGGTGTCATTTGTATGGCTGTAAACACAGGAGTCTATTTTTCACACATTGCACAGAACAAATCCCTGAAAGGCAATGAAAACAAACACCTCCAAGTAGCATTTTTGTTCTGTGTGGAATCATCTCCTTTGCAGCTATTTTGGTNTTTTTTTCAGAGCAAGAGCTTTTCAGGTCAATGTGGTTTTGTCCACAAAGTCAAAAAAAAGGAGTCAGAGACCTACTGATACTTTTCCCCAGCACACTATTAAGCTTATAAGTAAATCAAAATTAGTTGCCCTGTGATTTTGCCATTTCCATTATTTTACCTCAGTGGAAAGCACCCCCTGGAATTTTCTGCAGCATCCTCTTTTCCTACAGTATTGATGAATCAGACAGCAGTGATGAAGACTCAACAGAGGATAAACTGGAATGCTTGTCCTTACAACGACCTTGACATTCCCATTAAAAGCAGTGGCCTGCTCTAATATGTGTCATATCTTCATACTCTTCTGCGTTTTCCATCCGCTACCCATGCCTGTTCTTCCATGTATGAGCAAAATTCTTTTTCCACTGAAAAGTCTGAGTAGCAGACAGGGACATCAGAGCTTTGCAATGGAAAAGGAATCTTATTCATAGCTGATTGAATTATCCAAGTAAAATGCCAAGTCAGTGTTTGGTTATCTACCTGAAATCATCCAGCCAATACCATTCCTAGTGCCAGCCTATATGAAACAGAGAATCTGACAGGGCAGCAGAAGACTGGCAATCTAGGGAAGAAATAATCTTTGCTATCTGAGGCATGGCACCTTGTTACACAGAGGAATAACACCCTTTCTGGGAAGGGACTTCTTAATAAAGGTAATGGCCTATTTCAACTTGTCTTTATAAAGAAGAAGCTTTGCTGGAATGGAAGGTACTTGCCAACTTCTATTTATCCTCTGGAAATTTACCTCAGGCAACAAGTTTCCTTGATGCTTATCATGAGCTTCCCTTTTGTAGTACAGTGCAAGTTATTGACACCCATAATCTTAACACAGCACTTTCAGAATTACTCCAGGACTATTAATTTTTTTAATGAAGAATGGAGGCTCTAGAAGAAGGTTTACAACACTAGCATTTGAAAGTTCTGCTACAACCTATTCAAAATTAATTGAAAGGAAATCCAAAAACTGAGGAGCAACTGGCTGGGCTATCTAATCCTTTACTGTCACTGTCTAGACTCAAGAATTGCTGTCAACCACATATTAGCAGAGTATAAATTGCATATCTGGAAAAGTAAATGAAATCTCAAAATATGTGAGTTTCCAAAAGATGCCATGAGAAAAATTGAAGGAAACTGATTAACTGCAAAAGTATCAAAATGCAAAGCTCTCCCCTAATGAAAGAAAAAGAATTCAGTTCTTTCTCTCCTTTTCTTGCCGTGTGGCTTTAATAAACGCCAGGAAGCTGCTGGGGAGGGGGAACCATCCATGTGCCCACACAGCTTCAAGCTTATCTTTCTGTAAAATAATGAATTGCTTTAAATCCATCCCCTACAGCATGACCCAGCTACCCAGTAACAAGGTAGGAGACTGAGTGGGTTTCCTGTGCTTGATTGCTTCTTAATCATATTCTGTGCACAAAATACCTTCAGAAATCTATTTTGCTTTGTATTGTATTCTCTGTTCAGAATGAGAATTCATTCAATACCAAATTAGTACCTGAGCAAATCAGAGTCACAAAGCCCCCTGTATATAACAGTGCAGACATACAAAGCAAAGAAACCAATCAACATATTTTGAATGTTAAGTCCCACATATGAATGTGGAACAAACAGTCGCTCATTATGTTGTTTCAGAAGAACAAGTAGAAACTCAGCTTTTCAGGTTACTAATTCTTTGAAAAAATGAAAAAAAGCCAAATTCACTACTTCATATATCCCCTATTTGTATGGTTACACTTTTAGCTCTTAATATGTGGCTTCTCCAGGTGTATTTCAAGAACAAAGGTGAAGCATCAATCATCTGGCCGTTAGCTATGGAAATCTTCCCCAAATTAAACATTAATGTCAAGATAGATACATCTCATCTGTGTGAATGTATGCAGGACACCAGCTGATTTAGGAGTGCTACTTTTCACAGCATATCCATTCAAACTGTATTTCTTAGGTATTATTGAGTGGCATTAATTTGCTTGAGAACTTGAGTTCCCTCAAGTTCATCATAAAAAGCATAATTTCTGTTGCAAAAGGCATAGTACATCATTAGTAGAGTTTTCATTTGCCTTGCTAGTTGAAGTAAACTGACTGGTGTTCTACAATTGTTTTACTTCTGTTTCTATTTAATTTTCTTTTTTCTCAAATTTCAATCAGGTTTGTTTTGCTTGTGTTGAAGATGCTGATAATAGCTCATAGACTGAAGAAATGAAGAAATGCCTGACTGAAAGTCTCCTGTCAGGCACACAAACTCCTTTCTAAACAGAATACAGCCCATTCCAGGGTGACAGCATGTGGATTGTACCACTGTTCCATCTCCACTTAGACAGAAAAATGGAAAGGTATGAGCTGTGTCTGGCATCATAAAACCTGGCTCTCAGAATGGCACATGAGTATATCCTTTAATTCTGATTTTGCTCAAAGAGAGAAACTCACAAAAGCCTGAGCTGTAAGTAGAATCCTAGGAGTTTTCTCTGTAAAACCACTTCATCCCACTGCTTTTGCCAGCAGGAACCCAGCAGAAACAAGAGAAGACAGGTCACCTCTTGCCCCAGGGCTGCTGTTCTTCCTTTCTACGACAAACACCTGAAGGCCTCCAGTGACCATCCTGACAGGGGCAGCACTTTAACAACAAATCATGTCACTCTGCCTAAGGGAGCTCAAAACATTAAGAAGGAATAAGAATTGGAGGGCAGAAAGGAGGAAATTGTTTTCAAGAGGGAAATACCTGGCTGGGTGAAGAGGAGGGCAAGGGAGTAGTTGCTGAGAGGATCCTGTACAGCTCTAGTTTGGAGGATATTCATGGGTATGGGAGGGATGCCCATGGCACAGATGCTTTACATGCTTCTATGTCCATTTCTTAAAAACAAGAATTCAGGTAATTGCTGAGTGTCTTTCAGGTTCACAGGACATTTTCTTTAACTTCTCTTTTTCCTATGAGATTATAAACAGTTTATAGGAGTTTTAAACTGAGTCAAGCAGGACTTAGATGTAGAGAAAATATCAAATTAACCTGAACAAATGAAAAGATTACACTTTAGATGGAAGATAAAAGTGTCATAAAAATATATCTGTATGTGTGTGCATGTGGTGCATGTGTGCTTATCTATATGTACAGATGCAGAACCATATTCATTTTATAAGCCCTACAGTGAGCCTTGGAGGTTAACAAGACTTCATTCTCATCCCAAAAAGCAGTCTAGGAGTTGTGGATGTCATTTGTCCATCCTACTCAATATGGACTCAGTGATGATATCTGTTATCAACTTAAAACCGTCGCATGCAGGATTAAAATAATAAAAAAAATTAAATTAAAAATTTTAAAAAGTAAGGGAAAAAAAAAAGAAACAACCTAACCTACTGAATGATAATATTCTTGAAGGAATGAGGAATGGAGGTAAACTTACTGCAAGGAGCATGCTTGACTATAATAATAACACTTGCCAGCTTTCCTCATGAATTTTATTTTAATAATAAATTTAACAATTTGTAGCCTCTGATTTCTCATGTCAGCTTCTTTATTGTCATAAGGAGTTCCTGCACATAACTGACACATCTCAGGACATATCTTTGTGTCAGCTATCTGATCTCACTCACTGAAATGGCAAGGGCTGATTTAAACTTACAAGTTCTTGCCATTTCCCTTATCTGTGGCCACCTTCTTCTGCCCCAATGGGTTACAGTCCAGCTTCCCAAACATTCACTAAACACAATAAAAGCAGGACTTCAAGTAATTTCACATGGGGAGGAGGTAATTTTTGACATCAAGGTCAATATATATTTATAACTGAATGCTCTCTGTTGCCATAGAAAAGGCATGTTAAATGTCAATTATTAACTAAAGTGCAACACTTGCGCTGAAACCTTCCCTCCTCGCACTACGCTTTAAAAACAAACATAACTCCATACAGTACAAAGTGTTCAAGGCATGCACTGATTCCTAGTTCTTATAAATATGCAAAATTTAACAATCAAGTATGGCCAAGGAGTCTGAAGGTCTTAAACCCTCTTACATATTCAACAGAGGCACTTTTGCTAAGTTGCTGCATGAACTGGAACTGGAGTTGGGATTTTCTGCTTGTCGTGTTCTCTCACTGTGCTAGGCAGTTAAGTGGGCACTCCAGTCAGGAGGATTTCTGCATGGAGTTTCTGAGGTCCCTCTTAGACTGCAAATTCTCACCAGCATTCAGTCTAGAAGGCTTCCTCTTGCTGACCTTCTCTGCTCTACATCTGCCTTAAAAACCCTGTGGTGGCAAAGGCAAAGCGATTTGCAGAGCGAGTGCAGAGGGCTTGGTGGGGGCAGCTGGAGTGCATGGAGTGCCAGTCAGCAGCTGCTCCCTGATGGCTGCAAGGTGTTTGGGGGGAGTGCAGTAAAGCACACCTCACAACATCTGATGCTGTCTTGTGAGAAATTCATAATGCAGTTTTGTTGGATTTTAAAACCCTTGTTGTTTTTCATAGAATTTTCATAGTTTCAATAAATACATCTACTAATGGTGTTGTACCTTTATTTCACATCTTGATACAAAAGCACAGCAAATTAAAATTTTTATTAAATGATACATCCTTTACTCCTGAATTGCCAACAAAAATATAAGGACACTTTGTAATGTTGAGTTTTAATGGGGTGATAAAAAATATTCAGGTTGTATTAGCCATTCCAATATATTTCATTCTAGCAATGAAACAACTTCCACTAACTTTAATATAATGTACAACTTGTACATAATGTATCAGGTGATATGCAGCCAAAATAACTACAGAAGACTGTTTTTTTTTAAGAGTACACACTCAGACTGATGAACGTTTTAACAGTGCCACTCAAAAGAAACCAAAGGAATTGTGCTAAAACTCACCAAAATTTCCCACTCGGTTTTCTGCAAGTTTGTATTTATCACTGAAACCCTTCCACACTTAAATATTCTAATAGCCCTTGTGAAATAATGTCAAATCCATTGGAATCATATTGGAATCTTTTCTTACCAACCTTTGCTGATGAGGAGGAACAGCATAGGGGCCTCTGGCCATTGTGGCAATGGCATCAGTCTGGTTCCGTGGGACATGATCATTTGCTAAAGTTCACAGATAACTGAACTCGAAGTAGCATTCACATGGGTACAGCAATGGCTTCCAAGATCAGAGACAATAGACTTTCAAACTGTAAAATATTTTATTGCAGAGAAAAGCTTTTAGGATCCAGGACTGAATGCGATCTGCTGTTGTCCTTGGAGAAGTGTATTATGGAGTGGAGGAGAAGAGTTTCCTCTTTGGAGGAAAAAACCTGTATCTATTCATCTGCAGCTGCACTTGCTCACAAAACTAGATTACCTGCCAATAAGATAAATTCATGGACTGGCATGCTGTGAGAAAAGGCAGTAGTGTAAAATCCAAGATAAAAGCATGATATTAAAAGCATGATATTAAAAGCATGATATTATAAGGAAATTGCTGCAAATGACATGGCTCTGAAATCTGCTCTGTTTAGACAATGTCTTTTTGTAGCACAGCCACACTTCTATGTAGGAACTTGCGTCCACTCTTTCAAAGCTCCACAACCAGGAGCCAGATGAAGAGGTCTCAGCTTGGTGATGGGGCAAATGTTCTGTCCTGAGACAGAGTTAGTTTTCTTCCTAGTAGTCGGTATAGTGTTGTGTTTTTGGATTCAGTATGAGAATGATGTTGATATCACACTGATGGTTTAAGTTATTGCTAAATAGTGCTTATCCCAAGTAAACAAATTATTATTATTACTATTATTATTACCACCTTTATTACAATTATTAAGCTGTTCTTGTCTCAGTCCATGGTTTTAACCTCTTTCTGATTCTTCCCCCGATCCCACTGGAGCATCTGTGGGGAGCTGAGCAAGCGGCTGTGAGGGGCTTAGCTGCAGTTAAACCAAAATAATATAGATTTGAAATTCTGGGGAAGGAGTCAGTAAAACAAGCTGGGGTATACAGGCTCCACTCAGGGAGCAGTAAACCCTTTTTACTCTTAAATCCCATGTAAAATATTATCCTTTAAGGGACCTAAACTCCACAGCAGCCTCTGTCATGCTTTGGCATGTTCTCGTGTTAACAACGAGAGCCACACAACTCCACTCAACCACCCATTTAACTCAAGTGCTGGATAATATATTAAAAGTTATAAAAAAGCTGCACTGTTGTGAAGGTGGAGGAAGAGCAGATCCTTCACTAAATGTTAATTTTCCCAAAGAAACTCTTTCTAGTGTCTCAAGGCAGGGAAGTTTATGAGCAGGTATAGTAAAAACTGGCAGGAGGCACTTTATTTCACATTTCCATCTGCCAGTTATATTTCATGAAATGGAAGATTGTCCTTTCACCCCATAAACTCACTTTTTTTACTGCAGAAATCTTACATTAAATACTAATAACATTGTTTCAGGGGATCAACCAAAGGACATAACTGGCAATTAAAGAACTCCAATTATATTGTAATTTTCTGTGTCGACTTATTTCAACAGATTATGGAATTTCTATTGAAATGGTATTTTGAAGGGGTTTAGAAATGTTTTAAGCATATGTTCCAGGGCTACAGTCCCAGCACTGAATACTAATACCCCAGTTTGAGATGCGTGTCACAGATATCATAGTTTCTGTTCATTTTCCATGAATTATTGAAATGAAGAATTATTTCCTGTTTTCTTTATTGAATCAACACTTACTACCAGCAGAGCTGGAAGGAGTAAAATCCAGGAAATGTGCTGCAGTAGATAAGAATTGAGAGCAGTGTGTTGGGGATGGTACCTGTATTTACATATTTGTATTTTATTAAGTAATTGAAAGAGCCTGCCCGAGTTGTATAATTCATGCTTCATAAATAAACACAAACCAGATAACTGGATGCAAAGGCTCACACAGTAGCAACTATTCATACCTCCCCTGCAGTGACTGTCTGGGCAATTCTTCATTGTGTCTTGCAAAATTCCCACTACTCAATCCTTTTAAGGATTGTTTCAGCTCACTGGGAAATACTATAAAAGGTCTTCTTAGGGTCAAGAAGTAAAAACAACATGTATGAGAGTGCACACAAATCCAAAAGTTAAATTTGATCTTAGGAATTTGATTTGTGTACTACATGGATTTCTGAATAGCAGGAATATGAAGAAAAAAAGGTAGTGAATAATGTCAGTTTAATAGCCAGAGTAAATCAGACTGTACACAGGTCTAGAGGCGTTATGGAGCTATTTAAAGGTGTTTATGGTTTTATATCACCTGTCAGTGGCTTAAAAAGGCAGCCCAAATATAAGAGTCTGAAGCAATTTGTAGCCATGTAAATCAGTGCCATTCCCAGTTTGAGGCATGTCAAAGAGTATGGATGTATCTGCACAGATTTACATAAAATTATAAGGACTGAAAGAGTTCAGAAGAAAACCTTGTACTCTGGATGTTGCTCTTGTAGGGGACAGCATGGAAAGTCTCAAGAGGTAGCAGTTGTTGACCAATACTTGTTTGGGACTCCTGTGCAACGTGATGAACTCAGCAGGGGTTTTGGATGGAGATGGACTTAAATCAGTCTGGACCATTCCACAGCTCTCTCCAATATGCACCACAGTTTTTGAGTTCTCCATACAGTTAATACATAGGCAAAATAAATTAAAATATGTTTTCAATTAAAAAACCCAAGCAAAACAAAACCTCGCTTTTTCTTTTAACGTGGATTTAATGCAAATTAGTTTTGATATTACACATGAGCTCTCTATGACAGATTGCATATACTTAGAGAAAAATTATATTGAAAATATCCAAATCTTCAGTCAAAATATCAGAAGGCATCAAACTGGTGAAAAGCCAAGCTTAGAACCTGAAACCAAAGCATATTAAGGTGATAAAATGTTTTTCAAAAACAGCTTTGCTTTCCAACAGTTGTCTTTGTTTGTTATTTAGTTTAGACCGATGCTATAGCTACATCATATGACATCCAGAAAAAAAAAGAGCAAAGACAATTTGTTTTCCTTTTCCAGTCTATCAATGAAAACAAGATAATGAAGGTGAGATACACTAACTCTAAAATTCTGAAAGTTGTAGCAACAGGGATGAAAGGCCTCCACTCACTAAACAGCAGTAAAATCTATTTAATAAACAAAAATCATTCACTGTAAAACATGGCCTGATATACAGAAAAAATGGATTTATCCCATATGTTTATTGTACTTATGTTAATTATTTAAGTATATTTTTAGGAATTTTATTTATATCCATATTTTTTCTTGCAAGGTCTATGGTCTTAGTGTCTAACAACTTTTGACTCTGCCAATCATTTTCATACTGCAAAGTTAAATAAGCCTTTTTTTTTTTTCTATGAGTATGAACAGCTAAATATCCCATCACAATCTCATCTAGACAATCCAGATTAAATAAAATATGCATGTTGATGAGAGAGAACAATTTTTAACAGTCTCTGGAGTCAAGAAGTATTTTTTCCAGGCTGGTCTATATCAGGATAAGAAAACTTCCTCTCAGACTTTCTGTTTTGTAGGCCTGACATACAGAATTTGTGTTCCCTTCATTTTTTCTACAGCCAGTATTTTTGAAAGCAGGTTTGTTTCAAATGGCCTCTGTGTCCATTTGGTTCAAGGGCTCGAATGTCTCAGTTTTCTCTTTTTCTAAAAATATAATTCCCATTTTTCTCACCCCTCATTTATAAAATCTGACTCACCATTTTGCATTCATTCATAACACAGCATGACAAAGAACTGCCAGCAGGAAACAAGGATTAAGGGCTTGACTTCTCTCAAGTCAACTAAAAGTGAATATTTTATTCTCTCACTCCAAAAAAACATGTTTTCCAAGGACACCAAAATATTTCATTATATATTTTAGACAGCTATAAATATATTTTACTTTCCAAAACCAGTGGATGTCTCTTCTCCTAAAACCATCCTGGGCTCTTGGTTAAGTCTATATTCAGATATTTTTCAAAGAACTCATTTGATTCCCTTTTTTAAAAAAGAAAACTTATTACAGAGCAAATGTTTGTCCCAGTTTCTACATTTAAGTGAGAAATGTGTCTGAGTACAAGAATTCATTCTAATACAACCTAGCGATTTGTGTTTCAGGGGATATTTTTTGAATGTTTTTATTACATTTGCATAAAAAAGCTGGGCCAACTTTACAGACCTTGGGGCTTAGAAAGGCAAAAAAAAAAAATGACTAGTAGAGACAGAAAATGCTTTTCTCTAAAAAACTAGAGAACACCTAAAGTTTGACTCCTAGGGGTGCATAGAAGAAACTTCAATTAAACCATACCCTCGCTCACATAAGGGTGACACCACAGCTAATCCTGCACATGGTCTGGTACTACTGGCAAAAACAGCTGCCACAGGCAGGCTGGTTAACTGGGAAAAGTCCATGTCACACCAGTAAACCCCAGGGGCTTTGCTGGGGACTGGGGAGCATCACACATAATCTTAGCCCAGTGAAAGACCTCAATGAAATGACTGCTCCGACTCAATGCTCTCAAGCATATTGCCATTTCTGTTCATCAGGAATTAATGAGGGCAGATTTTGGATCATGTAAAACCAGTAATAAAAGAACAAATCTTGAAGGCTTTCTTACAAAAGTCTAATTTACCTGAGAGCTTCTTGTGTAAAAATAGTTATTTATTAATATTCCACAGCTGGGAGTTTGAGGTATATGCAATCTTTGCAAACAGGACTCATTTATTTTTCACAGAGTGAAGAGAAATCTAAAGAAATTCTCCAGTGAGTCTACTGGGCTTGGCTGGAAATACAGAATTGACTTTACCAAGTATGTTTCTGGAATAGTATTAAAGATGACGTTTGAAATTAAACTGGTGCCAAAAACCTAATTTCAGAGAGCCTGTAAGTCTTTCCTTGCAAAGTCTAATAATTCCCCTGTCTCTTTTCAATACAGCTTTTGTGTGTGTATTCAATCTGTCTCCTGAGCACAAGGATCAATGTTCAGTTTGTAGCACCTGAATATTCACTTCTCCATATCCCAAACACCTACAGAACTCAAATCATCATTTCTCAGAGATGTGAGGGAAGGGTATCTTGGCAGATTTTGTGGGACAAATGAGCACTTGAACACATTGCACCAGTGCTGTTAAAATCTTGACTTCTTAAGTGCTGAGCTTACACGAACTGATAACACTGCCACTTTATCACTTGGCAGCATCTGCACACTTAGTGTTCCACAATGTCATAAATGATGATACCTGTTACCAAAAATAAGATTCACACAACCAGCCATGAAGACAACACATTTGTACACCATGCTCCTGACAATCCAGTTGTGGTTTTGAATATTTCTCAACCTTGGAACCAAGTCTTGCTGTTCAACCCTCTTTCAGTTTGGTATTATCAGCCGGTGCCAAGGCAGAAGTCACTGCTGATCTGCTGTGTGACTTGATTAGTGAAATGTGGTGATTCTGGACAATCCCTTGGGATGGGCCACTGAAGGCTACCAGGGTTCTCAGAGAGCGTTAATATGTGAAATTACTTCATTTCCTGACCTGGATACCCAGGCTGCTGCCAACCCAGACAACATGTTCTCTGGATATGCAGCTTCCCTGAGATCCAAGACTGATAACACAGAGACATCTCAGCAGTGCAGCAAACTTGGATTTGCAGCTCAACAGCATTTTTTTTCTCATTTTCCAGGGTCCAGTTTCAACCTCAGCTGGCTCAGACTCCCAGATCTAACCCACAGAATCATGAAGCCAGCAGGCTTGAAAACAGACTCTGAATAGGAACCTTGGATTTTTTTCCTCCTTTCATAGCTCTCGCAGATGGATGCACTCCATTTGCTTACACAACAGGGCTTCTTAATGTGGGAAGCATTAAGTCATTCCTTCTTCACCTTCAAGATGTAGAAGCTGGGCTCAATTTTTTTGGCCTATTTTTTAAATTTATGTAAAAACTTTATGTAAAAAAATTATTTATGTCTTAACAAACTCTGTATGTGGGCTTTACAGCATCTCATTATTAGAGGTACATAGAAGTAATACATCCATAAACACAATTTCTATATATTATCATCAAAACACAGGTAGCTTTGTAGTAAGCCTTACAAAAAGCCCAAAAAGCTAAATGCCAGTGTTACACTGTTAATAAGACAATTACTTTTCCTCTTCTGATTTTTCTCTTTTTGAAGAATTAACATACTAGAATGAACTAACTGAAACACCCCTCTAGGAAGATACTAGGTTGTAAGACAACAAAAAAGCATTATGAAAACATTAGCTTAAGCAGATAATATTTATAACACAGATGAAAAGTTGTTTTAATTTTCTATACCCAGGAATAATATTGCTGGTCCTCATTTTTCAACAGAAAAATAGAAACATGTGGCTTCCCAGGATAGAAGGAAAAAAGGGCTCTTCCAAATACAATATTCATTTCAGTTCTAGCCATACAAATAATAGTTAGTGATTTATTGTCAGTTTGATTTATGGCATGAGCAAGGTCCTGCCAAATCACCAGTTCCTGGAACTGCAGTTCCCACTCAGCTCCTCCACAGTTCACAGGAAAGTACAGCTCAAAAGATGTGATATGGTGCCTGAAGGGACTTGGTGTAAGAGAAACCAGGAGATAGCAGAGAGCAATCTGCTAAGGAAGAAAAAATGTAACTTGGCAGGAAATGCCCGGAAAATGTGAAGCAAAGGGAAGACTGAATCAGACTGGAAGCCAAGGCTGTTATTTATGAAATCAAGCCTAAATTACTGCATAATGTTGTGTCTTCCAAACCAAAGGAACCGCACACACAAGGAAACTTGATCAAAATAACCTTGCTGCTCTGTTAGAGACTTCCTCTCCTGAGTCACCTACTATCCTGAGCTAGAGGGTAACCTGAGGTATTAAACACACACCCATGCATTGTAATTTGGAGCTATAGTTATGTTCCTTTGAAGATTTATCGCTGTTTGATGGGAGAAGGATCTGCAATTAAAATCTATGTCAACAAGCAAAAGTCAAATGCAAGGATAAGGTCACACAGATAGAAGAAAACATCTGCTCTATACACATTACAGAACATAATGACACAATGTCTTGGAGAAGCAACTGTTTCACTTTAATTTTAGAAAATCAAAGAAGTAATGATGACTGAAAAGAAGCAGCATGATTGCTAACACGCAAGAAAGGTGGCATTGTTTCTAAGGCAGTATTAGGACAATACTTTGCCTGAAGCCCATGATCCACTCTTTTAAATCTGTTGTTGTGAAAACATATTTAAAAGTAAATAAATGTTCATGTGGTGGTTGGAATCTGAGCAGAAAAAACCTGATAAACAAGGACTATATTACCAATATTTAATCTTGATAAATTTTACAATCAAGATGTCAGGGGTCCTAATTATATGTAAATGATGGGGTCTTAATTATAAGTAATTTTAGTTCACCTTCACGTAGCAGCCAGAAATGAACTGCAAGCAACTCTGGTTTCTAATTGCACAAGCACATTTTTGTTGTTGTGCTGCTTGAAGCCAGCAGTGGGGTTATGAGAAAGCTTGACTGTCATAAGGAATATGTTCCTGAAAGAGTGAGAAAGGTGGCAGAAGTCACTCAGCAGAAGTGACAATGGCAGCAGATTGGGAACCCTGTTAGAGTGGTCCAGAGGAGGGCCATGAAGATAAACGGAACTGGGACACCTCTTCTGTGAGGACAGGCTGAGATTGCTGACTGCTGTTCAGCCTGGAGAAGGTGATGTGAACATTTTGTAGTAGCATTCTAGTACCTAAATAAGGCCTATAAAAATGGAAAGAGACTTTTTACATAGGCATATAGTGCTAAGATAAAGGGGTAAGGCTTTAAACTCAAAGAGAGCAGATTTAGATAGATATTAGGAAGAAATTCTTTACTGAGGGTGAGGCTGGTGAAACACTGGAACAAGTTGCCCAGAGAAATTTTGGGTAATTCCATCAATGGAAGTGTTCAAGGGCCTCTGAATAACCTGGTCTAGTGGAAGGTGTCCCTGTCCATGGCAGGGGCATTGGAACTAGATGATCTTTAAGGTTCCTTCTAATCCAAATCCTTCCATGATTATATGAACCCAAAACTAGACACAACTCTCTATGCTAAGCTAATAGCCTGATGTAGACTTACCCATGGTTCAGCTGGAGTTGAACAAACAGCTCTTCCCTGACAGATAACACAAACTGGCAAAGGATCTGACAGAAGGTGCAGCAGCAGCATCTGCCTTTCCTTGAACTAAATTTACAAATGGTTTCCCATTTCCTCGCTGTACATGTCATTTACAACCCCAACAGCTTTGTCCCTCTTACTCTACTTGTTTTTTTGGTTGTGGTTTTTTGGGTTTTTTTTCTCTAAAGGTAAGGAATGAGTTGTCCATTTCCTCTTTCAGTTTTTGGTTCCCTCATACCCTTCTTGCACCATGATTTAGCTATGATTTATTTTATGATCCTTTTCCAAGCAGGTGTCTGTTTTCTGGCTGCCCCTGCAAATGTAGCTCCAGAGACCAGATGGTAATAGTTAGCTGCCTTCTGCACCTGCATGGATGAGAGCAGATCTGAAGAAACTCTGCTGTATGCTGAGTAGCTCAGAGCAATATTTAGATGACCCTGGCATTAAAATAAGTAGTCAACTGTATCTGGCTTGGCACTGAAACTGTCGTGATCATTAGTGGAGCTGAACTGAAGACAGAAAATGGATTTGGGACACTAAAATAAAGGCAGGACAATTTGGCACATCATCAGCCAAAAAGGCACCTCAGGAACACCAGCATGAATGAACAATACCTGCCCACATCTTTTCTGTCATGTTACAGGATCTCTTGCTGCAATCACAAAAGTAAACTCATTTACTGTATTTCAGACCAAGTACAGCTGCCAAGATTCAGCAAAAGGTTTGGGGACTTCTTAATTAGGTACAGTAAAGCAGAGTTAATTTTCCAAACATGCAACAGCTTCAATGGGCTACTGGACCAATCTAACCTATAATGCTCTGACACAGGATAAGGAAGGTGTGGAAGAGAGATTTGAAGCCTGAGAAGTTTTTGAAAGAGAGAATCTGCCTGAGAACTAGTGAGCTAACAAGAGAGGGGGAGAGAGAAAGAAAGGTAAGGATTAAAAGGGGAACTAAGGAACATTCTTCAAGTCCATGCAGCATAAATGTGAGAGACAGTTACTGAAAGAAACAAAGAGACTGGAAGAGGCTTGTTTTTTTGGAGGGAAAAAAAAAAACCAAAACCAAAAAACAAAAAACAAAAAAAACACAAACCAACAAAACAAAACAAAACAAAAAATCAGTGAAGTGTAAGAAAAATCTGGAAATAATCATTAGAAATTTCAATCCAGGGAAAAGCTGTACACTGGAAAACAGGTTCATTTATTCAAAAGCTGCTTCTAGACATGTTTTGAGACACAGCTCAAGCAAGATGTTTGTCTCTGACTGGTGCAGATCGACCCCTGAGCATACAGGTCAGATATTCAGCTGCACAGCAGAAGAGCCAGGTTCAAGGGGTTGGGAAAGTCCCATCTATAAACCAGATCAACAAGGTTCACAGGAAAAGCCTCCTACCTCCATAGGCACTTATTTCTCTGTGGAAGCCTTTGCCAGCTCTTCTGTGCTGAACATTCAGGAGGTTAATCTCTTGGTGGGATTCAGGGAGTTAAATTCTTGGTGGGATTTCTGCTCCTGGGTGTTTTGCACCACATTGTGGAGCTTCCTGGGAGCTAGCAGCAATGTTGAGTACTTCACTGGGTTCTCAAAGTCAATGCTTAGAGGCTTCAGGTATTTTTCCTGTAGGAATAATAAGACATCAGCTTGTCAGCAGCTCTCTGCACAGCATGAAGGACACCTCCTCTCTGGCTTTTTTTTTTTTTTTGTCATTAATAAGAAGAATGCAGCACAAAAGAAACAAACCCAAACAGTCAAATAAATAATATATGATCTAAGACACTACAAAACACCAGTACCATAGACTGGCAAAAGTGTGCACAGATTCATTTATGCAGGGTTGAACCTTATATTTCAAAGGGCAATTCCATAAAAGCAGGTACTTTCTCCTAACTGCTACACTTTAGAAATTCACTGCCAAAGTAATCACTCTTTAGATTTGAGACTCATATTATTCAGTGGGAGAAAATAAATCTCTCTAAGAGTCCTGTTAGCAGAGAGGAATTATAACTCTTTAGAGGTATTACTGATTTCAATATTAATAACAATATTCCACAAATCTATTTTTCTAATAATATTCTGAATCTGTGATCAAAATTTTAAGTCAGGTATTTCTTTTCAGACCCCATAGTTTTCTAATTCCAGGGAGAGAAGAGTCTATTAACATTTTTTCATATCCCTGTTAAGAATCACCTCACGTACAGAAAAAATAAGTGCCTTGCAAAGACTGATAGGCTCAAGTAGTTTTTCTTCTATTAGAGTTGAATAATATTTAAGACTCTCTTATCTTGAAATTACTCTACATCATAGAAAATCTAAAAACTCATCACTGCAATTCTATTATGGTGGAAACAAGCAATTTCTTTCAGTCAAAATTTTTTCTCACGCCCTAAAACCTATGAATTTTTCCACTTTTGTTATATGTAAAATTAATGGTCATTTTTAATGATTGCTGATCACTTTGTTGATATATTTGCATTGTAGGAGTCCTGCTTTGGGTTTTTTTAATGCTATTTTTATGCCAGAAAGCATGGCTTGAGGGTAGACAGTGCCCAAGAGTGATTTGATCCTCTTGGAATTTATGAAAAATGTTATTGAAAAAGACAGGATGTAAATACATTATAAGAATCTGCATAGACTGGAAATAGAACTGGTAAAAATGTTAAGTCTCAGACACTTGGGAAAGGACCAAAGGCAAAACAATTTATTCCTTTTAATTATTAAGAAATTACTTGAAATTTTTTTTCTCCTTTGCCTTGTGCTGCCAAGAAATCTTGTGATGTTGTATAGCAAACTAAATCTGAGGATTCATGTTCTCATGGGAAATACACAACAGTGAGCCAGACCATGCATTTGGTCATGGCTTAAACCAAAGGGTTATTTTGCCTCTTGGAAAGTGTCAGCAGAAACTTCTGGAAGAACTATGAGGGTGTGTAAAATGGCCTGTCATGCATCTTCAGTACATGCATCCAACAGGAATCTGGAAATGTGCCTTTAAGAGCCACCCCTATTAATGTGACTGATTTCATGAACCTTTGAATAAACTGATCTCCAGTGGAGAGTAGCTATTTATCATGCATTGTGGGAAGTACTAAATAATAATATCATGCAAGGTAATACTTGTTATATATCTGCAATAACTCCACTTATCTGTAGTTCTCTATTGTTATGCCTTCTCTGTGTGTGACTGACGTAAAACAGTCAAATGCAATTTTTAGCTTTGTAGCGTTTGCTTCAATTCTGGATTATCAGGCAATATAAAGGTGTGTGTGATTGTTCCTTTTTGTCCAGGGTTACTCATATAAGAGAAGAACAAACAGATCATCAATAATTGTCAAAAGAGGTGCAGAGTAGAGGGGAATAAAGGTGTACTGAAGCTTGGAAGAGTCCTTACCTTTCAGAAAGCAGTTCTTCCAAGGACTGTTTTCTTCTTCTCCCTCAGCATTATGCACTCTTTTTTCCATTCTTCCCCATCATAATTGTGAAGATTTGTATACCAGTGATTCAACATTCACAAGAAGGAAGGATAAAGCAGAAGTTATTAATTCCTCCTATTTCAAAGTGCAGAAGGGAAGCACTGGACCACAGGCCAGAGTAATCTTAGGCCAATATAAGGAGCCAAGGGACATTGGAGACACTGGCACATGCCCCTACCCCTTCCCTTCCCACAGGCTTCTCCTGGCCAAGGGACACTTCCCTACCTGTTCCAGATGAGATCTTACTAGCCATCAGTCTTTTCTCCCCACTACTACAGCCCCTTCCTCAGCTGGGCTCCTGAATCCCAGCTACCCCTACTCCTCACTCCAGTTATCACCATGTTTCTGCAATGAGGGAAAACATTCCTCTGAAAAATGAGGCACTAGAGGTGGGGGAGAGCACTTAAAGGGCTATAAAGTGTTTGGACACAACACAGACCAAAATGCTTTTTTCCCCATAGTGCTTTCAGGCCAAAGATTACTTTTGGCTGAACCAATATCAAATGAGATTTGTTCAGCTCACATCTGCAGAGCTTCTCCAGGCTGACACTAGTAGGACCAGAAGCAAAATTCAGGGCCATAATATTTACTTTCCTGGCTGAAATTATTAAATATTTAGAAAAAAGTCTATCATAGGCCGAGCATTTCAGGAACAAGTCTATCACAGGCAGAGCATTTTCTTCAGTTAATTCAAATTAACATTTTGTTTATAGCACAGAGCAAGCCTTTTCCTTTTCAAAGTTCAAAGTGAACCCTGGGGGTTCTAAATATGCCTCCTGGTGATTTAATTAAAAGATAAATATTCATTAAAAAAAAAAAGAAAAGAAAAAGTACAGAAAGAAGGAAAAGCTACAATTAAAAAAGTGAGGAAAAGGAGTTCACTGAATAAGAAGTGAAAAGGAAAACAAAAGTGACTAATGAATGTGTATGAATTGAAAGAAAAGAAGTTCTGAATGTGGAGTCAAAGAGTAAACATTGAAAATGTTTAAAGAGTAAATGCACAGGGAATATATTAATACACACAGGTGACATGACCAAGTGACGGACAGATCCACCAAGGCTTGGTTGGCTTTGTAGGGTGGAAGAGCAGAGCTGTGGTTCCCCAAATAGTTCCTGTTCCCCACAATACAAGACTTCAGCATACAACAAATCCCGCCCTATTCCAGGGTAACAGGCTAACCAAAGCAAGGTTCATTACAGGAGTCAGGATGGCAGCTGATGAGCTTTTGGAAGCCAGTGCCAGATCCTGATGGGGGAGCAGGTAAGCAGCCAAGTCTGATGCATGTTGTGTGCCTGAAAGCCTTTTGCACTGATGGCCTCTACCACACTATGACAGCAGTAGAAGTGGAGTACAAAGTGAAGTGGATGCAGATTGCCAAAGACAGGAGATAGGATGGAATCTTATCTGAGTGAAAGATACAGGGTATGTCCTGATGCCAAGGTCTGTCCCTCAGGCACTGCACATGGCACAGGTTAATCAAAGACCACATAGTGCTTCACAGCCTACTTGCTGAGCTCCATATGCTTGCCAGGAAGCAGGAATGATGAGCAGCACCCGCCTCACACTGGTGTGCTGAGATAAAGCTGCTGTTGCACTGCCTGAAAAGCTTGCCCACACTGATGCCTTGGGAAGGCTGACCTGGAACAGAGACTGGACAGAGCTAGAGAATAAAGCAGATATGTATTGAAAGACCTTTAGGGTACACCTTGGGCAGGACAAGAGCCTGGCCAGGCTACACCCAAGATGGACTTAGAATGGTCCCAAAAATGGACAACTGGCCACAAGGTCTCACACTTTTATAAATTTTGGTCCATTTACACACTGGGGTTTAATTGTCCAATTACAGCTTCAGATTATGAAGTCTCATCCTTCTTTTTTTCTGTCTTCAGCCCACCATTGTTTATGCTTTTGGGCCTGAAAATTTGTAACTGTCGTCCTTGGTCTCCAGCAGGAAAAGGGTTTGTCTGCCTACTCTGTGAAGAGACCTTACTGACACTTAATTTGAGGCTCAGAACTACACCTCTAGGCAGTACAGAATCTGAAAAACATGAAAGCTAAAGCTTAAGGCATCAACACCACAGCCTGTACCAGCAGCAGCATGGAGGGAGAATCCCTCCACCTCTGCCTCTGCTTCCTGAATAGCTTCAGGTGCTCCATCATGATGCATTTTCCTGCTGTCAGAGCTCCACCTCTACAGCAATGCTGCTGCTGAGCCAGCCAGCCTGCAGTTCTCTCTGGCATGTTATTATAATTGCCTGTAATTTCAAATGACTACAGAAAATTGTGTTTCTGCTGACAATACAGTTATGAAGTAAGTGTTCTCATAGCTCACATTCTTTTAACTGCTTAGTTTAAAGATTTTCATCTCTTAATAACCACATCTGATGTCCTATTATTTCATATTGACCATTGAGTGTTCACAAAAACCTGTTCCATTTCACTGCTTCCTGATGATACAAGTCACCGATATCCTGTGCCTCCTTTTATTTCAGTCTCCAGACCCTAAACAGTGTTTTCAACTTTAACATGGAGAAATTATACTGGCCCAAAAATGAAAATTTTCAAGCACCAGTGGTAGTATCAACTATACACCAGTTCAAGAAACTATGACTGAAATACATTTTGTCCTTCTGTATGGTATTTGCTACTGGTTGAATTAAATAATGAATTGCAAATAAAAAAACCCAAAACAACAGCAAATGGAAGAGAGTGGATTTATTGTCAATATTAAATTGCAGCAGAGAACCTGAAATTTAGGTCCCTGCCATTTAGTACCATCATTAATTTTTAAGGATGGGGCTTTCCATCCACCATCATGTCTATCAATGTCATTGGCCAGATCCAGTGCATGATGTTGAGCTCTGCTGGGCATGCTCCCTTTGAAGAGTAGCTATGTTAAATACAGTATGAGTAAAACAAATGAGCCCTATGGATTTAGAAAGCTGAGGTATTTCTGGTCCTATCCAGTGAGCATACACTCTGTAACTGGATTTGGATTATGTCAGCAAGCAAGCTGATTTTCTCATTGTTTCTCACAGTAAGAAAGGTTTCTTCTAGAAATGCAATGAAAGTGTTAACAGGAAGACCCCCACCTAGCTGTATATTCCCTTCTCTAAAACATTCTTCCACAAGGACTCTTCCACATAGCTTTCATTAACATCAGGGGAAGGTAAGCACATATGGAAACATACAACTATACAGCCTGCAGAACTGCAACATGCATGTACACTTATACAAGAACCCTTCACACCTCCATCCAGAAAGTGGAAATTAAGCGGAACAAGGATATTAAAAATCCTAACTGATCTTGTCAGGAACTGCAGACAATTTTTAATTCTCCATCTCTTGGAAGAGAGGGTTAGGAAAGAGTTTTATAACTTGGGTGGGGAGAAACTGTTGGATTGCAATAAAGATTCTGGGCTGATGAAACAGCTCAGCGTTTCTGAGTTCCTGTCTCACTGGTTATGATGTGGTTCTGCTCATGAGTATCCCAGCTGAAGTTCAGGAAGGCAGCAATAAGTTTCAAAGCCTTAGGGTTGTTGCCAAGGAAGTGGAGTGTTCTCAGACAGAAAATGAGAACATAGCTGTCTCTAGTGTTCACATCTTCAGTCTTACTGCTGTGACTGCAGGAGCTTGTGGAATGGCTGCACCTGAGAAAGCCAAAGGCTGTGCCCCACTTTGAAAAGATTGGTTTGGGCATGAGGGATTAATACAAATGTAAGGCTCAGATGTATCTGATAAAAGATTAGTCCCTGAACAGCCTAAACCTGGGCTTCCAATAAAATAAAGATTTTTTTTTTTTACAGAAAATGTCACTTTTTAATCCAATAAACAAAATCTTAAAACCTGGATATTCCAATAGGAAATGAACTTTAATTCAAGAAAATGGCAGTTTCAGTGATTCAAGCTTTTATTTGCCTGGATGAGTCTAAATCTTCAGTTGAAATATGCTCCTGAGATATCCTTGAGATTCTCTTGAAACATATGTTCCTTTTCCCTCTAAACAAGACAGTGTGTTCCATCAAATAATTTTTCTTTTAAAATTTTGACCTGTGGGAGGAAGAGTAAGCTTTTAGGTATCTGAAACAGAACTCTGATAAGCCAAATCAAAATCTTTTATCTTTCCTTCAGAAGGCTGGATGATCAGCTACACAGCACTTTGGAACTGTTCAAAGGCTTTTGCTAACTGGTAATATAAAGATCAGAGCCAGTTTGCCTACAATCATATTCAAAAGAGAAGATACACATCAAACCCAGACAGCTGGAAAAAAATCTCTAGGCTGTATAAGTGGAAGCCACAATGCCTGAAGCAACTTTTCATATCTTCCACCTCTACAAAATTTTCTTGTCTTCTAAACTCTCATATGCTGCAGCCCCATGGAAACATTTATTTTCAAATGCATATTTACATACCTACCCTGCCAAGGGTAATGGTAGGACTCCAAAAGAAGTGGTAATCATACAAGTTTGAATTCATTGCAAGTCTGTTGCAAGCATGAAAAAGCATCTTTCTCTTTTTCTGCCACTGATGTCCTGCTTTTGTCTGGGGCAGGGTTAATTTTCTTCACAGTGGCTGTATGGAGCTATCTTTGGGGTTTGTGCTGCTGTAACAGAGGGATGTTTGTTATTGCTGAGCAGGGCTTGCACAGAGCCAAGGCCTGTTCAGAGCCTCACCCCACCCCACCAGCGAGGTGGCTGGGGCAGCAGGAGGACCTGAGGGGAGGACACAGCTGAGACAGGTGACCCCATGTGGCCAGAGGGATATCCCAGACCTTATGGCACCATGTTCAGCATATAGACCTGGACAAAGAAGGATGAAGGGGGGACACTCAGAGCGTTGGCATTTCTCATCCCAAGTCACCTGTACATGTGATGGAGCAGAGGTTTCCTGGGGGTGGCTGTACACCTTCCTACCCATGGGAAATGGTGAATGCACTCCTTGTTTTATTTAGCTGGTGTGAAAGGATTTTGCTTTCCATATTCATCTCAACTCAGGACTTCTCTCACTTTTACCCTTCTGATTTTCTCCCCTGTCCCACAGAGAGGGAGTGAGCCAGTGGCTGTATGAAGCTTAGTTGCCAGCTAGGATTAAACCACAACAATTGTGTAAATCTTTATCAGAACAATGCTATTTATCCTGAAAAATCAAGGTATCACAGAATACTACCCTTGCCTTCCTTTCACCTTTCCCTGAAAAAGCTATGGGGTTAGACATAAGGAAAAGTACAAGGAATCTTCATAACGTGTCAGTGATTTAAAACACCTATCGTACATTTGGTGTAGAAATGAATGTTGCTAAAAATTACATGCACATGATGTGTGGGGATACTGCCGAGTTTTGTTCATCTGTGACGGCAATGCAAAGTATTCAAACTGCCTGACTCCTCTCAAAATGATTCACTCTATTTAACTAAATCTGAAAGAAATTGTGTGGCAGTACATGCATAATAGATATTTGTGCATTCAAAAAAATCATGCATATACATTACCTAAAAGGCTAGCACACATCAGCCAAGCAAGGCTAACAATGATTAATCATATTCTCATTTCCATCTATCTTCCAAGTTAATATGGTGGCAACATTGCTATTATCTGAAACTGAGCTAAGTCCACAGCACTGCCTGCTGTGATTATTGATGAGCTGTGGCTTGATAAATATTTTAACTCTTGATAAAGGCCAATGCACTCTGAATTTTAATAACAGTCCACCTTTCTCAAATCTTCATATAGGCAAGAAACTGCAGCTCATGAGACTATGCACAAAGTCTGATCTACTGGTCAGACACAGCCAAAGCAGTGCAGGGCACAAATCTGCTGGGTAGAAATGCCAGTGCCTCTTCCAAAGATAATGTAATTGATAGGACCTTGGAAAGGACTACTTTGATCACTATGCACAAATCTTTGTCGAAGTGCTCTGAAAACATTTTAATGTTTTCCACTACCTTCCCATTACCTGGATGGACAGACAATGAAATATTCTCCCACTTCACTGGCAGCTGTGATTACACCCCAGCACAGAGAGAGCACATTTCCTTGGCCTGAGTTGCTGTAACTCTGCCCTGCTCTTTTAATAACTTTGTGAACATCTGGTAGCTTTCTGCAGATTGCCAGCCAAGGACCATCATATTTCTAGCCCTGGTGCTGACCTCATTGACCACTCAGTAGCCTGAGGAAATGCCTTGTTGGAGCTCCACTTCCAGTTATCTCTGTAGAGTGGAATGGTGAAAAAAAACAAACTGAGCAGCTCTGGGGAAGTTTGTGAACATGTTTATGCCTAGTTGTGACAGATACTGCTGACCAGGTCTCCTTTCAGACTCCCACAGCTCTTGAGTAACACATTTTGTGCTGACCACATACATGCTGCAGGCACCTCCTTCCCCTACAAGTTTCCCTGTGAAATCCTTTGCAAATTTCAGAATTCCCTTCTTTACTTCCTGTCTCTGCAAGCAATGTCAGAGGCCACATAAATAACTTGCCATGGGTCAGGGACCATGACTTTACACAGTGAGACTGCATACCTAAATAAAACGCATACCTAAATAAAAAATAACAGCAGCCTTTGTATGTGCCCAAGATGCATCAGACCACGGCAGACTTCCAGAGGAAGGAATTGCCCCGAGGCAATGCAGGTTACTTCTGGAACTCAAAGTATTGTGGGAAAGTATTATATCCTTCCCATGGTTTTGCATTTTTTCTGAGCCCTTTCTAAATGATGGGATATTGAACAAGACTGGCCTGATGCAACTCTTCATGCACCACTGTTCTGCAGGCTGGGGCCAGGTGATCACCTCTGGCTCTCCCACGGGAAAGGACTAGATGATCATTGAAGGTCTCCTCCTACTGAAATAATTCTATTCTATTCCAAAAAGGTGCCTACTCTGCAAATTGGTGCTTGTCTGTGATTACCCTGGCTGGTTTCCTCACAGTCCCTGATCCTCTGAACTTCGTCACCACATAGCAGGGCACTATTCACGCCTCTTTCTCCTGGAAAGGGAACTTATTCTCCAAATTCATGTATTATCAGGCCAAAGTCCCTCAATGTCAAAACCCAGAAATTAGCCTCTATCAAAAATGAAAATTTTTGATGCAGCAATACTACATAATATGGGGCCCCAAGATCAAATGGCAGCCTCGAATACCCATTCATGGCATATCAGTTTTGCAGTATCAACCAGAACTCATGAGAAAAATTCCAATTGTCATAACTCTCTCTCCTTTTTTTTTTCTCCTCCAAGGGAGTTTGAGTTATGCCCCATTAAAAAGTCTGGCTTGTAATACTTCAAAGCATTTTATCTTCCCCGCTTTAGAGGAACAAATGGACTATGCCACATTTCCCAGCAATATAAACTAACTCCATCTAGCAAAATGAAGTATATGTCTTCAGTAAAAATAGGAATTTCCCTTTGCCCTTCATTAATTATCTGAATCCTAACCAAAGAATCTAGTGGTTTGTGTAAAATGGGGTAATGATTCTGATTTGAACTCTATTTCCACACAGCTGGAGAACATCTTCTCTTTTCCTCATCCAAAAAAATAAAAGAAAAAATCAAACATGTAATCTCTGTTCTGCTGCTTGTTTCATCAGTCATTCCCATTTGTGTTAATTCTAGCTGACTTTTTCAGCAGGGTTCAAACAACACAGTTCCAGATAATTTCATTATTCAAAACACACTCATAAACTCCACTTTATTCAGATGACAGGATGGGGTTGTTACAAAGCATTTATTTAGCCTTCTAACATCCATAATGCCATGGTGGCATGGATCCAGCACGGATAAATCTATGCGACCCCAGTTGCTGGCACAAGAGTAAAAACTGTCAGGGGATGGAAAAAAGTGTTGCCAGATTGGGCTGCTCTCCAATAGAGACCTAGTCAGCAGGTTTTTTTGTAGAAGTGTCTCTGAAGAGAAAATATATCTCTGAAAATGACTGGAGAGAAGTAGTATTAATTTTTCTATAACTTTTTGATCTACCACTAAGAAGGTAGGTAGTCCCTAATTTTCCATTCTGTGCTCAGCATTGTGGTTTAAATTGATCAAAAAATAGCATGTACCTGCATGGGCCACTGTGGTACATAACAGGGGCAGCAGTCTAGATCCCCTTGTATTTCCTTTTTCTCAAAAGCACAGTCTTCAGGGGAGGATACAGTGTAGATTGCTTGGTCCACCGAGAGTGGAACGGGCATGAAGAACCTGAGCTACAGTTCCTGGGCCAAAACTCACATACAAGTACTTAAAAAATGGTCCAAACTCAAAGCAGATGTTTAAATACAATTTTTAAATGTTTTGTTGAGACAACTGCCTTTTTATAATTTTTTCTTACAGAATTTTTTTACTCCACTGATGCTTTTAGGGCTAGTTTTTGCATTTTTTAGCAATTTAGGGTAACATAGGTATGTTGAAGTATGAAAGCTTTTTGTTTTAAACAGAAAAATCCAGTTTGCAGATCTGTTGGAAAACCTCAGGTTCCTTAGAGTCACTAAAGAGGATTGTGCATTACTTAGGTCACAAATTATATTCTTTCAGCAGCTGTTGAAATTAGATCATCTAAGTCAGTCAAAGATATCCTCCTAAGGTAAATTTTCTGTACTGAGTGGAACTGAATAGAATTTTAATGTTGAGTATAATGTAAAATGAAAAAGAATAAATCCTAACAACATTTTTCCCCCCACAAATATGTATCCAATAGTGGCACATTTCTCCTAGCCTAGCTGTTTTCCAAAAATAAACGAACAGTTTCACACAGAATCTGCTTTGAATTTCAAAGGCAGTGATGGAAAAGAGAGGACTAGATACTGTGGTCTCTGGGTTACCAGTTATGGTCGTGATGAAAGCAGTGAATCAGGACTTATGGACTCTAATATCAGAAGGCTTAATAAGATTTATTAAAGTTGACTCCATTTTTCAAGCTTGGGCTATTTCTGCCCAGGTATACAGAGCGAGCTGCTTTCTCCATGCTCCGTACCGAACAAAATCTCCACATTGCCTCCCATACCTGAGAGAAAACAAAATTTCACCCATTGGTTAAGAAAAAGAAACAAATCCACATCTCCCGAGATAGAGACACAGGACAGAGATTGTTTACAAGAACTTGTGCTCTGCAATTTTCTGCTTTCCTAGAGAATATTTCTCTGCAGGGAAAAATATATATGTTCATACAACAAGATACCATATGTTTTTGCACAGAATTGGTTGAACACTCTCTAAGAAAAATAAAGCTATGTCATTAAGGATTTCTGCTCTTGAAAAAGATATACATTTCCAGCCATTTCTAAATTTTGCTTATGTCCCAGAGAGCTCCAAGCCTTATTATGTTGATTTTGCTGGACAAGAGGTTTTCTAAACATGGTTTAGTAATGTCAATCAGTATCCTGATGGGCAAATAAAGCTATAGGAACAAAATCATAGACTGAGACACGGCAAGAGTTTTGAATCTGAACAAATATTTCCACACAGCCAAATCATTTAACCCACCAGAATTCAAATTTCCCCTGTCTCCAGAACAGCTAAACGATGTGGCTAATTCAAAATAATTTTCACTAACCACAAGAACACTTTGATTTGGCTTCAGAAAAACTTGAGATTGTTATGTGTGAGTGTCCAAAATGTACTCTTTTATTACTATAAAACCATATTCACATGAGGCAATTGCCTTGAGTCGAACTGGATACAGTCATCATATAAAGTACTAGAGCTTCCAAAATGGATCTTAATATAAACTGAAACAATAAACCAGACATCATGCCATGTAAACTTATTTTCTCTCCTGCAAAATAACAATGCCACAAGAGAGTGCAAGATTTTTTCACCGAGGTGATGTTAGTGGGATGTGGGAGTTCAGATTTCAGACTTCTCATCATAATTTTCCTAGATTTATTTACATCATGGGAAAATTCAGGACCATTGAAGGTCACCTAGTTCAATTTCCTCCTCAAGCAGTGTCATTTATGAATTAAGTCAAGCCAGGTCACTCATGAGTTTATCGTGTTCAACATTGTTCTACATTGATTAAACACTGTGTATAAGCTTAAAAAAAAATAATCTAATTGAAAAATCAGATTCCAACAAACTAAAAGAACCTCAATCCCAGCAAACTATGTCAAAAATTTTAAATCATCAATTTATATTAAAAGGGGTGTTCTTTAATGGCTGCTGCCTCTGAAATAATTTCATGGTGATGACAATTGCCATTTCTTTACTGGCAGTGATGGCAGATCCTGTGCTGTCTGGGGCCTGAGGTGAAGACTTAAGCTACTTTTCTATGCTGTCCAGGATCAACCACAGATAAGATGAAGCTGAGTGGTGTTTCTTGGGAAAGCTTGAATGATGCTTACAGAATGAGAATGAAAGGAGAAAATTACATCAGAAATGCAGCACTTACAAAAACTTCTGATAGCATTAATTCAGTTTATGTAAGTCCTGACTCTATTCAAACCCATGTTGACTAGGAATCAACCAGATGCAAAACACAGATTCCCCACCAAACTAATTTGGTAGAGTATGGGGATCTGAACTATGAACTTGTTCTGATTTGTGTCTTGGGGGGTTTCTAGGAGATGCCCTCTTTCCTACTTTGGTCAGAAGTGACCAGGATTGGCCAATCTTGCAAAGTCAACAACATAAATGTTTAACCTCTGGCACTGTGCTCTGAGGAGTTACCAGGCTTAGTTATGGTATATCAGAAACCTAATTCAAAACCTGAATTTCCAGTTTCAGCTCTTGTTTGTCCTCAGCTTAAAGCCAAATGCCTGTTCAACTCTAATCTGCCTTTAGCTCTCTTCCAAATCTTTCAGTATTCTATCCACTCCTGAAATACAAGTTCTAGCTTCCTCAACTTGCAGCAATGGTGTTGGTTAAAATGTGCATTAAGCATTTCCTATTCAATCCTTCAGGGCAAGCACATCCTGCAGCATTCACCCTGAATTTTACAAACACAGCTTTCCTCTGCCTGCCCTTAATGCAGTCCTGCAGCTTTTTGCAGCTCCAAAAAGGATGGAGCATGTGACAGCTAATGGTTTCCCCTTTCCCACTGCATATGTAAGTCTCCTTCACTGAAAGTGTTGTGTTGTACTGTCACAGGGGATAGAAGTAAGTCTCACTTCAGCCTGAAGCATTTCTTTCAGACATAATAAGACATCCAGAAGGCAGGGTTTTAGAGCTGGGGCAAAAAGCATCTTTGTTCTTACCCCTGTTGTCTTTCACTAGCTACAGATGAACAGTTAGTCCTGACATAAACACACCAGGCATTAAAGTGCCACCCTGTGTGCAGGTGCTTGCCTTGGGGACACAGTGTGCATCATCACCCAACCTGGATTCTGCTGGTCAGTCTGACCAGTGAGAACCACCCACACCGTCACTGAGCCAACAGATACAATCTCATGCTGCCTCTTTGCCTTGTCCTCCAGACATGGGAAGCTGAGCAGAAGGGCTCAGCAGAGATGATAATGTTAGCAGAGGGTGGTTCTCAAGCCATCCAGCTGAGGACTTTCTGAAGCTTCAAGCACTTACTTCTGTGGTGAGAGTTGGGAAGAACAAGTGCCATACTTTTCTCTGCTGCACACTGGTATAACAGAGGAAGGGATTTTTCTGTTAGGTCTCACTTCACTTTCTTGACAGGCTGCAGCTGTGCTAATGAATGGATTTCAAGGTGAAAGAGGTGTCTGAGAGCTTTTGAAAGTCTCAGTGAACCCTTATCTGCCTACCCTTAAAAATGTGGCCCAAGATCATGGGGCCACCAAGCTGGCAGACTTCCTCTGGGGGTCACCTTTGAACCACACTCATCAGGCACCTTTTCTGGGGAGGTATGTGAGTGTTGTGTGCTGTTAGGGTGAAACCATGGTGATCCTGCAAAAAGCTCTGTCCTACAGCAACCTCCAGCTCCTCAATTCACTTTGTTTTAGAAAACACATATCCTTCTAGCAGGAGAAAATAATTCTGAAGTAGAAATGAGTCATAAATTGTGTGCATTTGTCAAAAAGCAGAGCTTTCTGTTTCCTTGGAAACTGAACATTTTGTGGGTTTATGGTACTGTACTCAGCACAGTGTGGCTGAGTCCTGTGTGAGTATATACACAGCCATAAAGGCCAGGCTCTCTTGGCTGAAGGTTTCAGTGTCTATTACATGTTTGGTAAAATACAGATAAAAGGACTTCTCTGACTGGGCAACTCAGAAACCATAATGATGGGAAAAGCTTTTTTCATCAAAAATAAGTGCAGTTAAAGGAAGAGAACATTATTTGAAATCTTCTCTGCTTAGTCACTGGTGAACTTTGTATTTTATTTCATTGTAGAATGAAACTGTGGTCAGCATCTAGGTTTGATAGTTGTGTGATCCTCCTCTAAGCAGCCAAAATACCAGCCAAACCCACTCCTTTTGTCTCTGGATAGGAACAAAAACTAAGACTTAGTAATTATAGCATAACCATACCATAAGAAAGACAAAAATTTATTCTCATTAAAATAACATTTAAGAAACCAGCAAATAGTAAAGTCCTCACAATTGGGGACAGGACCCCAAAGGCTCACAGAAAAAACATCCTGCCACCCTTCCTCCCCTCAAGGCCTCCAGACTCATAATATTTTTCCTTCTAAATCCCCTTCACTCCCAGTTATCCAACAAGATGGATCTAGCCTGTGGATTAAGCATTTACTCAGGACTACTTCTCCCTCTAAAGCTGTAACACCTAAAAGCTGTCAGCAACACTTGTCAGCAAATATTCACTCTATTCAGAGCCAGAAATCCATTCAGTTTTAACAGTGGCCAGCAGCAGTTTGGGAATATTTCTCTGGGCACAAGAGCACTTTTCCCCAGCAGCTCTGCAGCTCATGGTGTCAAATAGTTTTTCCAGGCACCATGTTAAAGCCTGAAAAATATAATTTTCTTTTTCCATTTGTCTTGGTCCATTGCTCTGTCATGTAGAATTTCAGCCCACTCTGCAGGAAGATTGTGAGCTGGAGGTTTCAGTGAAATTAAGATTTTTAAGTCTGAGGAACAAAGCATATACTTAAAGGATGTGACAAGGGAATCATATCTCAGAATCACAGAATATGCAGAGTTGAAAGGGACTCACAAGGGTCATTGAATGCAACTCCCTGCCCTCACAGCATCATCTTCAAGAGTCACACCATGTGCCTGAGAGCATTGTCCAAATGCTTCTTGAACTCTGTCAGACTGGGGGCTGTGACCACTTCCCTGGGGAGCCTGTTCCAGTGCCCAACTACCCTCTGGGTGAAGAACCATTTCCTAATACCCAACCCAAACTTCCCCCGACACAAACTTCAGGCCTTTCTCTTGGATTCTGTCACTGGACACCCCAGACTCACCAAAGAGAAAAAAGGCCAAAACAAAATTAATTTCTCTTCTCCTTTTCACTAAGATATGGACGTCTCAATCCTGAGCACATTATTTTTTTTTTTTTTTTGTTTTGGCAGTAAGTCACTGCTCCCTAAAGAGCAGATTGGATGTCTGTTCATGATGGCCACAACAATCCTGGAGTAAAGATCTTAGAGGAAAGATAATGAGAATTCTCTCAGACCCAATCCAAACATACGTGACACCTTTTACACAATATTTAGGGGAGAGACTCCAGCTTCCAGCTGGAAAGCTGGAAAACACGTTTCAGCTGCAGTGTGGACACAGGTGTGAGGACTTACTACTGGAAAACCAGTTTAAAGAGAACATTTGTCCAAGTAAATTGAAAGTGTGGTGATTGGCAGACAACAGATTTCTGACATCCTGGAAAATTCTTGCAAATGATACTGTGTCTATCAGGGCTGTAAGATTATTGCTAGCTTATGCTAGCTAACCTAGAAGTACCACATGATTTACTGAAAGCTGTTGCCAGGGGCAGTGCTCTGGGATGATTGCACAGCTCTGCCTGCTCAGCCAGGCACATCAGGTTCATACAGTTACAACTCCCCTCTTTCTGGACAGAAATCACATGAGTGGTGTCATCAGGTGTCAGGAGCTGTGTGAGAGAGGACTTGGTGACAGCTTTTATGCCTGAGAATAAAAAAATCCCTGAAGCTTTTCACACCATCCTCACTTCCGCCAAAAACCAGTCAGACCACAGCTGGGAGGAATGGTGACTTTATTTAAGGGAAAAGCAACTGCTTTCAGCTGTGTTTCATTTCTAAGGCTGTCCTCTCGAGGGACTTAACTAGAAACATGCATGAAAATCAAAGTGAAGTGTCTTGTGCAAGTCCTTGTAATGACAGGGAAGGTGGCTGTCAGCAGCCCCAGAGCTGGAGCAGTGCTTGGAGGTGCTCCTCATATGGTAGGAGCAGTGATGGCAGCGGTGCCCATCCAAAACCATTCTCACTGCTTTTCTAGTCCTTCTCTCACCACGAAGCATTGCCAGAGCAAGAGAGGCTCTGCCACGCACTGCCACAGACAGAGGAAGAGGCTTCCCTGGGCATTTCACAGTGCTCCAAACTGAAAAAGACACAGGAAAAAAAATCCTACAGAGTGTTTTTAAACAAATAAATTGACCATGATCTGAAGAAAAGATGGGCTTACTTTTTTTTCTCCAGGAGAGCATTTAAAAGACCCCTGGGCCAAGTAACTAAATTTCCCTCTCCTCTAAATGCAGCATTGAATTTCATTATATGAAACTTCAAATTTTTCTTTCCTGTGGCTAAATCTGTATGGCATTAAATTGGTTAACAATTCCTGCCAGAAATCCTTGCACTGCAAGTGGCACAGAAATGTCAATTTTAATTCAACATTATATATTCAATAAGAATTCTAAGCTCATGTATGGGAATTTTTTTCTTGTGGAAAGAATCAGCAAAACTTGTATGTGGAGTAATAGTGCCAAGATGTGTACTGTGGCTCTGAAAAATAGTCTCTACTGTATTTGTGTGATGTGTATGTATAAATACTACATATGTATATACATGCACACACAAAATTTATTTCCAACATTCAGGTCACCATGTTACAGTCATTTACACTTCCAAGACTGATTTAATCCTCTTGATGCTGTTTTTGTCAAGCCCCACAATGAACTTCAGAAGCCGTCAGTGTCAGCTGAGTGATGCCGTTGAACTAGTGTCCAGGATGAATTCAAATATTCATGTGAGAGAGGAAAACTGAGATTCAAAGTCAGTTCCTAAATTACAAGATGATAGATACTTCTTTTCATAAACAGCCTGAACATTACTGCCAGAGAAGAAAACCAAAGGGGAACTGATAACCTCTGTTCACATTTTGGACCTTCCCTTGATGTCACGTTTGGCTGAGGATGATCATGAGAATTGCGAGGTGGGTTGAGTCAAGTTTCCACTACACAGGCTTTCTTTTACCTAAAGCACTACAGATCAGAAGCCTCTCTTGTAGGTGGTTTTAGGCCAACCCAGAGTTGTCATGCAGAGCACTACAGAAAATCAGAGTCAAGGTTTGACCTCAGGAATCCAAACATGAGTGTTCCTTACCACCTCCAGGTGCTGGTGCAACTGTGAAATGAATAATCAGTTTTCTTTAATGCATGGAACAGCATTTTTCCCATCAGTTTAAGTGCGGTATTCATGTGTATTAGACATTTTGACTACCAGTGTAGTCAATAACAGTAGTATTGAAGTGTGGTGCCTGCTGTGTGAAATGATGTGGTTTGAGCCTTGCCTGCCACCATATGTTTACTTGAACTCTGGGCTGCCAGGAGCATCTCTTTCAATCCTGTCTTTTCTGTTCCTAGCATTTGATTTTCTTTTGTCAACTTGTCTAAAAGAGCAAATGGCTTTGCTTCCTCTTCACACTGCTCCTTCTTACTTGATGTGTCCTTTCTTGGCTCAAAGGCCTCCCACGAGTACTGACAGAAATTCACATATACTAAGAATTATTGCCCCAACTCTTCTGCTTCCTCAGTCTTCAAGGGTGCAGTGGGCAGGGTGTGTGGTATGAGGCTGTGTGGGTGCTGTATTCAATATACCCAGAGCACTGGATGGTAGTGCTCAAGATCTTCCCTCTTCTACTGGGAAAACAGGCAGCATCTCCAGCCCTGGTTTTAGCTTCATGTGACTGAATAACACAATCTATGTGAAGGCTATTGTCAGTCTTGCACATCTCTTCCCTTTCTCCTTCCAGCTATAAACCCAAGATGACACAGTTTGGAGTGTCTTTCTTTTGAGCAATGAATTTGCAAAAGCTCTTTTCTTTTTCCTAACAGTTACTCAGCCCTAGGGAAATAAAATTAAGCGCAAATAAACATTGAAAATTAATTTCAAAATCTCTAAAAATATGATGTGCAGCAGATTTTTGGCAATTTTTTATTGTTTGTTACAAGCTACTCTGCCGTTGTCTTTACAGGATAAAAGACTTGATTTGCAAGTGAGCTACATGTCTGCAAACTTAGCGTGCTCAGGTGAGAAACTTCCAGACATAAGCCTTGGGGCTGCTCCAGAATTTTTGAATGTTGTACTCAGCTTGGAAGGCTTCATAGCATGTTACAAATGTTAAATAAAGAAAAGCTCACTTTTGCTTTGCTGAAGGCATCTCTGCCTTACAATCTGCAGAATGAGGCTGGGAGAGTTTATTGAGTCATTTTGTAAAGTGTGTAGGCATGTCGTTTTAGCTTTTCTGTTTGGTTGCTTCTGAATGGGTACAAAAAGTCAGGTGGACCATGAAGTGGAAAAAAAAAATTCACATGCCCTCCTGCAATTTAAGTGGAGGCAACGTCTAATGACAACAATTACAGCTTAATAGAACATTTGTCATGCACTTATATCTGTGAGCGCTTCAGCTTAGGGCTTGAGCAACAAAATCACACAAACAAACAGACCATATTCATAAATGGTTTATAATCCCATTGTGTAAAGTGATTACTCCATTACACAGATGACCAGATGCTTTCAAGAGTGAGCATCCCAGATGAGACAATTCCCTTCTCCACGGTGCAAACTGACAGGCCTAATTCTGAGCTAAGGTTGGTTTAGAGGTATATTTTTCAGTGCATGTCCCAATCAATGTCACCGACATCAGAATGAAGGTCTAGCTTATTTTCTTTCTATGCTTTAAAAAGTTTTGTATAAAGTAGAATAAGCAGGCAAGATTATGCTTTGGGAATCACTAAAAACCTGCACCCCAGTTCTGCATCTCCAGGATACTGGGTATGGACCACCAAAGTTTGTAACTGAATGAAAAAGCATGATACAGAGTGGTCACAGGAAGAAACAACCATCTTCCATGCTGATATTCACTTTCTTTAAAAGAGCAGCAAGACCTAGAAGGCCTGCTTGTCAAAAGCCAAATCAGAGTGTCTGTTTTCAATCGAGTACGTTTCAAAATCAAGACATTTCAGCACTGAACGAATGAACCCTGCAGCAGCCTGAACTCTAAAATGTGTTATTGGGTGCCTGGGGAGAAATGTTCATTCCCTGCTAGAATAAGTTAGTCTACCTCTAGCAAAGCAGCAAACATGAAAAAAGAAAAAACCTTTTTGCCTCTGAAATTGCAGCCTGAACACCAAACAAAAATCCACTTGATGTCAAAGCTCTGAGGAAAATGGGTTTCATGTGGACTTTAACAAAAACTCTTCCTGCACACAACAAAAGGAACATCACAATACTAGCAGTTACTGTTTCTTTGAAGACTTTACCCTAAGTAAAGGCCAAGAAAATCAGGTGGTTAAACGGATGTGCTGGAGGGAGAACTGTTGCCATCATTTACACAATGCCGTGCCTAAGATGGTAAGAAGAACAGAATTAGGAAGAATCAGGTAGACACATGAAGCAGATTTCAACACACTGGAAAGCAAAAAAAATGCAACTGCTGTGGCATTATATTTGATATTTGAATATGCTATATTTGGCTTTGTTTTAATGCTGCCTTATTTTACAAAGCACAGCATGCATTTTACTGCTTCAGCAAGCAGGGACACACCTTTGCAGTAGCACGGGGCTGCTTGGGCAATACGCTGTGTAAAAGGCGTGTGTGAGCCCTGTCTCACAGGCTGATGACCTCTGGAATGAGCACATTCCTGGGGGTCTCCTCCTGGGGTTACTCCTGGGTCCCCTCCTGGGGTTCCTCCTGGGTCCCCTCCTGGGGTTCCTCCTGGAATGGGACGCACCAGGCCGCGCTCAGGGCTGCCACACCAGCCCTCCTCATCAGCACCCCCTCGAGGCAGGACAGTTCTCCTGTGCTCAACTCCTACCTCTTTTACATGGTTTTTTGCTTTTACAATCAAAGAATAGCTTAGGTCAGAAGGGACTTTTAAAGGACATATAGTCCAAGCCCCCTGCAATGAGCAGGATCATCCTTAACTTGCTCAGGTTGCTCATAGCCCCATCCAGCTCCGCCTCGGATGTTTTCAGGGATGCAGCATCCACCACTCTGGGCAACTTGTGCCAGTGTTTACCACCCTCATTGAAAACAAAACTTCCTTCTGTCTTCTATCTAAGGGCTTCAGTAAGGGCTGCAGTTAGGTAGCGAGCAAACCTGTATTAGTCATAGACTTCTCCCACTGCTGTGCTGACAAGGACTTGAGGGTGAAACACACTTTACAGGCATAAACAAAGGCAGAAAAAGGAGGTGGGTTGGTGCAGGTATGGCTGGTTTCCTTTCCCTCACCTCCTAGGGATGTTCCCAGGGGTCAGTTAAAGGGTTGCAGAGCTGGGTCATCCTTTGTGGATGGTGGAGCACTGATCTTCCACCCCAGGAGCTGCAGTAATTCACAACACATTTAAAATTTAAAGTTGCTTTTAACTTTTTTTTTGTTTGTTTTTGTTTTTGTTTTGTTTTGTTTTTAGCAGAGTTCTCAGAAGATTTGGATAAGGATGTGAGATTCAACGCTGGAAATGAGGAGATACATTGATTTCTTCAGAAGTGAAAGGTTCAAAAATAGAGTTCAGGCAGGTTCACTAGCAATTCTGGGAGCACAAAGGATTTTATTCTCCCCACACTGAAAATTTATGGAGAATAAACAGGTAATCTATGCAACTGGAACAGCCCCCCTCCATACACACATGCTGCTGAATGTACAAACCCTGGTCCTGTGTTTGAAAGAGATCTTGCATTTTTAACTGTAACTATTTGGGAAACACAATATTCTTCCTTCCCACTACAATTCTTGATTTGTTTATACCTCTGGGCCATGTCAGCTACCCAAACCCTGATACTATGTAAATAACATCAAATAAGTTGCCAGTCACCTAAAGACACAGGGTCTACAAAGGTTTATGCTTTGGCAGATCTTTATGCCTTGGCTGATTAATCACTTGAAAGCAGTGACAGAGGCCAGTGCACGATGCCAAGCTTAAGCATAAGTCTTTATTAGAACGGGACCTAGGATGGTCAGGAACATTATATAAATGTACTAAATAACCTTTCAGTCCACTAAGTGGGAAATTTAACAGCACTGTTTGACTGAACACGTACAGAGTGCTTTGCAATAGAGAGATGACAAAAGAATACTGATGAAAAAGAGGAAGGCATTGACCTTAAGTGTCTGTGAGAATCTGTAGGTAAGTCCATGACCTGCAGCTTCTGAAGAAAACAGTATTTCAAACACAGGGCAAAATAAGCTGAACTCTGGCATCAGCAAAACAGAGATTAAATGCTTGAAAAGACAAAAAGCCTGTGCTGGCAGTTCATAGGAAACAAGCTGGACAATAATCAAAATTCAGCTTGGCTGAATACGGAAAAGCATTACTGGAGTCTGGTACAACCTCTAAAAGACAAGTTTTCCAATTTCTTTTTTAACAGCTAGAGGGATCTAGTTGTATAACAGCTGATCAGGTTTGGGTGTTTTTTTAGGTGAGGCCAGTAAAACAATGTTAACATTCACATTGTTTGCAGCTTCATTGCTAAGTGAGTAGTTAATGAAGCAGTGAAGTTTGCAAATTCAAGCATCTGTGCACTACTGTGCTAACTAGATAGTATTTTCCAAACTGCTTAACTGCATGAGTGACTCCAAAGCAAGCTTGTGTTAAAGAGAATCACCTGGATTTTTTTTTTTTTTTCTGTAGGCATTCATATCAATTGATTCAGTGGTGCTCAGTTAATGTCTCACTCCTCCTTCATGAACAGCTCCTGGCCCAAACTTGTTCATGCCCTCTGTGAGGCTTATGTAACTACAGATAAAAGCCCTTCCTCGCCAAAGTCACCACGGACAAAAATAAAGTTGTGCACCATCAGCATAAAGTGATAAGTACTAACAAGTGAAAGGAGACAGCTCAGAAGAAGAATAATGTTTTAAAAAGGAAGAAGACAAAAGCCATCAAATAGATGCTCATGGAAACCAGATTGAATCAGTGAGGCAAAGGATGTCTCCACAGTTTTGGACTCCAGAGTATTTGTTTAGATGAGAGCATAAATCATCCAAGCCCCCCCTCCAACACCCTTAGGCTGAGATGCTTGTGGTCCATTTCACAATGCAGTACAGTTACCCTGCTGAAATAAGCCCAATAGACATAAATATTTCTCATCCATTAAGGGAATTTACCATTCTAGAGATCTTCCCTTCAAAGCGTCATGTCTCACTCTCTCATTCACACTGGCTGGTTTCCTTCTCTGGACAGCAGAGGTAGAAAAACAGTGTTTCTGGATATGATTTTAATGATTATGGTAGTCTCGTTATTGTAACTATTCAAATGTAATCTTTCAAATACTCTTCAGTTTCACAGTAGCAATAGCTGTTCAAAGAATACAGGCTGGCATTTTAAGGTAATCCACGACAACAAGAAAAGAAATTTCCACACAGAACAGTGAGAACTGAACTCTCTAGATGGTCACTAAAGCTACAGCCATATGAAAGCTGCACCTAAGGGAACACAGACAGAAATAAAATGGAGATATATTCAGGTCATGCTTAGCTGATGAAGTAAGCCTTGCTTTGTAACATCATGAAAAGGTCAGTATCAGGTCTGAGTTATGTACTCTTACTTCACATGGCAAGTACAGGTAGTTTTCACTGGAATACATACTGCCTGCCTTCTCCAGTGTTCCCCATAATGGGAAAAGCCTTACTAGCCTTTGAAAAGAAACAGATTTTTAATGATATTTATAATTACATCTATGGGCTATTTATAACCCAAGTGTAGACTTCTGCTTTTCAGTTTTAGCCACAAAGGTGACTCTGCCAAGTGCCACTGCATGAGAAGCTGGTTGGGAAAATGGATTATTAGAGACTGAGCACTTTGTGAGGATTTAATGAAAGCATAGTGATAAGGAATAAATATCACTTAAGGCCTGTCTCACTTCTTGACACTGTGTCAGTTGCACCAAGAACTGGTCAAGGAAATGTGTTAGCCCAACTGGATTGGTGGGTGAGAGGGGGAAGGAAAATAAAGACCACTACTGAATGAAGGAAAAATACAGCAGAGTACCTTGGTGGAGGGTTTTGGGGTTTTTTTTGTTGTTGCTGTTGTTTGTTTGGGGTTTTTTTGTTTGTTTGGTTTTGGTTTTGTTTCTGTTTTTGTTTTTGTTTTTTTTTAATTGCCATGTACCAAAAAGAACAACAAACTCCAATTCCAGATAAACATTTTTAGGTCAGCCTTCAAGGTTTTTCTCAGGCAAGAGAAAAATCAATATTTCAGTTTTGTTGTTCTCTTGTTACCGTTGCTTTTAGAGGCAAATCAATTTTAAATGAAAACAGTGCTCTCTTGAAATGCAAATGAGAAACTTTTTATCCAGAATATGTCAAGATAAATAGGCTGATATTTTTCATTATTAAAATGTCTAAATGAATGCTTCTGCTCTTTGGTATCTTCCCCCATTTTTTGACTAAAATTATTGACTCAGGTTCAGAAAAAACTGGTGCCTATGATATGTCTACAATATGTGCACTTTTTTTTTGCCAGAACAAAAACAGTACATGACACAGCCTGAGGGCCAGAAGAGCTCAGAGCCAGCTGCTGAGGCCACCCCCAGCTAATGGGAACTGCCCACCAGCAGAAATCTGTGCACAAGAAGCCACTGTGACCCTCAGGCTTGGTGAGAAAAAAGCCAGTGAGTGGGGGAAACACAACACAGCTGCTTTTGAACCCTCTTTCCCTTTGCAAAGTCATCAGTAAGTGGAAAGAAGGAACATAAAAATCCCTAGCTTTGGCTACAGAGTTACTAAAATAACTTTGCTTTGGCTAATAAGCTGTTAGGATAAGAATTAACAGACTTCTTTTTTTAATTCTCGCTTTTGCTTAACCCCTCATTTCAACTTCCACAATACCTGCAGTAAGATTTTCTCTCAGTGTCAGCCCCTTCTCCCTGTGTCCTGACAAGCCCAAAGCAGCACGTGCAGGTCAAATCACCTGCTCTGGATTACATCACCTGGCCCTTTTTAACCAATGGAATTACTGTCTACCTCCTGACTCCTGCAGGATGAGGAGCTTCCTAGATTGTCTCATGGAGGCAACAAAGCAAAAAAACCTGGTGAGAAGGGGAAGAGGCTTGCCAAGGCAGACTTCTGCTACTTCTGCAAGCAATCTGAGGGATTGTTTAACTCACATGTTAACTCACATGTCCTGAGCTCCTCCAGCTCCTTTCCCACGCTCCTCACTGTCTAAACTCAACATCTCAAACCCTTTCCACTGACTTTGGTAGGAATGACTCCATTTTGCAGCAGTAAGTGGTGAATAAATCTCTGCCTTGACTCATGGACCATGCACCACCCTTGTGAATGAATCTCTACAACTTTATTTCTTCACTTTGAAAAAAAAGAAGGTTCAAATCACCGACTTGCATACTAACTGAGCACTGAAGCTGCCTTTAATTCTTGACATTCACTTAATGCTGACAAATTGGTTGAGTTCTTGCAATTTACATGAGGTCTCATCAGAATATAGTCCAATATTCAATTAGGAACATTTTTTTGTAGAGGAGACATCATGCAGAACTTTGAGCACTGTGATCAATATATTAAAGAACAGGGAGCCTTTGAAGCAGAGCTGCTCTAATTAATCTACTTTATTTTGCATTTTGCTTGTCTCAGAAAAATATTCTTGAACTTCCAGTCTGTTCCCAGTATTGATAACTGATCCTGCCCCAGCATGGAGGGACTGGATAAGCATCTCTCCCTGATGATACTCAACTCTCCATTTCTGATATACTCTAATGAATGAGCTAAGCTTTGAGCAGTAACCTGCAAACAAAACTGAAACATATTTGTCTCTTCTGCAAATGCATCCCGATTATTCTACTTTTATAGGCATAATCAATCCTTAGATGTGTCTTCTTTCTTTAAAGCACTTACTGATGTTGTACCAGCCAGGCCTTGATCTATTGCAACACATCAGACTGGGAATCCATTACAACACAACAACTAAATATGCGCTAGTAGCAGACAAACTCAGTGGCTTGGGGAAAACAGATGATATATTTAATTACGTGACATAATAAAACAAAGTAGAAACAAAATCACACGTGCAGTTAATGAAGGGCAGGAGTCTTAGATTATTAGATTAATTTATTAATTATTATAGATTTCTCTATTAATTATTAGATTTAAGAACATAATACTAAGCAAGTATTTTGCTCAGATGAGGCAATTTGGTTAATTCAAATCACTGCTAAACCTGAACAGTCTGTCTGGATCCTACACTTCTTAATACTTATAGTGTCAGAGTATCTGAGGTCAGATTCAAATGCCTCCAGAGAGGAGTAAAAATAAGTGGTTTAAACTTGCAGCCATCTGTGGTGAGGGTTATCATCCCTTGACTCTAAAGAGAGAGCAGTTACCAGTAGGCCTCAGCAATTATGGAATGCAGGGTGATGTTACTTTACCACTGTAGGCTTCAGATACCATTACATATACCTACTTGACACTACAATTATGGGATCCCCAAACTGTGTCCTATGCTGCTCTGGCAGCCCTCAAACTCTTCCTGTGCAGCCTGACAAAGGATGGCAATGTATGAGGGATGACACAGGGGAGCACACACAGCCCCAGCCCTTTCCCAAAGAAAGCTTTCATCCCTCCTTCTCTTCCCCCTCTGCATAGGGGCTGGGCACAGCAGCAAAGCACAGGTCACAGTTGTGAGGACAAATAATGGGTTGTCACTGCTTTCTGTGTACAAAGCTCAAGGGATGCTTCTCCAGGGCATCAGTTCAAGCAGGACACTGCAGTGTGGAGTACGTGAAATGGGCACATCTCACTCCTGCCTCACCATCAGCACACATGGCAGAGGGTTTGTCCTGGTTGAAACTCCACAGGGACATATTGTGCTAAGCATGGGCCCTGTAAATAAAATGGTACTCCCCATCCATCTCCCTCACTGTTTTCCCCACCTTTCCCTGATTTTCCTTGACCTGCACATTTGAGAGCTGTGCAACTGGATACAAAGCTAAGGGGGTAAAACTGATTGTTGGATACCACTTTGAGCTCAGAGCATGACCAGTTTTGTTCTTCTTGAGTGATTTGAGAGAAAACCAGAATGTGATTATGCCATTATTTGAAAGACTGTAGTGCAGCCTCACAAATGCAAAGTGCAAATCTTTGATTGTACAGGCAAACTTACTTTTGTCACTACATACAAGTGCTTTACCTTGCAGATCTACCACTCATTCCGTGGACGTTTTGATGAAATCCTACTTAACATGAAAAATTACTGGTACCTGAGGACAGATAGATCAACAAGTATTACTGAGAAAAAGTAAATAAAAAGAGCTATTAGTAAGAATAATACCCTTAGGCCCACTGTCCATCTGTCTGGGGTTTAGGGCATCATTGCATTTACTATGTTTACTATCATTGCAAATACTATATTTACTATATACCAAATTTCAGGATTTTGCTAATAATTGACAAGACCCAATACAATAAAAAAAAAATCATCTCTAAGGTTTATGGAGTTTGTAAGGCTTAAAAGAGAACAGAAGTCATCTTCAACTGAAGAAAAATTTCCAGGACAAGAGAGTAAGCCATAGTTAGAGTAGAATTTCAACTAGCTCTCATTGTAATTTGCAAACATAAACTGAAGTGGTTACTTACATTCTATGGTAATAATTTACTTTTAGAGATATGTAGCACTAAGCAACTGGCCAGGAGCACTGTAATGTATTGATAATGAATTATTTTTGAGCAGTACTTTGCATCTAAATGATGCCAGTGCACTTTCTAGATTAAATACCTGGCTGTTGTAACTCCACCGCAGCTGGAGTTATTTCAGAGAATCCACACTTGTACACTTGAGTGAAGGACACAATGATATTTTTCTTTTTATACACGTTGACATTCAGCCATTAGGGAACAGCTGTCTATTAGCTAACAACATTGCTCCATGTGACCTGAGATAATAGTGGTATGAATGAAACCTGGAGGGAAATGAGACAGACCCAAATCATAAACTGAGAGGTTTGCATATGAATAAATCTGCTGGGGACCAATTAGCAGCATTATTGATTCACACGCTGGAATGCATAAGATAATTATTCAGGTCTTGATTTTTCCCCTATAAATCTGTCCAAGAACAGACATTTTTGTATACAAACTTGTTGAGTCCTTTCGATACCTAATCACTACCATTCCCATCACCAAGCACTTTATGGTGGCAGTGAGATTCCCCCATGTAGTTTCTTTGTACATCAAAGTCCTTATATGTAGCAGAAATTCCACAAGAAGTCAGGTAAAAATAAAAATAAAAGTTACTCAGAACCTTGTGATTAACCTTCAAGCAATTTATCTAGGATTGATCAGCTAGCTCAAGTCAAATATTAATTACTCACATCTGTTCCTGAGGTAGGTGGACCTGCCAGAACTCTCCAATACTTGGTCCAGAAGGCAACTTTCCCATGTTCATGGGTTCTTGGCTCCAGTGTTTTGGCTGGAGTTTTGCCAGCTCTCCTTTTTCTGACAGAGTGCTGTGCTATTATAAATAAAAAACTCCATCTGCTGTATGGGAAACCAAATTGCAGCTAACGTCCATGTATTTCTCTTGCCCGTGCTCAGGGAGGGGACTGCCATTCAGGCAGCACTGTCACCGGGCTGTACAGACCCAAACAGGCTATTTGTGTCCTTTAGACCCCTTTCCACCAATATGTAGTAACAACAGAAGAAAAACAGTTGGTCCTGACAAGGGCTCCATGAAGGTGGAGTTGCTTCCACACAAGTAACCCACTGGGATCACCCCTGAGCTATGGGGCCAAGCACAGGGTGGGAGGGAGAATTTCAGAAAGCTCTCAATCAGGTCTGAGTGCTCTGCACCACTTTTCCAGGACCTCTGTTTTCCACAGTGCTTGGCACAGCTCCAGTACTCCCACAAATCCACCTGTGGGCTCACAGACTGTAACAAGCTCCTGCAAAGCCTCAAGCAGAGGAAAGGCAATCCCTGCAGGAAGGCATGGGGCTCCTGAACAGTGGCTGGAGGAGACAGACCACTGCAGAAAATCATTAGGGTGCTTACGAGATGAGACTACAAAAGCTTAGAGATTTGCACTTCAAATAGCCAGTTCCCTTGCGCAACACAGTTCTTACCCTGTGACAGCACCTCATAGCAACTCCTCATTAATTTGTCTGAATATTTTTCCTTTAATGGACTCCAGCCTCTCCAACTCCTCTCACTTGTATACACCTACCCAGACCATTCCTGCAGAGGCATGCATGATGGTGCTGGGAGCTGGCAAGGCAGGTGGCAAGGAGCAAGGTGGCTGTGACCAAACAGCAGAGCAGGACAGCCTGTTCCTTGCCCCAGGCAGCCAGTGGTGCCTGGCACGGGGGGCCAAGGAACCAGAAGGAGGTGATAACATTAGGAGTACTTGGGATGTCAACAGCATGCTGGGGCATCAGGAACTGATGTTGCAGGCATCATATTCCCTCAATAAATCTGTTAATAAAAAAGAACAAACACTACAAAGTTTGATATTAAAATACAGAACTACAGAAAGACACCGCAGTAGCAATTCCAGGCAAAACGAAAAGAAATCTGTAACTCCAGTTGAGATCAACTGAGGAAAAGACCTTAAGACATGATGAAGAGGGAACCTGAAGCTCACATCTTATTCTTTTGCTCTGGGGCTTCAGAAACCTACCTGACATTTGGAACATGGAAAACTTAAGAGATTTCAGAAACTGCATAATACAATCAGTGAATTTTATCCAGTTGTCAAAATGTCGAAGTCATTTTTTAATGAATTCCCGACACTTTAGCATTTGCCTCGACCTTCCAGTGGTTTAATATCTACTCCTGATACTTTTCTTCTGGTACATATTAAGGAGGGGATCAGAATAACTGTACTTGCATCACCAGATTTGGAATGTTGTGATCTCAAATTAAAAATCATCAATTATAGTACTGAGTTCGTAAAGGCTGTTCTCATGTTTTACATATGTCTGAATGTTCTCATTTGATGTCAGTGTACACAGCCTGTAATCTGATCAAACTCATGGTAAAGGGTCACAGTGTGACACCTTCAGAGCCATCACGGCAACCCTCTGGGCTACTGTGAACTCGCTTCTTTTAAAAGTCTACCTAAATATCTTGCTACAAGACTGTGAGATACACTTATCAAGCACTTTTTATTTTTTGCAGTTTGGGGCAGTAGTTTGCTCAAATCCCATTCAATCTGCACGGCTTTTTGTTGGTCACTGTTCCAGAATTCATTGTCAGGCGACAGCACTTGAGAATTCAGAGTTTCCAAAGATTTATAAAGCATCCTGGAAAAAAAAAAAAGCCTACAGAACTAATAAAAGTGTTTAAAATAGATTCCAGAAAAAAAATACTGCCCTGGTACAATAATAGCATCTTCAAACTATTTTTATACACAGGATCCATCCTTGCTAATTAGACTGTGTTAAATAATCTGGAGATGAAAATCGTTTTGTGATCATTTAAGATTAATATCTTATGCTCTTATGTCAAGCTGTCAGATAAAGTGCTAAACTAGAATTAAGTACCAGATTTCCTTTTTTGTCTGGCTTTAAGAAAAGTACACTGAATGCCCCAAATAAATGCTTATTATGTTACTTTTCTTAAAATAAGATTAGTGAGAAAATAGTGTAGCACATAAAAAATTCCTCTGCTATCTTAGATTAGTTGGCAGACCCTGAGAGAGAGAGACTATAGACATTCCCTTTATCTGATGGAATATTTTTTTTTTCCTGGACTGATCTATGGCAGCTTTATTAATTACGGTTTTGTTTGTTTGTTTGTTTGTTTTTTCCTGTAGGGAAAAAAAAAAAAAGGAGAAGGGTGTGTGAAAGAAGCAGACTATCTTTGGTAGGACATTACTAACCTAGACTTTGGGAAGCTGCAGTTTGTTGCTCTCTGCAGGCTGGGAAAATCACTGAAATTGACACTTGCACTGAAATAAATTCCCTGAAGGAGCTGGGACATTATCTCTCCATGCCACTGTTCACAATCTGGAAAATAAGGGTCAAGTATTTTGTCACTTTAAAGGAGATATGAAAGAATGACACTGTTTGACTTACAGGTAGTATGGGTACAGATATCCACTAGTAAGCAATAAAAAAGTATATCTGAATTTCATCTCTTCAGCTAAACAAAAGTGTCCCCTGTAATATGTAGAATATTTACCACCTTGTACTGAAAAATATTTTAGCACATGCATTGTGAGACATAAGGAGACAGAAACCTGTGCTTGGAGGGTTAATGTCCCTAGGATGAACAGAGGACAGTGCCTTCATGATCTCTGGGATTCAGAGTCACAGACCACCTTCCTCTTTGGGGTTTGCATAGTCATCAGTGCAATAGGGGTCCTGGTCGGTGACAGGTGCTCACAGGCTTTGCAGTGCCACAGACAACACTGACAAAGAACAGGCTCAGAAACAATCTGAACAACCACTAATCTTCTGCAGATTCAGAGAGATCAGAGATTTAGAGATGTGCACATAATATATTGCAGGGTTTTGATTTCTTTTCAAATTGTGAGGCTAGGGAATGTCAGTCCCTGAGCCTTTAAAGGTATGATCAAAATAAGCAAACACAGAGCAGAGGAATGCAGCATATTTGTCAAGTGGGGTATCATGATGCCTCCAGGAAGACACTTCTGTCAGTTGTGGCAGCTTCCTGAATGCTGGTAGTGTCATTTAATTAGAAATATCACCAGCTATAGAAGAAAAAAAACCTTAAAATTGGGACCAAAACTATTAACTGAAGTTTTGAAAATTAATTCTATCTACAAGACAAGCAGCACAGATTTGTCCATTGCCCATCAAGGCTGATTCACAAATCAAGGCATCCAAAATTATGTAATACAGTAGCAAATATCACTTCTGACTTCTTTGTTGAGAAACTGTGGAGAAGGAGTTTTCTTTGGCAAGGCAAATCAATGCCTACTTTCAGCTACAGCCTACCTTAGTCCTCGATGATAGATGTTAGCACCTTCTTACTTTGGTTTGTGCGCTGATGATGAGCAATATTCTATAATGTGTGGTTCTCACTACCAACACCTTCCCACCAAGAGCAAGACCATGGCAGATTCTCCCAACAGTTATTCCTTGCACTATCTTCATGTCTGTTTCAATAACTTTTGATCAAAACAGCCTGGAAATTCTGGACACAGTGCAAGTTGTCAACGCACACATAGCTTGAGCAGTAACCGTGTCGTTGCTCTGCCACCACTGTGCTTTTAAGCATCCAGCCTGGGCAAAACACGTGAAACCTCCAGATGTGCAACATAGTGCTCTCATGAGCTTCTTGAGAAAAACTGCCAAATTAACACCCTGTTAATGATTTAATCTGGCACTTGCACATTAAACTGAAATTGCATAACTTACAAGGAAAACTAGATCAAGATTAATGTCTCAAATTTCTTATTTAGGAAAACCTTCCAAAAATTTAGATGATAGGCTGAAAAATTCCTTCTTTTTTTCATGTGAGGGGAGGCTGATGGAAACAGGACTCCTCAGCTGAAAGAAGACTTAAAGGCACCTGGTCAATGTACATTGATTAGAAACATCTGATGGTAACAAATGGTGGGGAAGCTAGACTATTCTTGGTAGTAGCCACTGATGGGACAAGAGGTAACAGACAAATTGGAACACTGATATTCCAACTGCACACAAGAAAACAATTTTTTATCATAAGAGTTGTCAAAAAATCTGGCGTAGGTTACCCAAGGGAGTTGTTGAGTCTCCATCCTTGGAGGTAATTCAAAACTTGATTGAGCATGATCCTGGGCAACCTGCTGTTAGGTGACCCTGCTCGAACAGGGGATTTGACCTAGAGGACTGGTATCAACACAGGCTGAGGTTGGACAGGTCAAGAGAAGCCCTGCTGAAAAGGACTTGGGGGTGATGCTGGATGAGAGGCTGGACATGACCCCAGCAATGTGCACTCACAGCCCAGAAAGCCAAAGTGTCCTGGGCTGCATCCAAAGCAGTGTGGGTGAGGGAGGGGATTCTGCCCCTCTGCCCCACTCTGGTGAGACTTCACCTGGAGCACTGCATCGAGCTCTGGGGTCCTCAGCACAGGAAGGCAGGAAGGACATGGACCTATTGGAGCAAGGCTGGAGGAAGCCACCAAGATAATTACAGAGATTGAGCATCTCTCCTATGAGGAAAGGCTGAGACAGCTGGGATTTTTTCAGGCTGGAAAAGAGGAGGCTTCAGGGTGACCTAACTGAGACCTTGCAGTACCTGAAGGGAGCCTTGAAGAAAGATGGAAAGGGACTTTTTATAAGGGCATGTAAAGAGGGAACAAGGGATTTGGTTTTAAACTGAAAGAAAGTAGGTTTAGATCACACATTAGATAAAAATTCTGTATTCTGAGGGTGGTGAGGTACTGCAACGGTTTACCCAAAGAAATGGTGGATGCCTCATCCCTGGAAGCATTCAAGGCCAGGTTGGATGGGGCTTTGAGCAACCTGGTCTAGTTGACAGTGTCCCTACCCATGGCAGGGGTTTGGAAGTGGATCATCTTGAACGTTCCTTCCAAACCAAGCCATTCTATGGTTCTATGACGATCTTCAAAAGTCCCTTCTTACCCTAATCATTCTGTGTTTCTTTGATTCTAACTCATAGAGCATTGCATCTCAGACATTATGTGTACTGTAAAGGTTTCTGAGACAGTGGATGATCCCAAACTGCTCTAGTAGGGTTCATCACAACCAAAACCTATGTATTCCAGAATATTTTATGGCAGCCACAGTCAGCCATCAGCAAACTTCTGAAATATAAGAGAAAAAAATACAGTGCCATTCTGGACACAAAGTACAAATGGTGGGTCATGGAAATTGGTATCTCTTGTAGGTATTGATGGAAGTATTTTAAATTTATTCTAGTGTTATAGCAGTTGGTCTTGGAAATCTAATTCTCTCTGGACTCTCACATTTAGCATATTGGAAATGACTTTGCTCCTCAGACCCAGAAAGAGTTGTGGTTACCCATTAGAAATCAGATTATTTTCTGTAAGAAGAGGTAATAGACCACTGAATGGTCAGGAACATGACTAGGCTGAAGGTACTTTGATGGATCACACTTCATATGTGATTCATGGTAACAACTAAAAATTGAGACCAAGAGAAAGAAAATATGGATTTTCCTGACACCCTATTTCATTCTTCATTGCTGAAAATAACTCCATGTTTTCAGTCAAAATTAGTCAAGAAGGCTGAATAACAGTGAGGAAACTAAGTAGTATATCTAAGGATTTGGGGCTCTGTTGCTGCAAATACTTCAACTAGTAATTAATTTTCTTCTAATAGTTTCATTACCACTGGTCGTACTAATTATTTGCATGACTGGGAACATAAGTCAAGTTCCAGTCTATTAGTAAGGTGACCCTGAAGGAGCAGACTCACCAAATAGGGATGGGGACCAAGATGGAATTTGGTTAATGTGATCTGAATCTTCATTATATAATTAAATAAAATTAATCATGAATATATCTTCATTATATAGTTCACATTAAAATGTGAAACTACAACCAATAAATGTAATTAATTTGAAAAATTATGTCTGACCAAGCCTGATTATAGTGTAAGGCTAAGTTCACCACTTAATGTTCTCTCCATCACATCTCAAACCCACAGGTATCCCTTTTTACTTTTTTAAAATCCAACACGTCTTGGCTAACTTCATAATAACATGTAGACCAATGTAATAACATGTAACCACCAATTCTTTAATCCAGAACTGCAGCTTGGGAACAGAATATACACATTTTATGAGGAAAATTAAATTGAAATAGGCTAAATTTAAAAAAATTAATAATCCACAAACGGTACTTTTTCACTTTTGCTGTTTCGGTTGTGTCATCCACATAAAAGATTTGCAAATGGTAAGAGAAATGTGGCATTTGGCTGTGAACTAAGAGTGTTTTTAGCTCAGAAACATATCTGTTGCAAAGCAAGACCCTCAGCTCTCTTATCTAACACCAAGTAATTAGCCTCAGTAGTGATAAACTCCATCCAAATGAATAAGTTATAGATAGGAAACAATCAATTTTCAGTGAAAATCTGATCATGATAAAATTGCTCATGGAAAGAAATGACTTGACACTTGATGCCTCCTTTAAAAACAAGGACTCCTTGGTGTTGTCTCATTTAATATAGATAGTGCAAACAATAAAACCCCCAAATGTTACTAGCCATTTTCATCTGACCAAAATGTATTAAATTTGAAATTTAAATTTATCTAGAGTTAGAACTCTATTCCATGGTGGTTGTTTTTTGTTTTTTGTGGGTTTGTTTTGTTTTTTTTTTTTTAAATAAATTGGAATCTGGTTTTGTACTTCAAATTTATATTTAAATTTACATTAGACAATAAATGATAGGGCTAGGAAAAACTGAAAGCTAATAGGGTTTTTTTGTTTTGTTTTGCATGAAACATGTCTTTTTAATATTTTCCCCACTGTGTAATATATTTCTTCTCCTGTCTTAATCATAGGTAGTTAATTAGGCACTTTTCTATGTAGGCAATCAGGGAAGGTCTCATCATTTTGCAATATATAGCAGCTACCCCTGCTTTTAACAGGTAAGAGTTAGGGTTAAGCACTTTTGCAGCTCTGGTCATTTCCTTTCATTACCTAATTGCCAAAAAAACTCTTTGTAAAGGCCTGCATTTCTCACTCTGAGAGGAAAGGAAATATTGATGAAAAGTTAGGAGCATTGATGGGATACATGAAGGTAATTGAAATGGAAATGCCTTCTAATTAAATATCTGGTTTAGGATTTGAAAATGTACATTGTCCTAGGTAGGCCATTTATCTGAGACTATTGCTCCTGCAGAGCACTGTGTTCTGCAGGACAAGTTCTCGGGACAGGACAGAAATCATTTATTCATTAAGGATTTCAAATTGCTACGCTATAGGGAATCCATTCCTCATTCCCCTCCTGCCTTCTTCAGTGCCGAGCTTCCACCTCTCTCACACACTTACTTCCACCTAAAAGCTTCACACATTAACAAATGAGATTAATAAGTCAAAATCCCCTGAACATTTTCAAAAACAATAGGAAAAAATCCCAGAGATATTTCACACTCTGTCCAAAAGGGATGAGGTTACCCTTGTTGACCCCTTTCCCTTCTCACTAGAAGATATCCCACTGCATTATAAAAAACCCCAAGGCTGTTAGACAGGGTGGAGGAGGGCACCTCAGACAGGAAGGAAAACAGAGAAAATTTCCCTGGCAAAATTGCCTTGCTTCTCCTGAACTGATCTGCAAACTGACACAATTCTACAGGATGTTTTGATTTCTTTCATACTGACATTTCTTGACAGAAATAAAAGTTTAAAAAAAGAGAGAAAGAACAAGAAATTTTCTCTGAAAGCTTCCATGTGACTGCATTCTAGATCTCATATACTAGCACGTTTTCTTGTTAAATCCAAAGAGTTAAAGAGAAGAGATCCGAACAGCACGGTGATCAATAGTTTATGTTTGGCTGATGTTAAAACAGGTTCCGGAGAGCTCTTGACAGTTTTGCTCAAAGCATGCAGGGAATTGGTATAAATATCTTCACTGACATAAGGCAGTGTTGCTCCACTGTGGGAACTCACAGTAAACCCTCCAACCACAGGCACCAGGGCAATTGCCACATCACCCACTTCTCTGCATGGCCTCCATCTGTGGGAGGACAAGCCCTCACCTCCAAGCACAGGTTAGCTATGCATGCCATTTATCTGGAGCTGAGCAGATGAAAAAAGGTTTTATCCAGGATCTGCCATGTTCACTAAATAATTCAACAAACTAGTTTTCCTTAAGATCACTGCCTGAAGGTACATGTATTGCAGGTTTGAGCACAGCACTGTTTATTTGGGTTCATTAAGTTCCTACTGTTCAGCTGAACTTGTCACAGGGTTTGGGGTTTTCTTTGATTTGTTGGTTTTGTGATTGTTTTATTTTGTTGGTTTGGGTTTGTTTGTACTTTGTTTTATTTGGGGGAATTTTTTGAGCATAAGCAGCATGGTGAACATTTTTTCCCCAATTAATATAAAGAAACTCTGAAATGTTTAAATACAGGCCTGGTCCTTCAAGATTGCTTTGAGGAAATAAGCTGTTATTTGATTTCCTGGTGAGATTAGTTCTTGTTAAATACATTTTTAATATACTTCTGGTATCTAATGAATTATGTAGCATGCCCCTTTTTCTTCTGTCAAATGAGGTTTGGAAGAAATCAGGTCAAATGCAATGGAAAAGAAAAAATATATAGTATTCTGAAATAACCCCTAGTCAGAGTGAAAGAATCATTGTGGTAGAAATTAATTCTGGATGAAAAAAAGGAAAATATTGCAAACAACATCCAGGCCTCTCTATTTTTGTGGCCACCCCTTCCTCTAAAATTTCTTGCCATAGGGCAGAGACCAAGTACAATTTTTACAGGCCTTAAAGGAAACTAGTGAAAACCAGGCTTGAAATTATTGAAAAAAAGTGATTTGTCCATCAGTGCGCAGCAGGCCTGTGGCACCCCTAAATGGGAGAGGTTTCTGTGGATATCTGTGGATATAAGTAGAGCCTGGACACAACTTTGAAGAGAACCATTGCCAGTTATTAAATATAACAATCGTGGAATTCCCAGGAAATTCCCTGAGCTCAAAAAGCTCTGATGCAGGAAGAGCAGCAGGTAAAAACTCATATGAGCTTGTCCTGTTCCACCTCCTCCCTGGGCACCCATCGTCATCACTGTTATGATTATTGTGTTCCCATCATTATTAAAGGGTAAAATCCCAGAACAAAAGAAAAATCACCAAAGTTACTTCTGTTGTTTGGTCATATCTTTTTGTGATTTAATCCCAGCCAGCAACAAAGTGCCACACAGCTGCTCTCCCACTGCCTCCCACCCCTGATGCCAGTGGGATGGAGAATCAGAAAGAAAAGATAAACCTCGTGGGCTAAGATAAGGACAATTTAATAAGGTAAACAAAATATAATAATAATAAATATGCTCATAATAATAATGACAATAGTACAATACAATAATAGAAAGGATAAAGAGAGGTATCCTATTATGGTCATACTAAACCCAAAAAATACAACACTGTGTCAGCTACTGAGAAGAAAATGAACTCTGTTCCAGGCAAAATCAGGACATGAGTCCAAATTCAAAACCATTTCTTCTTTTTAAGAAAGGGTTGACTGTTATTTCCATGGAATAGTAGTGCTAATGCAGCAAGGGTGTATGTTCTTCAACATGAGGTGTGGGGATCACTCCTAACGTCTCCCTCCCCCTGGGTTTGCTTCCTTTGTGCTGACACACTGATTCACTCCAGGATGAGTGATGGAATTTCTGACTAGGACTGAAATTAAACATATGTATTCAGTAAAACCATTCTACTTTTGTCAAAATTTCTGAAGTTTCTCAGGGCTTTTTTGGTT
>VYXD01015914.1:148152-227382 GCA_013397195.1 Hylia prasina | reverse complement strand
TTTTTTTTTTTTTTTTTCCCCTAGTCTACAACATTTTGGTTACTGTCATAAAAAACTGAGCAGGCACATAATTTCTAATTAAACTTTGACCACTACCTAATTTTTTCAACTTCTAAAAAAATTGCACATTTGTAATTTTCCTGACAAGAATCAAATTAAGAATTTTGAATTGCCTTGAGCTACTACCATTCTCAAAGTCCTGCACACCTACGTGCTCTATTTTGATTGGGGTAACTGGCCTTTCCAGATCAGACTTGGAAGATTATTTGTCATGGGGGTTTTACACTTAATTAAATATCAGTTACTTTGTTTTTTGACTGAAGCAATTTGAACTCAAATATTCCCTAGGGGATTCTGAAGCAGGAAATCATTCTTCTACCTCCCACTTCCAGTATGTTGATTTATTTTCCAAAATTTCAGTTCCTGGGGTAGCCAATGTCACATTAACCTTGGAAGAAGAAAAAAAATTCTTTCAAAAAATTTGGGCTTTTACTTTTTATTCCCCCATAAAATACTATTGTTTTCCAATTTTATTTTTCCTGAAAAGTTATCATTAATGACTATTAAGAAAGGCTTTAGTAATCAAAACATACTTTGACACAACGTTTGAAATTTTCTTGTTAATATACAATCTCCTACAGTTACTCTGCTCTTCTTCCATCCATTCAAATTCCCTCTGTGTGACTCAGAACTGGAACATGAACTTGGCTTATCCACCTCTCACAAAAGTAATTTTGTCAGCAGTTTAGACCATCTGAAACAGGTTCCTCATAATTTCTTCTTTTGGAGCTCTTCCTTTGGATACACTTCATTAAATACTGGTTGTCCCCACAGGGAAAAAAAAAATGGGGAGAGAGTGACTTCTGCTGGGTGGAAATGGGTAAGCCATGTTGCAGTCCCTGCTCTGAAAGGTATGTAATTGCACATACAAAGCAGAGCTGAGGGGGTTTTTTAGAGGGAAAAAACCCTTCAGGGACACCCATAGGTGCAACAATTTATTTTTCACCAGTTTGCCTCTCACTGGAAATATTTTCAACAGTGAAAGAACTAGAAGGTAGAGATGCAGCATTAATAGATTGTCTCCCTGAGCGTTTTCTGCAGGACTAAGCATATCCTGAAACTGCTTATCTTGAGACAGGCTTGTACACAAGATGAGTACTAAGTGTGTGCTAAGCCATAAAGCTAGCAAAACGGGAGTAGTTTTTTGCATGTACACAATTGGTGAGCATCACAGTCAAGGTCCCAGGCACATATGATTTTATCACCCTGTGGGAGTAGCAGCCCTTCACCACCACTGAGTAAAGGACACTCGCTGCCTGACACTGCGAGCGCAGAAATTGGACAGGGAATATCATGTGTGACAAATGAGATGGGGTTTCCTTGCCAGCAGTACAGGCAAAGCCATGGATGTCTTTATCACATCTGACCTTCGTCTCTCCGAAGGGGCAAAGAGAATTGCAAGACATCTGGACAACAGATGTGAAATGCAATCCACCCTCGTCTACTGTGTTTGTACCATTATATTCCGAGCAGAGCTCAGGGACATGTGTCATCATTGTAAATGACTACACAAAGCGAAGGATAACTGGGACTTTGGCAATCCACCTCCAGATGGGCAAGGAGATGTACAGGATCAGAATAATCAGGCAAACAAGAAGAGGTAGGAGCGAGTCTGATAATTAATATATGAGAAGGAAAAAATTGTTACTGCAATAAGAAGTAAATTGAGTGCCTTTGAACTCACCTTACTGAAGTGATCACTGTCCATGCTGTTTGTACTCTTGTGTGTTTCTTGGCTTCTTGCTTCCCCTGGTGGCATAGGTGCAAAACTCTGGTGACCAGAGATTGTCTTTGGATGCTTGGAAATTTATGCAATGATATGACTGGAAAGAAGAACTGTTGCCTCTCACTTGGGGCTGGCTGGGAGCGATGACAAATTCAGTACTGCAGCATGAGAAATTGTACTGCCTTAGCAAGCTAAAATGAACACAGAGTAAAAATTAGGATCATAAATAGGACATTTCTAACAATTGCTTGGAAATCTCAGTCCTTTGTTTCTTTTTAGGAAGGCACACAAGCCCCAGTAAGAGAACAATACCCCATCTTTCTGTCTGCTGTCTAACCATGTATAGAGAGCTCTGCTTCAAAGCGATAACAATAGAAATAAAGATGGATAACAGAAAATGCACCAATGAACTCCGGCTGACCCAAATTTTCTGTAGAGCACTTTTCGCACTGAAAGTATATGGAAAGACTGATGTTGAACAGTTTTATTTTGGGTTTATCACATTGGCTTGACCTCCCTAGAACTGAAATAGAACTTCAAAACAGGTTAAAATGTGCCAGTGTGTCATTTTACATTTTTCCCATTGTTTTGAATTCTGAAATACTTTATATATTTTTTTTTCTTACAGACCAAGTTAATTTCATGGAACACAAGCCTCTTTTTTCATTGTCCTCCTGGAATTACTTGAAAATCCTTTTTCAGACAGTTTTGTTTTGTTCAGAACACTTAGAAAGCTGTGGTTTCTTTTTTCCTTTGTTTTTTTGTTTTGTTTTGTTTTGTTTTGGGGTTTTGTTGTTGTTGTTGTGGGGTTTTTTTGTAATAAATCAATCTGTTAAACTTAAAAGTCAGTTGATTACACAGCTACAAACCAAGATGACCATGCTTCTACACCCCATGAACCACCAGCAGCAGCTCAGCAGTGTTGCTTGCTTAGCAGGTAACACAGAAAAAATTAGCTTTCAAGAAATCTTAAAAAAAAGTGATATAGTGACTACTGGAATTTTGGCATGGGAAACCATGAGAGAACTGAATGGGGATTTTAGGGCCAGCAGGATCTTTGGGAAAACAGTGCAAAGGGGGAATTTATGGGATATAAATGGATATTGGAGGCTGTCTCTATGCAGTATCTCTGGTTTTTGTTCCTTAATAGCCTGTGTTTTCACTAGTACTTGTCCTTCTGGGGAAGGACCTTGAAAGGACTTGAAGTTAATATGTCCATAGACACTTTTTAAGAAGATGAAATACCCATTTGTAATCTCATAACAATCTGATGTATGCATTGAGCACTGGAACTGTTCATTGCTACCTTGCCTTATCTTCCATTCTGTCTACTAGTGAGACTCTTCTGGGGAGGGTCTTTCACAAAATTCAGGAAAGCAAATAACCAATGTAATGAGTAGTAATGAGTAGTAATGTTTTATTGACTTCCTTCTGCCAACAGATTCAGGTGAATTCTCGCATACACAATATTTGGGGATAAAGGCCAGAAGTTGTATATGACATTGCCTGTCATGAAAGTTTTAGAAATGCAGGGAGAAATCCCCTATTTTTTATATACTGCACCTTTCTACAAACTATTGAAAAGCATTCAAAGAGTCTCATTTTTCATTTAAAGGTCACATCTCTTCATACTGCTGATGTTTTGTTATGTGTAATAGTAGAGCAGGCTTTACTCTCACATAGATTAAGAGTAGATAGCATAGGCTATCACAGAGTAGACAGCAGATTATCTGCATTCATTGTGCTTAAAAAAGGAGTTTGTATTTAGCACCTCAGCCAAAGGATAAAGATCAAATGTACCTACTTAACTCAGTGAGTTATTGATAAGCAGATTTAATTCAACATGTTAAGAAAAAAAAAGTTGTACAAGAAAGGCAGATGCTATCCTGTCTACTACTACAATATATGTTTTAGGAAGTGAAAAGAGAAAGAATTCACCTCCCTCCACCCAAAAAGAACAAAAAAGCCCTCCAACAAGCCATTAGAGGAAAAAGATTTAAACTCCTAGGCAATTAGGCTTTTATTCACCAAGTAAATTTCCTTAGATTATTACCATTCAATAAGCCACTTTTTCTGACTTTCTGCCTCCAGTGGGTACCAACATGGAACTCTTCCAGGAAAAAATGACACAAAAAGCTTGTACAGCTATTTTCCATGCTGTGCTATGAAAGATGTAGCAATCTTTCCTGACACAGTTTTTTCACGTGCGTCCAAAAACACACAGTATATTTTCACTTGATAATCTACAGGAGCTTATAACAGACAAAATGCTATGTGAGAGTGAACAGAGTAGATGGCAACTCTGCTTCAAAGTAAAGAAAGACTGATTAGGATTCCCTGTGCAGTTTTCCTGAAGCCTCTTTCTGTGCACTTTTTAAGACACTGTCTCTCACATACATCTTTCTTCACAGGGTATGAGTGCACTCTGTACCTCGGATGAGCAATGATCACTGACAGAGGAATTACTTCATGTTTTCTGCATTGCTTATCATGCTTAGCACATTTACTGCACCACACCAAGGCAGAGAGCATCACTTCACTGCTCATTTTGGTCTGTTCTCCTCTGCATCAGATTTTTTATACTATCCATTCCTGGCCCTACTTTTAATCTTCCCATCTTAGTCTCAATTTTCCCAGTCAAGCTCAGACTTATCTTGTCTCTAACTCCTGTACTTTCATTTCAGAGTGAGTGACAATGCAGTTGGTTCAAGAAGATGTAGCCTTTGTTAAGGCAGAAGCATTAAGAATGAAACCTGGACTGAAAGCCCAGGACTGCTAAAGCCCTGAGCAAACACTTGGGCTGAGCCCCGTCACACATGACAGTGTTCAACATTGGTACAGCAGTGCAGCACCCATGGGATGCCTCTCCATTTCCAGTGCCAACTGCTTTCAGCCTCCCTCTTCACATCTATTTTCTCTTTCAATCATCAAACCAGTTTTGAAGTACTCTGCATACAAACTGGGATAGATGTCATCATGGAGTGGTCCCGAGACATTATTTTCTAGACAGCAGCAGAAATGGTAGTAATATTGTTATTAATCTCTGTGCCTCCAAAACAGCTCTGATATGCCTTTATAGCATATATTCCACTTTGCCTTAAGAGCAGAAATGTTGACCTGTTCAGTCTAGGTAATATTCACATACACTGGACCCCAGACACCAGCTCAAAGACAAAAGCAAAGTTGTTGTGTCACCTTGCCTTGACATTCTGTGGGACATCAACGCAGAAAGCAGATGTTTATAAAAGTCCATTCACCAGAGAAGAGCTCTTATCTCAGGCTGATTCTCAGCCTGCAGCTCTCAGCATTGCCCAGCTAACAAACATGTACAGGGGCTTTCTGCAAAAATGCAGTGCAAACAGGAAAGCTTGAGGCAAAAGAACACATGGATAATCAACATCAATGCACTAAATGCTTCTATTCAGGCTGATATAAGCTCATTTTACGTTTGCTTACCCAGAACTTACTGTGTCAAAAGAAATACTGAAAGATTTTTTTTTCCGAGCTTTTTCATAAATTTCAGTTCCCAGCTTTTATTACTTTGTAATTAGTCATGTATGTTGCTTTAATAAAAGCTATACCCAAGGAGAACACTCCCTAAATAGTCCCTAATTTAGACCCTCAAAGGGAATGATTAAATGGTGATCAAGTAACTGCCTAAAACTGAGAAGCAACTCATGCCCTGTAGCCTCACAAGTTTTCTGGTAAAGAACAGAGACTTGTGTTGTCCCTGTTACCCAGGGAGGAAATCAATCTGCTGGATGTGCTGAAAATTAGACTCATCCCTTATCTTCCTATTTTGGAAATGCAGTGTATGTTTGGCTCCAAGTTTTATTGCTTCCAGTCTTATCCTGCAAGGAACCCTGAGGCCTTATGCATCTTCTCTGGCACATGTTACTGCACAGCTGGGGCAAATGCAGTTCAAGGAGAAGGTACTAAGCCTATTCTCACAGAAGACTTACTTGAAAAGTTTCTATTCATCTATTTATCAGATTTGGGAGTCAATTACCTCTTTCATTTGTAGTATCTGCTTCACTCAAAACTTGGTTTTGTTTATGTTTTTCTCGTGGTCAGAAAAAAATCTTGGCAGGTTTCAGCCAAGCTTTGAGAGAAGTTTTTCAGAACCTCCTAGCCAAATAAACACGCATATGTCTAAACCTGCTAGTATGGGTTTTCATTTACAGGATGAAACTGAAAATCACTTTTGCATTCAGCAAGGCACTTCATGAGTTGAAGTTATGGAGCTTTTTCATCAATTTTTACTGCCACTTAGGTTTTTTTCTTCTTCTCTAATTTGCAGTTTGATATACTGTTAACTGTATTGAGATTGCTGATGTTTACTCCAATTTATGCTCAACCTGATGGAAGCAGCTGGACCTCCTATTTTTCCTATGTCAAAGCCACTATGCCTCCATCATGGACTGTCAGCATGAGTTCCAGCTGCATGGATAAGGCACTGAGTGAAATCAGGAATTTCATCTGCAACCAGCTATATGCAGTGTGTGGCAGTGCGCCCTCTTCAAGCTGGTGGTGACCACATCCCCCAAGAACAAACCAGTTCAGAAATATGTTAAGACACCATCATGAGAGACAAAGCAACTCTGTGATCTTTTTTAGGAAGAACTCCAGGAACCATTCAGGAAACTCCATCAGGTTTCACAAGAAGATCAAAACGTCTACCATAGTTGCAAGTGGGAGGCCTGGAAGAAGACTGTCCTGGTGTTTTCTACTGCATTTGTTCCTAAGTGTCCGGTTATTTTCTGTACAGGTATCTGAGCATGTGAAATGCCTTGATGCACCCATTACTCTCTCTAGTAGTTTCATTGTTGGAATAGGACAATGCGCATTTAAACTGCAGATAATTTTTATTTTTACTAAATTACAAAACCAACATCTTTGAACTGAAAGAGTGGAGGTTTAGATTAGATATTAGGACAAAGTTCTTTACTTTTGAGTGAGAGTGGTGAGACACTGGAGAGGTTGCCCAGAGAAGTTGTGGATGCCCCAAATCTGGGAGTGTTCAAGGCCAGGTTGGATGGGGCTCCAAGCAACCTGGTCTAATGGAAGGTGTCCCTGCCTGTGAAAGGGGAGGTGGAACTGGATGATCTTGAAACTCCATTCCAAGCCAAGTCATTCTATGATTCTATGATTGATTCTATGATTTATTCCATAATTTAAGAGTTATTTAATAACTGCAGCTGTGAGAGGTTATTTGTGCTCTCAGGCACAAGATCATACAGACAGAATTATATGTTTATACACATACTTCTACATGGAAAAGAATTCTACTAACAGTTAAATGCTCAAACATCTGCTTATGATTCTTTGAGTTCTATTTACTGACAATTCCTTTTTCAGTTGCTAAACATGAGCTCGCTGTTTTCACACTATGAACTCCCTCTGCAGGGAGATAGAGGTTTCACAAACGATAGGACAGAAAATGTAAACAGTGAAAAATGAGGACAACGCGAGTTTACAGCAATCACAAACTCAGTTTCTTTAATTCTCTTTGCATGGACTTTATCTATGAAGGCTCTCCGTGTCTTCAAGCAAGGAAAATATTGATCTGAGAATGAATAAAAGAACCATTCACATTTCAATGGCCATAGATAAAAAGGATTCACATATGCTTTTTAATGAGACACGAAGCACCTAAAAAAACAAATGAATAAGTTTGCTACACCATTTTGACTGAGTATTCTGTTTTTAACATTGACGGTAAGGAAAATCCTTGCAGCCTTGGTTTCTCTGTTGAACTCAGGAACTAAGATATTATATTGAAGCCAGTTATAGTGTTGTCATTTCCCACAGCTACCAAACATGCCAGACCACTACACGCAAGCCAGAAACATCTTCTAGATAGTATGTAAGTGAACACATTAATAGGAAAATATTCTCAGGTACATGTGCTAGTTGTCTCAAGAAATCTTACTCCCTTATTCTCATCTGGGATGCAAATGATGCTTGTTTGCTGCTGTGCTGTCTCTGCCTTGGGCTGTGGGACAGCCAGCAGGCACAGCTGGTGGGCAGGGGGAGCAGGTCTGCTCAAGAAAGGCAGCAAGAGGGGAAGCTGGGGTCAGGGGCATGGCCAAGGGGTGGCACTTCAGCAGTGACTCCTATGGCCTTCATGGGAGAAAGAGCCTCCAGGGCTTCCAGTCACGTTAGCCCAAATTAGCCTGAGTTTAACTTAGCTTTGCTCTTTCTTTTGGGATTAGAGTGTACAAAAGAGAAAGCACAACTGAAGGAAATGGACCCCTTTTGCAAAAATCTACTGAGGAAGGGAAAATTTAATTTTATATCTTTACACTTAGAATGCTTAATCAAGCAAATGGGAGTGCATTTTCTCTAGTTTAGACATTTTGTCCTAAAATTCAGCCTGTGGAGACTAAGAACCCTTTGGCCAGCTCCTTCATAAAAGCAGTGGTGCAGCTTTACCTCAAAGTTCTGGCTGATGCAGGATTCCTTACAGTTTAAATACTTTGTGCTTAATATTGTGAAGGAAATATACTGAGGCAGTGGGTGGGTACATTTTTTCTTAGGGATATGATATTATGTGATCAGAGTACTTTTTGACTCACATCAGCTATATAAGAGCTAGCTTGTCCTCTGTTGCCCGTTTGCTCAATAGAGAAAAACAATTTGCTTGAGAGAAAAATTCACTTTATTTTACGGCCAGATAAATGCAATCCAGTGGTTTTATTCTGCTTCCACTGACTATGATAGAGCCTAATTACTGGGATTTACAAAGGTAGGTGAGATGAATCCCATACAAGCTGTCTCACCTTGAAAAATGTATATGGGTTTTACACAGCTCTTCAAAACCTAAGATGCATCAGGAGGTGCTTGAAATCAGGCAGCAGGGTGAACATAGGCATGTTCCTGCATTTTTTAAAAATTCCACTGCCACACTTCCTGGAAAACTGAGTGCAAGATTCTTGCCTGTTATAAAATGTATATGCTTAATTTCCCCGGTAATATATGAAGCTCTCAGTCCTGTCTCCTGCTATGCCCAAAATGCTTGGCATTAGGATAAAGAAAATAAGTGCCATTTGTCCCTGAAACAGTCTTCCATTCCCACAGAGCAGTGATGGCCCATGGATTAATGCTAGGCAATTGGGGAGATGTGTGAACAGTACCAAAGAAAAGCACTCCTTACAGCTGCAATCAGTCATGATACTTTCAAGCAACATAACCAAAGAGCAGCTTTCATTCCAGTTCTTTCCCATTCCCTTTATAATATCAACCCAGATGCCACTATGCTCTTGTGTGTGCTTTTCTCATCCTTCAGGCTTCTCACCACAATTTTCATCTGCTATTAGGGGCAGTGCTGACAGAGCCCTGTCCCAGAAAACTTCCCCATGGCACATGGGACCCCCCCCCGCTAATGATCTGCTTCCCAGTTGCTTTGGAAAGACTTGTTTGAACCATACACACCAAGAATTACAGCACTTTGAGAGTCTCTAAGTAGAAAACATTTCAACAAGACTGTGCTAAGTCTCAAAAACACATTAAACAGAAATGACTTTTTGCAACAGCATAGTCCTGCCAGAGTTGGGTTTTGGCACGAGACACATCAGCATCTCCTAACATGAATGAGAAAGTTTTACATGACATCAAAAGCACACTTTCTAAACTCAGAGTGTGCTCTGACTGAAGGTGGCATAAATCTCAAGTAACTTCATTGCTATAATTATTCTAGGTTTAAGGCAGTGTAATTGGGAATAAAATATATTCTAGCAAGCACTGCTAGTCCTCACTTTAACATCACATTTTAATTTCATGGAGAATTTTAACTAACGCTATTAAAAGGGGAAGATGGAACTAGAACGTGGAAAGAAGTCACTTTCAAATGAATTTATTTATAATGGCTTCCTCTGAAGCAGCTTGCAAGCAATGCAACAACTCATCCAGAATGGGGTTATTTTTCTAACTTTAGCTAATGTTGATTTAAATACCGCTTTAGTAACAGTGAAAGAAAACTAACACTTGATTCTTTTTTATTGTGATCAATTATTTCAACATTTCTAAATATTTTCTAAATACTTCCTGTGTTAGATTCTAATACCACTTGCATTTTGTTTTCTATTGCTTTAATTTCATTAGCGCCAAAGAAATTATTCCAGATGTTTGCCAGGATAATTTGGAACTTAAGTATTATTTAATTCTAAGTAATCATTAAAAAGTGCATAATACAAATGTTATTCCCACGTCATTTTGTTTATTCTGGAAACAGGAAAAACCTAGTGACTCCAAGGAGCTGAACAGCATGCAAAGCATGATTTAAGCACTACTAAAATGCAGGTCTAAATAGCTGATTTTAATGTGGTTGAACGACCATCAACCCTGGGATCACATAATTTCATTACCATCTAAAAAACTCCCCAACAAATAACCAGTTTAAATAATATATATTTGTAGACAAGGACTGAGTGTAGTGAGTGTTTTGAGATAATCCTGATTCTGCAGCCAGCATTTACAGCTTTGAGACACCAGCTACTGAGCTAGCAGCCTCCTTCATCTCAGCAGAGCTGCTGAGCTGAGCCTCCACAAATAAGAATTGTTTTCTCAGGAGTGAATAACTCTTTTCTCAGAAGTAAACCTCTCCAAAATGTCCAGATGGCAACATTACCTAAGTAACACTCTAGAGTGATGCTAAATTTACAAGGTGCCCACGGCAAGGGATATGCAGAGAGACGTGTTTCAATGATACTTCACCAATAGTTAGAATTATCAGCAATAACAAAACAGAAAAAAAAATATCCCCCCATGGATTTAACTTATATCTCTCATTGATAATATACTGCCATCCAGATTTCATTAAATGTGTACTCCATATGCAAGGATGGACTCAATCAGTCCTTTGGGTAACCTCTGCCAGAATTTGACCATCCTTATAGTAAAAAAAAAAATGTTTTCTTTTGTGCAGTTGGAATATTTTGTGTTCTAGTTTGTGTCCATTACCTCTTGGCCTATCAGTAGTCTTTCAGGTGTGTCAAATGTGTCACATAATGTTCATTTATGGAATATTAGAATGTTCAGACCTTCTTTCACACAATGTTAGAATGCTCAGGCTATATTTCAAAGAAAGTTAGAACGTTATCTTCTTTTTCTTATGTTTACTTTCTGGTGTGACCTCCAGTTATTCCACACAGACTTATTTCTACAACTGGATTTCTCTGGAAATTCAATTGTCCATTAAATAGAGCTCTTACACACACCATTAGCAACAACAGGCAACAGATATGTTACATGAGGAAAGAAGCAACTTTATTGAACTATGGTAACAAAAAAACTCTTCCACCATTTTAGCGACTGTCTTTAGCTGAAGTCCTACTAACTCACACACTGTGATTCTTTTATTTTTGCTAAACTTTCTGCTGTTTCTAGAGGGTTTTAGAATTCACCACAGTACCCAATTGTTGATGTACCCATCTTTTCACTGTTTCCAATCCACCTCACCTACGAGATAAATTCACAGGATATTTCCAGTAACAGCTTCCATTAGTATTGACTGTTGCCCACATCAAATGTTTAATGTGCACTGTCAGGTTTAATCATGTGTTTGCTTGAACAAGATCCATTATTGTCTTTGCCTGTATTGCAGAGATATCTTAGTGGGGTTTCTCACTTCACAGATTATTGAATCTTTCTTTGATGAACTGTGCTGTTTGTAGCCTTATAACTACAAGCTTTTAATTATTAAGAATATTGAAGAATTCTGAATGGTACAAGATAAAGGCTTTTCAGTCACCACTTTGGACTCTGATTTGCCCCAGCATCTCTTGCCTGCCCTGCAGAACACATGGAAGCATCAATGTCTGTGTAATACATACATATATACAAACATAGAGAGAGAGATCCCTGGAGCACCAGCTAAACCAGTTTTGGCTCAGGCAATGTAGTGTGACAAATTTACACATGGACATTCACTTTCTGGACAAATTCACCTCTGTTGAGATCTATCACCAGTATGTTAAAGTGCTTGTTAAGGCTTGTAGCCCTCTGGTGATTGTGTTGATGGATGATAGCTTTCTACTGTGGGAAGAGATTGAGCGCCTAGGGCTGTTTCTTTCACATGTGTTAGCCTTATTTTTTTGACCATGAAGTTTTGTTCATATGCCAGTATCTTAGCAACAGCAGTCTGATTCTACTAGGTTCACTGTTTCCTCCCTGGGAAATTAATACCATGATGACATCCCAGTTTAACCTTCTATTCACCTTTTGGGATATAGAATGTCAGTTTATTTAGTGCTGTGCTCTACAAAGCAACAGCTCTGGGAGCAGTCAGCCCACAAAGGGTCTGAATACTGTGGCTGTGATCAGGACAGACATCATACCAGAAATATAGCACCAGATACACAAGTACTTTGGCAGACTGTTATGTTTACAATTTAAGAGTTTTAATGTCCTGAAATTAGGGACCAACAATAAGAAGGTAACCTGTAACTTCATGAGATGTCTTAAAATGCATCAGAAAGAAATTAAAAGTTTCTGGAAATAACATATTACTTAGACTACAGAGGAAGAAACATAAACTCTATGGGAGATTGTATCTGCACAGCAGTAGGACGGCAGTCATGCTCAGCAAGGTACTATTTGAATTGTTTGGAAGACAGCATTCATATCTATATATTCCAAATATTTTGTGCTTAAGCAAAGATTGAAACCAAGCATAAACTCCATTTCCTTCTGATACTGCTAGCTCATCCTTTAAGGTTATCTCTTACAGTGTGGAAAGGCACTCATAAAGTTAAATGAAAGAATAGCATTACCTATTTTAACTAATTGCTCCTTTAGGGTCCTGCTTTAAAAACAGCTTTTTCCCTACCTCTTTGCCATTGGTATCCAAATGTTCAAGGTTATGTTGCAAGGTGTGTATTGAGAGCCCAGTTCTGCAGCCCCTATTTGCAAGTCGTAAGGAAGAAAGCGGAACAGGGTCTGTGAGTGTCACTGGTCTAATTTACACAATAGGGAAAAAAACCCACCCCCAACACATATTGATTCCAGGCTGATAGGTTCTTTTTCAAACATGAATATGGCGCACAATGCACTTCTAATATCTGAACAGCAGTGTCCATCTGTCTCCCTCTCTTCTTGTTCAGATTTTCCAGCTACATCTAGAGCCTGGACCCACATATTTGGTTGTAGTCAGTTCTAGCACACCCTAACAATTTTTTATGACTTACAACAGCACTCCTTGTCTCTGATGTCAATGCAAGAATCTGGCTGGCTGGAGACCTGCCCAGTATGTGCTAATCGACCACAGCAAACTTCTAATGTGAGCCACATCAGCTTCATGAAAACTAGTCTCTCTCCTTCTGAAACTACAACACACATTTCATGATTCCCTGGCTGTTAATGCACTTCAAAACTCAACATTTGCACACTGTGATTGAAGAGCAGTAACAAGAGGCCTTCATAGTGAACTGGCAACATTTTAAAATTGGAATTCTGAATTAAACATGTTCATGGTCGTCCTGAGACTACACACTGAAGAAAGGTTTAGCATAAGATGAGAAGAGTTTTAACAGAAGTGTTCACATAAAGATTTTTACTCTCAAAGAAGTGTCTTGCTCATTCACTTGCAGAAAAACAGGAAGACAGTGGTGGGATTTGGAAGGAAAATCCTTACTGAATTGGATTCAATGTACTCGAGTCTAAGTGTCTTGGAAGACATTAATTTTATTCCAGAGAAACACTGTCATTAAGAGAAAACTGGCAAAACTTTGTTCACAGTTATTCTTAGGAGTAAAAGTCAGATTAACATGGGCCAATTTCAGAAAAAAACTAGGACAATAGCAAAATAAGGAATACATTTTTATGAGGACAAAATTTTTAAAAGATACTTTTCAAAATAGACTTTTCATTAAAGAGGCTCTTTAATGTTAAAATATATGCATCAATCAGTATTTTCTTTGACTAAGCAGGAAAAATTAAGGCATCAAATTTTAGTCTCTTTCAAAAATTACTGTTACTCATGGCTCAGGAGAATATTAATAACAGAAATCCATATTACTGGTCTAGAATATCACGAGGGTCATAATTACATGCAAAGATAAAATGCCAATCTGCAATGTTCAAATAAAATATAGTTATTTTGGAACAATTTTATGATTAACATCTAAAGGTACTTGGGAAAAATATCCACTTGACAGATGCAATTGCTGCATGCTGTTAACAGAACATCTCTGCTTAACAGAACACTTTATTTGAATACAAAAAATATGCTCTTTTATGAGCATGAGAACATTGCCTCCTGTCCGAGAGTGCATTATTTGCTTCTGTGGAGCATGAGATCCTGATTTTGTGCTGCTCCTATCCTTAGCCTACTATTTTCAAAATTATCATGGAACAAGGTGTTCACACTCAAAAAATGACAAAGAAAGGCAGCCCACAGTTTAATGCCTCCTGAATCAAAGACAAACAAGGACCCCATTGTTTACATATATATGAAGATACATGCAGATAGTGCATGGTTTTCTTTTAGAAATGGGGATCACGGTATTGCCTCCACAATACTAGAAGAAACCAAAAGAACAGCATTCTAGTACATATGCAGAACAATTTTATACAAGCAGAAGGATGGCATTTTCAACAGAGTGGATGTTACTTTGGAACATCTCAGTAAAATGTTTATTGAAATTCTAATCATAACTACAGACAAAAGGTTTCCCCTAAATACTTGAGAACAGAACACACTCCTACTTTACACTCATAATTCTTCACCTAACATTCTCCTTTCTTCCCACTGCTCCTTTTCATCTGCCTAGTCTAACAGAAAATGTACTAAAAGGATGAAACACCAATTATTGCTTCAGTTATGTCTTCCTGGGTAGTCCTTAATATCACTTGTACTATCCTAATTTTTCTAAACAAAGTAATACAAAATTATTATTACAAGTCCGTCTTTTAAAATTAAGTATTCTAATCAGGACTAACAGTGAAGCATAAACATTATTATTACTATTGGAAGAAAGGACAAGCCACTTAGAAAGACTACAAGAATATCATGAAGTTATGCAGGAAAAAAATTAGAAAGGCCAAGGCCTAACTAGAATAAAATCTATTAAGTCAGTAAAAGATGACAAAAAGCAAAAAAAAAAAGTTTTTAAAAATACATTGTATTGTGCTCAAAAGGACGGCTAAGGAGTATCTCCCTCTTTATTCTGTGCAAGGGGAAACACAGAGTAAAAGAACGAGGAACAGACCAAGATACTTAATGCCTTCTTTGCCTCAGTCTTTAGTAGTAAAGACTAGTTATCCTCAGGGTATCCAGCCTTCTAAACTGGAAGACAGAGATGGGGAGCAGAATGAAGCCCCCATAATCCAAGGGGAAATGGCCAGTGACCTGCTACACCACTTAGACACACAAAAGTCTATGGGGCTGGATGGCAGCCACACAAGTGTACTGAGCGAGCTGCTGGAAGTGCTCACTGAACCTCTTTCAATAGTTTTTCAGCAATCTTGGCTAATGGGGGATGTCCCATGTGACTGGAGGTTAGCAAACATGACACCCACCTACAAAAAGTGCAAAAGGAGTATCCAGGCAACTACAAGCCTGTCAGCCTGAACTAGGCACCAGGGAAGGTCACAGAATGCACAATCCTGAGGGCCACAATGCAGCAGGTCCAGCAGCTTCCTTGCTGTCACCAGGGGATCAGGCCCAGTCACCATGGGTGTGTGAAAGGCAGGTCCTGCTTGACCAATCTGATCTTCTATGACAAGGAGTACTGCTTAGTGGAATGGGAAAAGACTGCATGATGTATACCTCAACTTCCTTGAGCCTTTGGCACCGTCTCCCACAGCATTCCCCTGGAGATAATGGCTGCTCATGGCTTGGATGGGTGCACTGTTCACTGAATAAAATCTGGCTGGATAAAACTGATGAAAAACCCTTTAGCCAGGCCAAGAGAGTGGTGGTAAATGGAGTTAAATCCAGCTGGTGGCTGATCACTACTGGTGTTCTCCAGGGCTCAGCAGCAGGGACAGCCAGTCCTATTTAATATCTTTATTGATGATTTGGATGAGGGGCACTATGCAGCACTACAGGCTGGAGCAGAGTGGAAAACAACCCAGCGAAAAAGGACCGGGGGTGTTGGTGAATAGCTGGCTGAAGACAAGGCAGTGTGTGCCAAGGTGGCCAAAGGCATCCTGGGCACGTATCAGAAATAGTGTGGCCAGCAGGACCAGGGCAGTGATTGTCACCCTGTACTTGGCACTGATGAGGCCACACCTTGAATCCCATGTTCAGTTTTGGGCACATCTCTAAAAGAAAGACTCTGAGGTGCTGAAGTGTGTCCAGAGAAGGGCAACAGAACTGAGGAAGAATCTAGAGCAGAAAGCCTGTGAGAAGCAGCTGACAGAACTGGGATTGTTTAGCGTGGAGAAAAGGAGGCTCAGGGGAGACTTTCTTGCTCTCTACAACTCCCTGAAAGGAGGTTGTAGCCACTTGAGGGTCAGCCTCTTCTACCAGGTAACAAGAAATTAGACAAGAGAAAATGGTCTCCAGTTGCACCAGGGGAGATTTAGATTGGATATTAGGAAAAAGTTATTTCCCAAAAGGTTGTCAAGCATTGAAACAAGCTACCCAGGGAACAGATGGAATTATCACCCCTGAAGCTTTTAAAGAAAATGTGGATGTGGCACTTGGGGACTTGGTTTACTGAACATGGTGGTGCTGGAGTAATGGTCAGACTCAATGGTCTTAGAGTTCTTTTCCAACCTGAACCATTCTGTGATTTTATGATTCTGTAATTCTATAAATATTTCACACAAGACAAAAACTAGTATTATTAATATGAACAGCAAGGTGAACCAGTGACAGTTTAAGGGAGTATAAAAGATAAAAACCAACATATGGGTGTGGCAGAAAGGGAAAAGCCATAAGCAACTAATTACCATGGGTTTCAAGAAAGGCTAGGGTTTGAAAAACCAAAAAGCCTACAGTTCCAGGGACACTGGGGCTGAAAAAGTTATGCCAAGGGGAGGTGGCATTGCACCAATAAGAATTTTGAGGGCTTTTGCCAGGAGCATTGAACCACCCCAGATTTTTAGATTGCCTTCTTCAAATGCATTGTTTGTGGGAAGAACTGGGGTTTTTTACTTCTTTTCGAGGTAATCATCCTCAGATATTCTAAGAGCACAAGCACTTTTCTTGAGGGTGTTCACACTCTTTTGTGAAGTTATACTGGAGCTGCAATAGGAAGTACAGGAGGTAGCTTCAAAACACAGGACTTTATGGACAATACTTAGGTGCCTTCAAGTATTCTTGACCCTCACTCCCAGCCCATGACATGACATGACATGACATCTAGTTCCTTAGGACACACCAACTTCAAACATTAAAAAAATCAAGTTTGCCATCCAAAAGAGCAGCTTAACACTGAACCTGCATGCTATGCCCAATAGTTTCTGTTTGCTTTGCTGGGTTAGTTTTCAGATGGATGAGCTCCCCAGTCTGCATGGAGGAGGTGGAAACACAACTGGGCACACGTTGCAGAGAGATCAGGCAGGTTTGGGCTTGTACCAAGCTAAAAGTGGGCAGCCCCACACAGGGACATAAACCTGCTTTAACTGGCTCGGTTTGCAGAAGAGCTCCATGATTAGCTGTCCTGGAACAACTAGGAGTATAGGTGTGCAGAGCCAAAAATAAGAAGTCATGTGGCAACAGAGGAGGAAACTCCCTTCAGCTGTAACTGCCACCCAACTGCTGAGGAACTGGTAGCATTCAGTGTCAATTCTGTAGCTTTCTGCAGTGCTGGAAGCAAGAGAATATACCGGCTTGTTTTGGATGGACAGAAAATCTGTGACCACTCTGTTAACCAGCATGGTGTTAAAATGAACTTCTGCCTAGATGAGATGGTCTTACCATCACAACCCTTTCTGAAAGGCTCTGTTAGAGTCCATCAGCAATTAAACCCCTCAGGCAATATATAAGAAACTTCTAAAGAAGAGTGTCCACAAGGCTTTGAAATACAGTTTTTCACTGCCTTGAACCTACATGTCATCAATGCCTTTATAAATGGAATGGGTATTTCACACTAATAAATACTTCTAACGCATATGTAAACGCTGTTCTAATTTGATACCATTTTACTTACTTTACATACTTCAACTTGTGCACACAAGACCAGAAACTACTATCACATCATTTACTATAATGTCTTTATCTTGGACCCCTAAACTTTACTCTGTGCTAAGCTAAGTAATTTACTTGATCAAAGTGTAGGCTGTACTTGATAGCTGTCACAAAATCCCTTAATATTCCCGCAGTTTGATGTCTTCTCCACTGCTTTATTGTCAGCATAGAAGATTTTTCTGATTTCCTTCATTTTTATGACACTCTCTCAGACTGCTCTGTACAGCTTCAGTGCAATTCACCAGTGCCGGGCATTTCCTAAGCTGAAATGCAATGTGCTTTAGGGTCTCCACAGCCTTGGTGTTCAGTTACCAGTGAAATTACATTTAATTCCCAAGCTGTTTACAATTCAAACAAAAGGATTTCTCTGTACAGCATCCAAACCCAACAAAGTTACAAGCACTTAAGCCTTTTGCACAAAGATCAAATATAAAAAAATCTTCCTCTTCATATTTCCTTTGGTTGCAGTCTTCTGCATACCACAAAGCTTAACTTGTATCTACAGAGCCTCTTTTTATGTATCACATAAGCTTTTACCGATAAGCTCACTCTTCTAATCCTCTAAGGGTTCCATACGAATTCAGTCTTTTCCCTTCTAAACTTCTTAATTTCTTACTAATTCAGAAGATATTTCTACACTTGACTTCTTAAAGACTTGGAGATATATTTTTTGTCAGAACAGCTATTGAGCTTTGTACCTTACTGGCCTATTAACAAATCTGTGACTCAAATAAAAGCTAAATTCCACTCTTTCCCATTTTCCTAAACCAGGTTTGACTGTACTCACAAGACGGCATAAGGTCTTGAAGGAGCACACTAAAAAATCTCCAGTTAGCTAAGTGCCAATCTCATTTATAAACCCTGTGTCCATTAAAATTTGTTACAAACATTTTGGCTAACCACTTTTCTATCAGATCAAGCAGAAGGTGCCTGTATCAGAATTCCTCAGACCACCCCACAGGTCTCTTCCCACTCCTTGACTCCTGAGTTCACAGCAGCTGGCTGCAGCTGCTCTTCTGCAAATCCAGGCTTGGACCACTCTCCTTTCCAAAGTCTCACCATAGTCAGCTCTATTCCCAACATACTTTGCATCTACTTTCACCTTGGATGCCCCCTCCTGGATCAGGAGATTCAGGAAAATGGATCTTCCGTTTTCCCTTAGGCCTTCTCCTGAATCATAGGTATTGCATTCTGTGTAATCTTGGCATTGCCATGAAGCCAGAACCAAGCCTGGCACTGAGCCAGATTTTCTGTAAGCAGCATTCCCTGGAAACAGCTTAGTGCACTGAGAAACTCCTGAGGGTGAGTAGGCAGGAGGGCAAAGCAATGTATCCAGACAATCAGACAGTGAGGAGCTTTGCTGCATCCCTGCTGGCAGAACACCCCAGTAGCCATGCTAAGCTGACCTGGAGCAATGCAGGAAACAGGCTCTGCACAGCTCATACCAGGGCACCATGTATGCCTGTGACAACTCTAGTTCTGGCAGTGTGGCCTGCTGCAAGCTCCAGGACCTAGATCCTGTCCTAGAGAGGAATACAGATGCAATTCCCACATGGATTGCAGCTCATAACCCTTTCCTATATTTGTATTTTACACAATCACACACTTGTTAGGGTTGGAAAAGACCTCTGGAGAACATCTATCCCAATCCCCTCTACCAAGGCAGAGTCACCCAGACCAGGTAACACAGACACAAGTCCGAGTGAATGTCCCCAGAAAGGGAGATTACACAACTTCCCTGAGCAGCCTGTTTCAGTGCCCTGTCACTCCGAGTGTAAAAAAGTCGAGGTGTAATTTGGGTATTTAAATTTATGGCCACTGCTCCTTGTCCTGTCACTGGGTACACTTGAAGAGTCTGGCACCATCCTCTTGTCACCCACCTTTGGGATATTTATATATGTTAATGAGATCCCTTCTCAGTCTTCTTTCTAAACTAAACAGGACCAGCTCCTGAAGTCTCTCCTCATCTCAGAGATGCTCCAAACCTGTAATCATCTTTGTGGACTTCCTATGTAAGGTCCTTGTCTTTCCTGAATTTTGAAGACCAGAACTGAACACAATACTCCAGGTGTGGCCCCACTAGAGCCCAGTAAAGGTGGAGGATCACCTCTGTTGGCCTGCTGGCCACACTTACCTGAATGCAGCCCAGGATATTATTTGTCCTCCTGGCCACAGAGGCATGGCTGGCTCATGGTCAGGTTGCCATCTACCAACACTCCCAGTTCTCTGCAGATCTGCTCTCCAGTAGGTCAGCTCCAGCCTGTCAGAGGTTTATTCCTCCTCAGGTGCAGGACCCTACACTTGCCCTTGCTGAATTTCACTGGTTTCTCTCTGTCCAAATTTCCAGTCAATCAAGACTCTGCTGAATGGCAGCCCAGCCTTCAGATTTATTTGGAGCCATTCTTTCTCCACAAAAGGAAAAGGAAGCATCCATGACAAAGGAGCAGACTATGGGGAGGAAACCTTTGAGAAAAGCTGGGCTATAGGTACCTAGGAACTCTTCACTGGGATGCACTCTAAAACAGAGACATTCATTCACCTTTTTTTGCCTTGTTTGGTCCACCTTCACACTGCACACATTTTGTAACATTCTGCTTTTATTTTACATACTAATTTAAATAAAGCCTTTAAGAAACCCTTGGGTTCGGCATGTCTTTGCACAACCCTCCCAAGGCTCTTAGCCCTGCATGGTCAAATAGGACATAAGAAAGAGCTATCCATAACTGCCACTGCTGCTGCAAGCAGGATTGGATGAGGTGGCATCACAAACAAAATAACCAGAAAAGAACAGAAAATATGAGAAAGGAGAGAGAAATAAGGAAGAACCTGACTGTGTAAACCAAACGACAACTCTTCATAGCTGGCCATACACACACAGAGCCAATCAAATGCTCCATGCAAAGGAAAGCTATTCCTCTCTATGAAAGATCTTGTATGGGACTCTGTCATGGATTACCTTCCCAGCACTGGCAGGGAAATGGAGTGGCTGCAGCTGGTGCTGTCAGGTTCCCCTCAGGTACTATGGTACAATCCCACAGCCATCTGCTCTCTCCTGGCCTTTCGGAAGCACAGACACAGCAGATCTTTCTCATGCGCTGCAGACCAAACTCAGCTCTGAGCCTGAGAGACTCCCCATCTTTTCCACAGGCACACTGCAACTGCAGACACAAAAACTGAGCACTCAGGAAGGTTGCCCATGAATGGTTTCATGAACTGCCAGAGTCACAGAGAAACAACAACCTGCTGCAGCACAGCACTTCTGTGGCTGCTGACACACCCTGTTAACCTGCCTGCGTGGCTGGTGCTGTACAAGAGTCAGCAGCAATGCTGGCAAAGCAGCCATGACAATATACTGCACTGTGAAATAGTGTTGACAAAACACTGCTAGCCTGCACAAGGATGGCAGTTTATACACTAGTTTATACACTCTTGACACAGGCTCTAAAAGTCAGACACCAAACTCCCTGTGCTCTGGCATGCTCCCCATTTACAAAAGGAATATTTCCATTAGAATTTGTCCTCACCCTCATGCATCGTCATAGGACAGGAAATAAAGATGAGAGACTCCAAATATTCCAGAAGGCAAAGAGCATAGAAAAAGCTTTATTGTCTAATTCTTACTACTTTTTATAAGGTGTTCCAGTCACTGAACATGATTGGTGAACAGGAATGGCACCTTTCTAATCCCATTGGTTAAACTAGAAACAGCAAAACACCACCTGGGGAAAGATTGTTTTGAAAAAGGATAGTTGTTTGCCAAGATTGTTTTGAGGAGCCTTCTTAGAAATTTTCCCTTGGGAAAAAAGTCAGCAGCTGCCAGCAGGCTACAATCTCTCAGACCCAGAAATGTCAGGCCCACACTCATGTAAAGGGATAAATCTGCTTTTGCTAATAATGAACACAGAGATATTTTTTTTCACAAGCTGATTTCATTTTATGCCTACACCATGGTCTCTGGAAACTCATCTTACAGGTTGAAGCAGTAAAGAAACCTTGCCTAAACTGTCTTTATACCATCTGCCAAGAGCACTTTGCAAAGATCTCTGTGGTGTTCTGGAGCCCAGGTGAAGTCAATAGCACCCTGGATAAACATGAGGAACCTGATTAGGGATCTTGGGAAAACAACGTGGAAGATGCCAGACTGCAACCTTTAAAAATTATATTGGTAATTACAGAATAAGATTGCTAAAGAGAAACAGGCTGACAGCATATTGTCTATTTGTTGTGTGATTGCATTTAGTAATGAAAAGTCTCTTCTAAAATCTGGCACAGATGGTACATACAGTATGACAGAAATAAGGAGCCCTCTGTGCAATGTCCTCTTCATAGCTTACATTGCTGTTAATATCTTCTATATTTACTGCAGCATAAAAATGTAAGTAGCAAGTAATAAATCTATTGATTTTCAACACCTCTGTAAGGTCTTTGCAAACTTCAGTGGGACAAAAAGCCTAGCATTTCACTTTCTTTCCATTAAGAAACCAGTTCATAAAGTTGCAGGTTTTCTTCCTTCTGGGTTTCCTCCACCATGGTGGAGTTTAAAGTTCTTGTTTACTGAATGTACACCAAGTGTTACTGATAGCATCATGCAGCACTGCTGTTGGCATGTTCCTCGTTACTGACACAAGTCTACTTTGTCTAAGATGAACCCTGTATTGTTGCATAGCTTCTTACCATTAATTATTATATGAAATGTTGAACTGTGAAGTCAATATTATGGAAAATGATCAGTGTAGCCTTTCAAGTTCCCATTCTGCCAGAGAAGCAACTGCAGAGAAAAAAAAAAAAACCAAATAAAAACAACAATTTGCACCTTAAAAGTAATGGGAAGCTGGAAAATGTGGACATTCTAGTTTTGGCCTAACAGCACATAAAGTTTAACCTCAGCATAGCTGAAATAAAACCCAACTCCTGAATTCAAATGAAATGCTTTCTCATTCTATGATCCTTTAATTTTCACTCCCTGCACATACACTTGCACTTCAGAGAATGTGTGATCCTGCAGAATACTGCATATGTAACCATGTAAACATAGATGCCATTAAAATGGAAATGCAGAGGAGACTATATGGTAACTTCAGTTTGCAAGGCTAGTCTTAATTTTGGTCTTTATAGTTTTCACATTCTTGATTATGCAAGATTAACACTTAAAAAAATAAATAAAACCTCCAAGAAAAGAGTTAAAATGCATGATCCTCAGTAATTCTTCCCACAGTCACTACCAAGATCTGTTTCTACAACCTCTGCATCAACAGACGAGAACACTGCTAAAGTAAAAAAAATATGTAATTAATTCAAACCATTAACACAGTTCTTTTAGTTATAATTTACTGAAAACTACTAAAGGAATCAGAAATGAAAACAGAAAGAAATCAGAGACTTCCTAATTCCCACTCCAGATGTCCATCCTGCCTATGAAGTTTCACTCCCCCAAAACAACTGGGGTGCAAAGAAAAAGTATAACTTATGACAGGTAGGCCTTTATAACATCACTTGGCTGAGGAACAGCTGGATTTGCTTCGTTTTACTGAATGAGAAGAATTCTTCGAGGAACAGGGGGGGCAGGGAGTCGCAAACTTCCCCAACCAGTATGACAAAAACAAGAGTTGCTCAGCAATGATGCTCANGCGCTGCCTCCCGGCCGCGAGCGTGGAGCCGGCCCGGCGCCGCCGCAGCAGCAGGAGCGGAACGTCCCAGCCGTGCCATGGGATTGTGGTAACTGTCCGGCCCCGCCGCCCGCTCGCCCCGCGGCCATGGCCCCCATGGGCATCCGCCTCTCGCCGCTCGGCATGGCCGTCTTCTGCCTGCTGGGGCTGGGCGTCCTCTACCACCTCTACTCCGGCTTCCNCCAACCAGTATGACAAAAACAAGAGTTGCTCAGCAATGATGCTCAGCACCGCTAACAGTGCACCTTCAGAAATTTAGCGGCAATTTATGACAACAGCCATTTCCACCAGAAAACTCCTTCCCAGCGTGCCGGGCGGGCTTCGACTAGGGCTCGGGCTCCGGCTCCTGTCCCGCGGGCGGAGCAGTTCCCTCAGCCCCGCCGCTGCGGGCTCCGGGCGCTTCTGCTGTCTAGAGGGAGAGGAGGAAAAAATCAGCCCAAACCACAGAGCTCAGGAGAACCAGCGGGCGATGGACGGCGTGTGCTGCCATGGACGGACAGGGCAGCAGCGGCAACACTGGCCATCCCCCTGCTGGGACGGCGCAGCCCCTGCCAGCGAGGGCGGCGGGGCAGCGGGCCCTGCCCAGTGCGCACGGCGGCTCCGCCTCCGCCTGACCCGGATACAGACGGCGCTGCCTCCCGGCCGCGAGCGTGGAGCCGGCCCGGCGCCGCCGCAGCAGCAGGAGCGGAACGTCCCCGCCGTGCCCTGGGATTGTGGTAACTGCCCGGCCCCGCCGCCCGCTCGCCCCGCGGCCATGGCCCCCATGGGCATCCGCCTCTCGCCGCTCGGCATGGCCGTCTTCTGCCTGCTGGGGCTGGGCGTCCTCTACCACCTCTACTCCGGCTTCCTGGCCGGCCGCTTCGCCTTCTTCATGCTGAGCGAGCCAGCGGCCGGCGGGCCCGAGACGCCCCACGGCTCTGCGCCCGGCGGCGCCGTGGACCTGCGGGAGCTGCTGGCCGTGTCCGTGCTGGCCGCCGTCAGGGGCGGGGAGGAGGTGAAGCGGGTCCGCGAGGGGAACGTCCTCAACGCCAAGGCGAAGGGGAAGACACGGGAGGGGGCCGAGGAGCAGCTGACCACCGGCGACCTCCTCTCCAACCGCAGGATGTTCTACCTGCTGAAGGGCGCCTTCCCTGCCGTGCAGGTGGGTGACAGGCGCCCTCCGGGGCCCGGGGGCTGCCGCGGGCCCGGCGCTGGGCTGCTCCGCACCGGCGCCTCTCCGGTCTGTGACCGCCGGCGGGGAGCGCTGCCCGCGTTTGCGCTTTTCCTTCCCCTCCCGCTGAATTAGTGGCAGTGCCGCCTCAGGCTCGCTGCCGTGGGTGCTGGGTTGCAGGGGAAGGGAGTTCGAGCGTGTTGCAGGCGAAGCCACGCGAGGTAAAACAGTATCAAACACTACGGGCATGGAGGGTTGGGGGAAGCACCGGGTCTCGCTGTTGCGGATCGTGAGCTCTGTGGTTAAGGATAGAGGTAATTGCCCAGTGCAAATTCCGTCTGCGGTAAAATGCAGAGATTAGGAATGCCGCTGTTTGGTAGTTATCCTTCCTGCCGTCAGTTACGAGGAGAGCGGGAGGAGCAGCGACTGAGAATTCGAGGCTTAGGAACATAGCGCTGCAATAACTGAGTGTTTAGCGCTCGTGGCTGTGGGACAGCAGATAAGCACAGCTGTGTCAATACTGTGGATCACTGCCTACCTGAGCAAAATGAGTTTACTTTGCTTTCAGAGGTGTACACCCCTTCCTGCTCTCCTTCACTTCTGAAATCTGGGTCTAACTCTTAAGGTCGCACCCTCACCTTTGAACTATACTTCGAGGATTTGTGGGGTTTGTTGGCATTGTTTCTGCTTTCACTTCAATCAATGGGAACAGTCTCTTGGTGTTAAATTCTTAGCTTTTCATGGCCATTTGAAATGGATAGAAAGCCCTAAATTTGGATCTCAGAGGTGGTGATCACATGCTTCTGCTGGATGGGTTGAGAGAAAAAGTAGCTAATCTGGTTTTTGGTTATTGAGTTACTATTCAATTTTCAGTAGCTGTTTTGAAAGTTCCACAGAAAAATGTGTAGGTTTTTGTTTATTGGCTTTTTTGGGTTATTTTTTTGTTTGCTTTGGTGGGGTTTTAAAGTTTTGCAAAGAACTTACTGATTATGAAATCTAGAGGAAACAAATTCTTCAGTGTTTGAAATAAACCTGAGATGTGACTAATATTCCTCTACAGAACGATTATGCAGGTTCTGTTTTAAAGATTTCCTGGATTGTCTGTCAGTGACAAGGCGCCTTCACAAGGCCCAGTGATAAAGGAAGAAAATGTATTAACCCCTGTTCTCTTGCATTATTCAGTGCCCTCACAGATCTTGGCTTTACAGCTTAGCTGGCTTGAAACCTCTATGCTCTCTCCCCTTTCACAGGTGGAGGGACTTCATTAATTGAGATGTAAGAGTTGCCTGTGCTTCTAGAGGAGGCTGGGAATTCAGTCTGGGCTTGAAGAACACAGTGAACTGTGTATTGCCTGCTCTGTGGTCACATGTAAACTCTGCTCTGGAGCCTGGGATTCTTAGCAGTGACAGTCTGACACAGCCAGCTGTGTCCTTCTGGCAGAGAGTGTTAACTTTGAACATCTACTTTTAAAAAACTTTGACACTCCTTTTTATATTTCTCACAGGTGATGTGTGCTGCTGCTAGTCTTTGAGAATAGATGGTACTTTCAAAAGCACAGATACGTTCTCAAAGGCAGTATAAAACTAAAAATGTGTGCATAGGTCTGTGGAACTGGAAAATACCAAGCATATGTCCTTTCTTTTTCCCCACTCCTCCTTAAATTGACTGAGTTTGAGCACTGAGGATGTCTAGGATGAGTGTACTTGACAGATTTTTCAGGTGATCTGGACTTATTCAGTCTGACACATCAGCTGTGGGACATTAAGTATTCTAAGAACATGATGGGGATAATAACAGCTTACCTCATGTGGTGTTTAAAAAATACTCACTAAGCTGTATATACACTGATAAGGCATTTTGTCTCCTAAAGTCTGTGATGAAGATGTATTCATAAACATTGGCCCAAACTAAAATAAAAGCTTTCTTTTACTACTATATACATACTGTGTGTGCTTCTCAGGTGTGAAGGCAAGGTATCATCTCAATCTACTAATCCTTCAAGTGTAACTTCAGAGCAACCCATCTAAAACTGCAACTCTTTAGTAGAACAAACCTGCTGATTTGTGGTGTGAATATAAGGATTATAGAGGATTTTCCGAGGCAGTAAAAAATTGCATCCTGTAAGAAATACCTTACATGATATTACCTTATCTGTAGTCTTATCCCCCTGTACAGTGACACTCCAGAATAAAAGATGCTGCTGAAGTCAAATAAACCTCCTCTTCTCTCCTTGCTAGAGAAGATGATGCTAATAAAAGCTGTCAAACAAAAACTGCAATAATTCCAAGAGTAAGCTTATGCAAAATGCTGATTTTCTCACATCCTGAAGTTTTTGAGCTTAACAGAAGTACCTCAGTATTTAAATTGTTGCCAAATGCTGCAGCCAGGAAGAAGATGAACCAGCACAAAACCTAGGTGCTAAAATATGCCTGTAAAGCAAAGGAAATGGAGTTGTTCAGTCTGGACAAGAGAAGGCTCCTGCGAGACATTACAGCAGCCTTTCAGTACCTGAAGGGGGCTGTAGGAGAGCTGGAGAGGAGCTTTGTACAAGGGCATGTGTTGAGAGGACAAAGGAGAATGGCTTTCAGTGGAAAGAGGGCAGGTTTAGATTGGACATTAGGACAAAATTCTTTACTGTGGGAGTGGTGAGGCAATGGACAGAGAAGTTGTGGATGACTGCTCTCTGAAGTGTTCAAAATCAGGTGGATAAGGCCTTGAGCAACCTGGTTTACTGGAAGGTGTCCCAACCCATGGAGGGGGGTTGGAATGAGATCTGTAAGGTTACCTTCCAGCTCAAACCATTCTATTACTATGTGATTCTCTAAGAATAACCGTGGCTTTGCAATGTTTCAAAATAACCAAGGGAAAAAGTCATTCAACTGAAATAAACTTAAGTCAGTGAGCAGTGTTGGATTCCCTGTATGCTGCTGGACATAAAAAGGGAAAGCATGCCAACAGTCTTTTTGAAGCGGATCTGAGTCTTTTAAAGTGTGGTTATTGAGAGAAGATAGAAGAGTTAGGCTTCCCACTTGCAGAAGCTGAAATAAATCTGGAAAAAGTCTTATAGTACATCAGAGTTGGGATTTATAAAAAAAGCCCTTTCAAAATCTGAGGGAAAAAAATCCCACAGAAAATGTTTGCCTTTGTTCTCGTGAATAAAGGTGTCTCTACAGAGGAAGAGGAACTCCACTGCTGACATCAGCTGCTTTGTTTGATATAAATAGATGCATTTGCATCAGTTCAGACTTCTTACTCTTTTTAGGTAAGACCAAAGAGGTGCAGCTCAATTGTGCTTTATCACTGTGTAGATTTAATGGTGGTGTTTTTATATCCCTCAGAAATAGGCCTGAGAAAGATAAGGGAAAAAGGGACAAGTCACTTACTGCTACCTTGGATATTACCCAGTGTTGTCTGATTGCACTCAACATCCAGCAGTAAAAATTTGCATGTGTGTTTCATGAAGCATCTTTGTACAGTTGATTTTAAAATACACTTAATGCTAAAATATATGCATCACTTTCTCTTGGTGAAGTTGTCAACTGCAGTTACAGGCTTGGGGTATTACCACTCCTGCATTACCAATATGTTGTCCTCATTTATACGTCATGCTAAGAACGAGTTAAAGTTCTGATGCAGCTGTAATCATCCCCTCTGCTGCTTTCATTTTTTATTTATTTTGTTTATCTTTTCTGGGTACTTCTTTCCTTGTTGGTTCTCCATGCAGCCTTATTCATTCTTGTGCTGGCACAGTGGTGGTGTGATAAGGAAGGTAGGAATTGGGTGAGGAGATTAAGGGGATTCTTGACCCAGCCCTGCTGCTGAGGTGGGAGTGGACTGGGGAGGGATTCTTTCCAAATTCAGTGATAGACTAGCCAGAAACGCTGGTATGTTCTGCTCAGAAGAGATTCTGTGAAGAAATTATCTCATGATAACAGGATTTCAGCAGCATTACCTGCTGAAAGATCCCTCTCAGCATCATGCCTTAGCGTCTTACTCTTTTAATGTGGCCTGTCCAGAGATCAATGTCAGGATCTTGATAACTGATTTTATAAGTAAAAAGTTAAGTAAAAATTTTAAATAAAAGTTATTTAAAAGGAAAGTTATTTAGAAATATCCTAGTTTACTTCCCACTACAGCCCATCAACAGCATATCTGAAGGAGCAGCCACTTGATCACAAAGGCAGGAATGATTGACAGACTGTTCCTTAAACTTGCACTTTGACCAGATTACCTCTTATCGTCTGACTGAAAAAGGCAATTTGAAAATGGCCCACACAATTCTGTTATTTTGCTGCTGTGCTATACAAGAGTTATTTTCACAGGATGCAGATTTCAGTCTTACTGGTCAGATTGTATTTGCCCTACATTCTCATTTTGAGCTGTTTTGGCTTATTTTTGTTCTAGAGTTGCACCAGCTATATCTTTTGTTTTCTGGTGTAAATACTGAATAGTGTTTCATCTTGTTTGCTCCCTTTTTTTGATATTGTGATTGTGGTGGAAATCAGGTTTTCTTCTGTCTCAATCTTTCTCTTTGAGCATCTTTTTGAGTCTTGTGACTGTTCTGAATCCACATGTTCTTATGTCTCTTCCCAGCTAAGACTGATGTTAAATAACATTTCAAGCTTATGCCTGATAATGCTGGAATCAGCATTTCATTTTCAAATGAAACTTCAAAAACATGTCAGTTTTACTTTGATTTTCTTCTAAATTAATCTGAGTTTTGAAGATTATTGACTCCAGGCATTCCTTTTTCTATCAGGCTATCTGAAGTACTGTCTAGGTTTAAACTCACTGTTTATAGCCGTCTGACCACAGTGCCAACTACCATACCTAAAAAAATGGAATTTCATCTGAGACATCAAGCTCTGCAACTGACACTGATTCTGTGTGAAAGATATGTTAAAGAAGTAGGTTTAAAAAAGAAAATACTACTTAAACTTCAGAGGTATTGCACTTTAGTGAGTAGGTTCAGTAATTTGTCTTTTCATGTTGTGAGACTAGCCTCCTCAGGTCTTAGGGCTTTTAATAAAATCACTGTTCTTCTGACCTTGATGATCTTTGCAACTACCAGTGGGTTTCTAAGTAAAACAAAAGTGTGAATGTTACTCTGAAATCTCAGTAACAGGTGTTGTCTGGAGATGCATCTCCTAACATGGGTTCCAAATGATGCCAGATGACCTATGCCCACTCTCTCTGCATAAAAATGAAATTAAAGACTGTAACTTCATGCTAATGAGTTCTGTGATTATCTTTTCAGAGGCAATTACAAGTAGTTCATTTGGCTTGTTTGTACACTGTGGGTGTTTAATAATCAGCTGAGCATCTGGAGAGTAGAATTTCTTAGTGTAGCCACTTACAAACAGTGGACCTTTTTTGGGTATTATATTTTATTGGTAGGTTTCTAATCTGCCCTTATTTGGATATTTTCTTAAAATGAAGTGTTGCAACTCTGGTGACAAGCAAGTCATCTCTTCTTCTTTGCTAGACTTGGGTCTGTATAGAACTGTAATGGAGTATTTTGCTATCTACTGAAGCCACCTGTGTGAGTTAATGAGCAAGTGGCTTTTTTTTCCTGGTCTAAAATTCTAGTTGTTTCTGCAGGTTACCAGTGGAAATAGTGAATCCTGTGATCTGTGCTGATTTCCTCAATTCCCACTTTTGTTGTTTTCACCAACCTCTATTCATTCTGTGTCCATAGAAGCAGAGCTGTCATTGGATATGGCTTTTAAATTTATTGAATCCTGCTTCTTTCAGTCTGCTTCCTGCTGGCTTAATGGCCAAAATTATCTAATGAGTTTTGATAAGCATTAATTGAGCTTCTTGACATTTAGGCTTGTCCAGATTCTTCTTTGCATATTCTGTCATCTTGTTCCTGCATTAAGTGACCTCTTGTTGCTAAAACAAAGAAAGATGTAGTTGATGGTAGAGGAAAACTGTCTGCCTTAAGTGCCTTGAAAATGGCATGTGTCCTTTTTCATGTTGTGGTGTAATTATAGAAATACTTGTTGTTTTCTGATCAAATGAATGGCAACATGAGACCAGTGGGTTTCATACCTCTTATTATTTTATACATTTGTATGATTTTATACCTTGCACATTTATGTACAAATATGCTTCATGGTTTTGAACTTAATTAGGACTTTAAACTTAGAGTTTCTAAACTTAATTACCTTTTAGTAAGTTTTTTTTTTTAGAAAACCATGTGATTCAACAAGGTATTGTTTCCTTTCGTAACAAAATCTGCCTTGCTAAAAATCTATGTAAATTGAACCTTGGCTAGAGGAACATTTTTGAAAGGCACGAAGATCACCTGAAAAGCTTTTTCCTTTCCAATATGTTGGGGTGATCTAAGGAGGAAAAGGACCTTTTCAAAAGCAAGCAGCTGGCTTTAGAAATGTCAGTGTATTGAATAAAATCAGGGTTGTTTTTTTACGATGCTAGTAAGGCTACTATTCAATTTTTTTAAAGCTTAAAGGCATTTTAAATTTACAAAAAGTGGTACTTTGGTTTCCCAGTTTGCATTCTTTTTGGAATTAAGTAACTTAAGCTTTCTGGAAGCAGCTTTGATTCATAGTGAAATCTGCTATTCACCATCCCCAAATTTGAAAGGTGGAAGGGAGGGATTGTGAATGGTCCTGGATGCAGGTGTGCTAACTCTTGGTGTGATCTTGGTGTGAATGCACACCCCTCCCTTTGCAACAGATTCTGGAGCCTTGTTTTGTAACCAGGTTCCTCAGATTCTGGAAATAATGGTGCTTTGAGTGCTTTTTGCTCTCCTGGAGAGTGCTCTCCTGTTGAGCATACTTAAATGTCCTGACTTGTTGAGTGGGTGTTTACAGTCAGAGGTTTTGGCATCTGGTTCCTTCATACGATCTGTGTATGTACAGATGCTGTGAGAAGCTGAGACAGCTTTCACTTCTGATACATTTGAGGAGAAAAACAGAGAAGTAGAGCCAATGGAGGTAAAACTGTCTGTCTTGTAGCACAGTGAGTATAGGGTTGCTCTTTGGTGCAGTGCAGCAGCAGTGGTTGAAGGAGTGTCTAAGTGGGGGAAATCCCAAAGACTGCTGGTTGAACCGCTCTCCTCTGAGTTGGGACATCTCTGAAGCACAAATAAGAGCAAATCAATTACAGATCCATGCAGCTACCTCATAGGTCAGTATACCTTCCAAGGTGTGTAGCTGTGAGTATTGTGGAGTCATAAAATGACTTGTGTTGGAAGGGACCTTAGAGATCATCTTGTTCCAACTACCCTGGTGTGGGCAGGAGTGCCTTCCACTAGACCAAGTTGCTCAAAGCCCCATCCAGTCTGGTCTTGAAGATTTTGAGGGATTGAGGCATCCACAGTATCTCTAGGCAACCTGTTCCAATGCCTTACCACCCTCACAGTAAAGAATTTCTTCCTAAAATCTAAGCCAAATCTCTCCTCTTGTAGTCTAAAACAATTTCCCTTTGTCCTATCCCTATCTGCCCATGTAAAAAGTTATTTTCCCTCTTTTTTTATAAGCACCATTTAAGCACTAGAAGGCTGCCTTAATGTCTCTCAGGAGCCTTCTCTTTCTGCCAGGCTGAATAAACCCAGCTCTCAGGCTGTCTTTGTAGGGAGGTGTTCATCCCTCTCATCATTTTTGTGGCCCTTCTCTGGACCCACTCTAACAGGTCCACATAATTATTGTGCTGAGGACTCCATACCTGGTTGCAGCACTCCAGATGGGGTCTCACCAGGGCAGTGGAGAGGGGGAGAATTGCTTCCCTTGACCTGTTGGCCATGCTGCTTTTTTTATACATCCCAGGAGGTAGTTGGCTGTCTGGGCTGTGAGCACACGTCCATGATAAACCCCAAGTCTGTCTGTTATGCTGCTCTCAGTGAGTTCCTCCAGTCTGTACTCATGCCTGGGATTACCCCAAACCAGGTGCAGCATCTTGTACTTGGACTTGTTGAACTTTATGAGGCTCTCATGAGCCAAGTTCTCAAGTATGTCCAGGTCCCTCAGGACAGTATCCCTTCCTTCTGCTGTGTCAAGTGCACTGCTTGGCTTCATGTTATCTGCAAACTGGCTGAGGGTTCATTTGATCTTACTGTTGTCATTGATGAAGATATAAAAGAGCACCAGTGCCAAAACAGAGCCTTGAGGGAGACCATCACTGTGGACGTACAAGTTGTTAACTTCCTGGCTGTGTCCATCCATCCAATTCCTTATCCACTGAATAATTTTTAAATCTATCTCTCCAATTTGGAGATAATGTTGTCAGTTGGGACCCTGTCAAAGGCCTTACAGAACTCTAGGTAGATGACACCAATTGGTCTTGGCACCCTTATCAACTGTTGCAGTCGCTCCATCCAGAAGGCCACTAGATTGGACAGACATTAACTCTCAGTGGTTGCTCTAGACAATAGTACAAAAGGTATATGTAATTATAAAGTATCTTCCACCATCCACAGATGACATCTCTGAGTCACTCAGAAAGAAGGTGTTGAAATCACTGTTGGCTTATTGTTTCCAAATGTTTGCATTTACTTTTGTCTCCTCGCTTCTTTCCTCCATCTCATGTCAGGTGGATACAGGTGGCAAAGTTGAGTCTTAGGCATACATAATGCTTACACCACGTAATCACTGGTGAAGTGGCTGTGTAGGTCATGTCATGCAGCATCAGTGCACCAGCAAAACAAAAAAACAAACACCTATTAATGTTTTACAAATGTTCCCCTGTACACTCTCCAGGCTTGCAGCCGTTCAGGCTTTTAATTTCCTTAATCCCATTCAAATCAATAGATTTATCCACTGGGTCACAGAATCATAGAATAATTTGGGTTGGAAGAGACCTTTAAAGGCCATCTAGCCCAACCTCCTTGCAATGAGCTGACACATCTTCAACTCAATCAGGTTGCTCAGAGCCCCATCCAACCTGACCTGGAACACTTGAGGGATAGGGCATCTACTACCTCTCTGGGCAACCTGTTCCAATCTGTTTTTGAAAGGTAATACCTGGAATACTCTTATGTTCATATTCTGACTGGTAAATGTTAACTTTTCTTGTTACCTGTACTCTGTGTACAGGGAGATTGTTTCGGTTTTTGTTTTGTTTGGGGGGGGGTTGATGGGTTTTTTCCCCAGTTTGAGTAGCTTAACTGGTGTTTTTATAATACATTTGTGTTGTGTTGTATTTGTGTTGTTCTTGTTTTATTTTCTAATGAACCAGCACTAAGATTTGGATTTCAGAGGACATAATTCGCCCCTGGGGTTATTGATGCTCTCAGGAATGAAGTGCTGTGCTACCTCATATTCTTCAAGATACTGGATTATTTTCATATTAGAATATAAAATGAGTATTGAGCTGAAGAAGTATGAAGGGAAGGAGAGGGAATACTAAATTTTAAAAAAAAAATCACATGCCACCCAGCACTTTCTAAGAAAAGCATTGCATTTTCATGTATTGATGTCTAGTTTGAAGTATTTGAACAGAAGCTTCTATTTTGGATGGGGAGGTGTGTTTGCGTATATTTTTTCACTTTCATTTAACTTCGTTGGGTGAATTCAAAGGCAAAACTACAGTTGTGTTACAGTCTTTCAGACCAGGAAAAAGCCTGAAGCTGTGCACCATGGCAGGGACAGCTAGCTAGTATTCAAGTAGGTTTTTTGGGTGATGAGCTGCCACAAAGACAGCATGAAGTGCTGGCAGGGACTAAACCAACACAGGACAAAGAGCCAGTGTGAGGTTCCCTGAAGTGGTCAGGACTGTTGGCTGTTCAGAGCACTGCACTTATCCAGACAAGCATGTGGTACACTGGAGTTGCTTCCTGTGTTCCTGAGCAGATGATCTGTGTTCCAATCACCAGTGTGCCAACAGGAGTGTTCTCTGTGCAGAGGTTTCCAAAGGCTGGAAACAGCTGGGTGTTTTGGAAAGCACACTGTGGACTGATCCTGGTGTTGGTGTTGGACCTCTGCTGCTGGGTCCCTTGAGCAGCATCCCTCATTTATTATGGAATTCCTGCACCTTACAGGCTGGTGTTGGGGAAGCTCTGTACTGGTGAGATGCAGCCAGACTGCTTTGTTTATGAAATAATGGGGAGGAGGAGGTTGGTTTGTTTTTTGTTTTTTGGGGTTTTTTGGTTGGTTTGTTTGTTTTTTTACTTTTTAGCAGTATTCCGTGTACTGATTTACATATATTTTATTAAACCTCTGTGTTTGATGCAGTTCTTTGTCAGGAGGACGTTTGCTTCAAGCATAACTGGAGAAGATTGCCAAAATGTAGTTAACCTTCATGTCAGTGCTCAGCTTCCAGAACTTCCCCAGATGGGCTTTTACACCTTACAGCTGTTAGGCAATTAACCCCAGGGCGTGTTGCTGAAACAAGGTCTAGTGCCTGAAATGCTTGGCCTTGTGACTGTCTTTCTACCATGGCTACTCTAATTCATGAGTGAGGGTTTGGGATTGCAGTGAGCTACATATCCTTATTGCTTGAGAAAAGTTTTGAGGTTGTGGCCTCTGGAGGCTGCCAGCAAATGAGAATGAGAAATAGGAACATGGAATTAACACATAGGCATGTTTTCCAGGTATGTTCTCCTTCATTAACAAAAAAAAAAGAACACAGGAGGAATAAAAGAAGTTTTAAGTGTTGGTGAGCCACTCTCAGGCAAGTATTCAGCCAAAGCTGCGGAATAAATGACATATGAATGGAAGAATGAGTGACCCACTTGGGGGTTTGTTTTTGGGGTTTTTTTTACATTCTCCAGATGTCTGTGAAACCTTATCACTCTTTCCCCATTTTTTTTTTTTCTAGTGGAATAATCATGTCTGTTGACAGAGACTCCTTAGAAGCATTATAAATGCTGCAGTGTCACGGCCACTGCTACAAAATCTTAGCTGTAGGTGGCGTTCCTCTGAAAACAGTGCCTTTCAGATAGTTTCAGCCTTTACATTCTAGTGTACTGTAACAGCAGGTTTAACAAGATATTCTTCCTTTTGAGCATTGGCTCCAACCCTTTAACTTTTTGGAGGCCCCTGTCTTCTGTTGAGGAAATGGGGTTTTTTTATGATGGTATGTCATGTGCTGTAGTGGAACTTAGACTGCCCAGGGGCTATGTTGAGACTGCCAAGTCTGTGGAACTACTCATCTTAACTTTGCAGGACTGTTTTCCCTAGGGGAGAATGCAATCATCAGGTTTATTGTATAGTGACAGATGTTTAATTTGTAAATGTCACGGCAACTTCAAGAGCTCCATGTTTGGCATATAGTGTTTCAAATACTGGTTTTACGTGAGAAGACAGCTAAGCTGTATGGCTGGAGTTGCTGCAGTCCTGCTTCCTTTTTGAGTTCTTTTGGAGAAAATGGCCTTAACTCTTGGCTAATACCCTATTACAGTTGAGGTGTGTGTGATGCCTTTTCTTGTCATGATGCGAGTTATGTAAAAATCTTACTCATGTAAGGTCTGTCACATTCAAATGTAGTCTGATAGCTCCTTCATTTTCACTGTCTTTCCATGTCGTTTGCTGGGACAGCTGCATCTCTGGTCATCCAAAAATGTTGTGTTACTGCAGTCACAAGGATGTTGTGTTGGGTTTTACAGAATGTTACTCCATTCAACAGATTGGCACTGTGTGCTCCACTATTGGGCCAAACTCTGCTTGATGTACTGAAATGCCCTCTGGTGTGAAGTTCATTAAGCTGGGCAGTAGGTGACAATAGGCTTAAATGTGACTTTTGACTACTTTTAGTAAGTGTTCTTCGTGGGCCATCTTAGGACCTTACCCAAACCTATCCTAAAAATGGGTATGGGATGTTACTTACTTGTTTGTGAAATAAATTCATCTGACAGTTGTGTAGTGATTAAATTCTGTTGAGCTGCTTAAATTTCTAGTTGTAACTCAATGCTTGCAGCAGGAATATATATACTAAGGCTTCTTCTTGTCCAAGTCATGCACAGTCTGCACATTATCTGGTGTTAGTATATCTCTACATTTCCATGTGCTTCTACTGGTTTGTGTAAACTGGATTTTAGACCCCCTACTGTCTGTGTACTCTATGACTCTCCAGAGTCAAATGTTCTGCCTGTAGTACTTGAAGCAACTACATTTAAATATTGATTTTAAAAATGTGATTCATACTGTGGGAATGTTCAGTAGGGAGAGCTGCAGCCAAAGCAACAATGTCCAGCTGTGGTGTGCTTCACAGTAAAATTCTGGATTTTGGTTTTGCATTGCTTGTCACATGACTCTAATAGCCTGTGAGTTGCTGATGAATGTCTAATTCCTGCATTTGAGGTGAAGGGAGGAAGAGAAAACGTGAGCAAACCTGTAATTTTCCCAAGTGCCCCAGTTACTGTATCTGATACAATAATGCAACTACTTTTGTTATCTCACCACAGATAAATTCTGAGGAGCGTGTTGATACAGCTGATCAGGAGATGGTCTCCTGGGATCACAGTATTCCTGAGGACATAAAGCAGAAAATACAGCCTAAAGAGGTGCCAGCAGAAAGTGTCACTGTCTGGATTGATCCATTAGACGCTACACAAGAATACACAGGTAGGTGATTCTTGTTGACAAATCGTGTGTAATTCTGATGTTTACCTTTTACACTGGAGACAAGAAAGTAAGTATTTAAAAGGACATCTCTTGTTAACGTGTCTTATGTCAAAACTAACGTGATTTAGCTGAACAAGTTGCATAATGAAATATTGGTAGTTCTCAAATTAAAACATTTTGGTATCCTTGCAACTAAGTAATTGCTATTATAAATGGTAACTGTCAATTATGGATGGTACTGTAATTACACACGTCTTTATTTCAGTCATTACTGTGGCAACACTAAGTATCTTAGATTTTTGGTTTTGTTTATTTAAAGGGAATACTAAGTAAATATCCTGTTTAACTTGATTTAAGAAATTTTTTGTTGTAATTTTTCAGAAATTGCATAATTCAGTCTTCTCCCTTTTCAAACATTTTAGAATGTCACATAAGCAGTTCAAGGCAGTCCAACTAAAATTCTCTAAAATTGCTGATAAGTACTAGAAAAATGGGATTTTTTTTTTTTGTGATTATGTAATTGATACAGTTATCCTTTGCAGTGGATGTTCTTTGGTTTTTGAATTACCATTTTTGAACCAGTAGAGGATAGGAGATGAGGCAGAGAAGAGAGAATGCAGGGGCACAGATTTCCAGGAGAACATGTGTTGCATAAGACACAGCTGTTAGCATTAGATCTGGTACAAGTGAGTATAGGTTACATCTACTGAACAGGAACAATTGCTGGAAAGCTGAAAAGTCTTCAAAGTCTTTTGAAAACTGAAAGGTTATTTGAAGATACATCAAAGTTACATTACTGCAAGAGGTAGAATGTAAACTAGTCTTCAGAGAACAATCTGGATAATCTCCTGTCTGTTTTCCTTTTGTCTACTTGGCATCTGACTGTAAACTTGCTCACTTTCTTGTTTTGCCCACAGAGGATCTTCGACAGTATGTCACGACAATGGTTTGTGTGGCTGTAAATGGTAAACCAGTAATTGGTGTGATACACAAGCCCTTCTCATCATACACAGGTACCTTCATGCCTTCATGTATTTCCATCATAGTCAGTCATAGTATTAATTAAAGTTTGATGTTTGAGAGAACATCCGTAGGTATAAATGAGAAAATAGTACCCGCAGCAAAAGAGCACTGCAGCAGACCCCACAATTAGAGCTGTGGATATGTGTTCTGTGCTATAAAACCACAAAGGAAGATGCACCCTTGTTTAAAACAAAAACGATGCATTTAGAACAAACAAACTAAAAATGTTTTTAAAAGCTAAGATCCCTTCGATTAGAGTGCTTATAGCAAACAAAAAAAAAGTTAAACCTACAAATACTGACCAGTTTCATGTGTGCTTTTAGTCTTTAGCAAAAAAGAGTACTGTCCTCATTTAGTAGAATAACTTAGGTCTGTAGTAATATACCCAGGAGCTGCTGTTTATTGAGTGTGAATAAAAGAAGACTGTATAAAGATATTAATGACAACTGTTTGTATGTAAAAGGCAAGACTGTCTGGCATAGCCTTATTGATTATCTGACATGCTTTTAATGTCACAGCTGTGAAGTAATTAATTCTTTACTATTAATGATGTATCAGCGAGCATTGCTGCAAGTTTGGCAATTTGCATGCAGTTCTGAAAGCTTCAGAGTAGTTTAAGTATTCATGGCTTGCTGTGTATTTAAACATGAATTTCTATTTACATTTTCCCTTAGGCAATACTGACCTCTAGAGTTCTGAAGTTTTGCAGTAGCTCTGGCACAAAAACTAAGTCTGAATAAATGCATTTTGCTGTCCTTTTTTAGCACATGGAACACTCAACATTTTGTGCTAAATATTTTACTGTCTATAAATATGAATTTAATTACCGGTCACTTAAGTGTGTGCTATATTCCAATATGCTTCAAGAATTTTGGAGATTTTGAACATATTTTTTTCTTCTGTCTGAAGAAATGGGTTTTTAGCATTGTAATGTTGAGAATTTGTCTGCTTTGATAATCGTGAAGTGTGCAATGTTCAGACATGGAATCAGATGAGATGCAATGAATTCTGTCATTCTGTGTGATAAGTATTCATTTTCCAAGCTGGAAATACTGATATGTTTTGAGTCAGATTGTTCCTAATACTACCACACAAATACAAAGCAATAAAGGGCAGTCAGCATTGTTATTACACAGAGCTCAGTCTGTTGCCAAACAATCTGGCTCTCTACTGAGCTGAAATTGCTGGGTAGTTTACTAAGTAAATGTCAGATTAATGGTTAGGGAATGCCACCTACCAAGCTTGGCTTTGAACTTCATGATGAAACAAGTGGGAAGTTGTGGATTCTAAATTCAGTTCTCTGAAACACAACATCAAATATTTTTCTTTGTAGCACTATCCTCCTGAGCTATTTCCTTCTTTAGCATTACTATCCTTCTGAACAAAATCACTCCGTAGCATTTTTGGTATCTGCTTTAAAGGGTAGTGGGGCTTTTTGTTCTTACATAAAAACATTGTCTGAGGAAATATTGGATGCATTCTGACTAGGAGCTATCCTTTTAACTTGGGTGGCTTTCCAGTTGCAAATTTTAAATATTAACTACTTGGGATTTTTTCCCTCTTATTCTGTTTTTGGGAAGTATAGCACAAGAACAGTCAGGCTTGGCATAATGCCATGTGCACCAATGTGTGTGTGGCCTCTTTCTCTTCCCTTGTGTGCACTTGTGGGTATGCACCCCATCCTCTGTCAGGCCTAACTTTCTCTTTTACAGTAGTGAGAGGTATTAAGTCAGAGGTATCAATTACATGTTGTCAAATAAGTTCCCTTTTATCCTCACACTTAACAGAGATTGTTTTTTGTAAGTCTTAGCAGAATTTTTGTTTCTTGTAGCTTGGGCAATGGTGGATGGCGGGTCAAACGTAAAAGCTCGTTCCTCCTACAATGAGAAGACTCCAAGGATTATTGTGTCCCGCTCCCATGCAGGAAAAGTTGAGCAGGTTGCACGGCAGACATTTGGAAATAAAACTGTGATAATCCCCGCTGGTGGAGCAGGTTTGGTTCTTTAAGCATCCTATCTATTTTGTTGCTTCCGAATGGTTTAATGGTGTAGCTGTTACTAGACAAAAGGATGTACTGTGGTGTCTTCTCTTTTTCCTCTTACCTTTTGATCTTCACATCACCGAAAGCGAACACTTGACAGTAGGGGCAAAGTTTTTGCTGTATTTAGGAGCCTACATGCAAATTTGATTCAGACTTCGGGCTGTTCACAAGTCAGTATGTTACTGAGTCTAAGCCTGGGCCAGCAATGTTGTTGTGGTCCTTTTAATGAAACACACTGATGTGTGTTCATGGAAGGCACTGATGCCTAAGTGGGAGAAAAAGAGTTCCTATTCCTGACCACAGGCACAAATGTGGAAGAGAATCTGTTGGTTGTTAGTTAGCTGTTAGTATGGTTGATTTAAAAAATAGGAAAAAACCATTAAAGTTTGATACTATTTATTGCTTTTATGTTAGAAGAGAAACTTAGTATCACTAAAGTCCATTTTTGTCTGCCTCATACACAATTTGCAGAAGTTTTAGAATATTTTTTACTTATGTGACGTCCTTGTGCATGTTGCTGACAGGACATGTATGGGAGGCACTAGTGTGAACAAGAGCAGTTTTAAAGTCTCAGAAAAGCGTTGCAAAGTTTTATTTTTAAGGAAATGTATCTTTCTGTGTCTTTAATTCAAAAAGCCAGAGCTCTCTTAAAGATTGTTTCGTCAAGAAGGTCATGCATTGCTCCTTGATAATGACTAAATGACAAAGAAAGTGGAAGTGTAACTGATTATAGCAGGTCTTGTCCAGGCTTGACTCTGTTTAAGAAGATGAAGAAATTAACAGATTATTGAAACAAGAATATTGATCAGAGTTGAAAATTTGAAAAAGTTCCGTAAAAGAACATTGTTTTGTGCAATTACTTTATACTGCATAATGAATAATAAAGGAGAATGCCCTGGGCTGATTTGCTTTATTAAAGAGTGGTGTATACCTCTTCCTTCTATTGTAATGAAAAGCCAGGGAGAAGAAGATAGACTTGAGCATGATACAGGGATTGAGAAATGAATGAGTAAGCATAAGAGCAGAACTATATTTGAGTTTCTGGTCTTGTTCTTTTAATGTGTTTCAACAGGAAAGCTTGGTTTATTTAATTATCTTTACCTCTGCCCATTTATTCTAGGCTATAAAGTGTTGGCCCTCCTTGATGTGCCTGAAAAGAATCAAGAAGAAGCTGATGTGTATATCCATGTCACCTACATTAAGAAGTGGGACATATGTGCTGGAAATGCAGTGTTGAGAGCATTGGGTGGCCATATGACTACCCTGACTGGTGAAGAAATTAGTTACACTGGCTCAGATGGCAATGAAGGAGGACTAATAGCCAGTATCAACATGAACCATAAAGCACTAATTGAAAAACTTCCAGATCTGGAAAAAACATCACACAAATAAGCATGACTGATGGAGAAGTACAAGTTGTGCTTTTGTAGCCTTCAGGTGCTTTGTCTGAAGAAGCAGGTGTGAAAATGTGCTGGAAAAGATACACAGCAAAGCAAAGCAGTTTGGTGTGGGTTTGGGGACTATATCTTGCATTGGGTTTTGTCAGTGGTGGTATTTAAAAAGAATAAAATAATAATTATAATACTCAGAGGTAGGAAAAGGACCGATGGTCTCACACTTCAGTTTCCATGTTTTATTTTTTTCAGACTGTTTTCACGCAGTTTTCTTATACTCAAGGTGCATTTACCATATATATTGGTGAACATAGGTGAACTAAAGAAAAATCCAAATTTTTTTTGCAAAATAACCTAAATATTTCTCACAGGAATTTTTTGAAACCTTTTACATCTTACTGTAGTTTTAGCAATTCCATAATAAATTAGGTAGGAAAAAAACCTTGATTTTTACAGGCATCTGATAACTGTAAATGGTTTATCAGGAATCATGACCTCATATTTTGTATCCCCTGAATGGAAAGCACAAGAAGGTTGATTCAAATCTATATGCAGCAACAGTTTCTCTTTGACAGTGTGGCTTTTTAAGAGAAAAAAAGAAATGTTCTGTACTATTTTGACTTCTTTCCTGAAGATGTAAACCAGTTTTAGTTCAGGTGGGTTGTGAATATCAGTGTTTTATTAATCAGTGTAATTATTTCCTTATACCTTTTTAAAGGAAGGCAGCGCTTCCTTGTATAGTTTTTAGCAGTTACTTCTTGTCCTTTATTTCTGCAGTGTTGAAGATGCATGCTGAATTTTTCTCTAATGTAGGGCTTGTTCATCATGTGGTGTTTGTGCCTATAGAAGCAGCTTCTTCCTTCAGTACTTATTGTTTTGTTTGTTTGGATTTTCTTTCCATTGGACAGAGTCATAGGGAATGAGTTTTACAGAAATAGTAGGTTGACTGGTTATTTCCATTTCCAACACAAGATATAAACCAGCACTTTTTCTACAACTCCAGGAACAACTTTGCCTTTTAGCTTGCAGCAGACTCTTTCCTGCAGAAAGCTCTTCAGCTATTCAACACAGCTTGTGCTTATTTGATTTGTGGTAATTTACAGGGATAGGAGAGACCATTTGAACTTGAATCTGCTTAAAGCAAGTTTGAAGAATATGTGGCACTTGAAGTACAGCAGGGTCTGCAAAACTTTACTGAAAAATGTTCTTTGCAATCCAGTGCATACAGAATGCAGGTTCTTTGATATCAAATGTCAATTTGTTGTACCTCTAAAATATGTGGACATCTATCTCCAGACATGTGACCATCTGCATTGTTGTTCTCTGCATCCACCTGAAAGGTTTCAGAAGGTTAAAATATACGTGTTATTTGAATTATCAGAAAATAAGCTGCCCATCTCTTCTCCAGAATTCTGAAATTCTTAGTTAATATAGATGGTTTCTGTTCAAAGTTTGTTCAGTATAGGCATAGGCTGCTTGATCCAAACCATTAATTCTTAAATTTTTGGATTTTCTTTCCATAATGAGAACTGCTGTTCTGATTAAAAAGAGCTTTTTCTCCTTAGGTCAGTAGTGGAGAATGTTTAGATACTGCTTTCAACTTCTAGCTGAAGTTCACATTTCCAAAAGACCTCCCAGATGTTGCATAACTACAGATAGACTTTTATTTCTTAAACTTACTGGCAAAGGAGACTGAAGCTTTGTCCTACAAGCCTTTTGATACAGGTATTTTTGGAGAACTTCTTTCCAACACAGACGCTATTGCTGCTCTTTGAAAGTAAACTTTTACACATGTAGATAATACACAAAGCAATTTTACTTTCAGTTCTTAAATTTAAGAAACTGCTATATGCTATGATAAATAAGTGATCATGCCCTTTTTAAAAAGGATCTCATCTATTTCAGAAAATTGTTGAGCTTCCAAACTTCAGTGAAGAATAAAAAAAGCATATTTATCAAGGATTTAACATTTTACAAGAAGATTGCAGCTTTTTAAGGCTGATTTAAATACCTTAAAGCCTAATTTAATTTAAAAAAGATGTTTGTATGTTTATTTGTTAGAGAACATGGATTAAAATTGAAATATGAGAAATAGCCATAGTTAGCCTAGTGTAAAACCATATTGTGTCACAAGGGTTGAATGCACAATATTTAAGAAGGCAGTTAAGATAAAATCTGTGGCAAATTGGGGTTTTAGATTCAGCTTGAAATCTTATGTAAACATACTTCCTAAAAATGGGATTGCTTTTATTTTGGGGAATGCTTCTATCACTTTCTTGCATAAACTGTGATCAGACTTCCTGTATGGGAAATGAAAAATGTCCTGTAATGTACTTGTGTCTTAGTTGAAGGCATAGACCAGTGAACAAAAGTATTTTCCTTAGTTATTTTTTCTTATGAAAACAAAGTACCTTAGGAGAGGCCCTCCTTTCCTTCCACCCGTGTGCTGGCTAAAATGCCTAGCCTTCCATTAGGGAGACTTGTGCTTGTTTAGACACATTAATATCCTAAATTGCTTTGTTGCAATGGATCACAGTGATCAGTACCTTTCACAGAGGACCATTATTGGCCTAATCTCACTCCTGGTGAAACTGAGGAAGAGGTGAGAGTGTGGTGCCCAGTTAATTACTTGTAGTAGAGCCCAAGCTCCTAGAGCTTTCCCACAGCTGAGGGCTAAGGTAATGCTTGTGGTCTCCCAGTGCAATTTAAAGAGTAGCTGCCTTGATGTGAGAATAGGTGAGCAGCTGGTGAATATCGGTTTCAGATGTCATTTTGCAATAAATGTAACTCTTATGCAGACCAGCAAGTATTCACAAGTGCTTGCTTAGTGCACGAATCCCAGTGCACTTTGTTTGTATCGTGTTAATACTCAGTGTGTCATTTCTTTGACTGTGTTTACACCCCATTCCGAAACTTTCTGCTTAAATTCTGGCTTAAATATTTGTTTGGTCTCCTCAGTGTGGATGTGACTTAACCTTATGCCCAGAGGGGAGGAAATCATACCATACCTACATGTCACTGCTGGGCTTACAACAGTGTTCTTTACATCTTAGCCTTTTCCACATGAAGCTGTCACACACCATTTTTAGGGATGCTACTTAAAACAATTGCATGTTGTAGGTGGGTCCTACAAAAGTATATATATTTTTTAAAATCTTAATTTAAAAAAATCATAGTAACACTCTAGTTTCAAATAAGGGAAGTAAGAGGATGTATTATTTTAGCATTGGTTTTCCAATGGTGGATAATTTGAGGACTATTATGATTAAGGTGGTTGCAAGTGAAATTATTCTAAAGCTGTATGTATTTTCTCTTTTTCATTCTTTTAAAAAGAGTGTATGATAGAATAGATAATACCTGGTACTGTACCAAGACTCCTAGCTTTCATTCTTTGAATGAATGTTTTCTAAATAAATGGACACAGAAATAAATGGGTTGAATATTGTATTGGACTGGTTTTGAGATTGACCTGTTTGCCAGACTTTTACAGATGGATTTAAGGGGTGTTTGTTCTGATCTACAGCGCACGTAGCGATAATGAAAATACTTAGCAGATATGGCATACTTGGCTAGTGAGTTAACTATATAGGTGAAACTGCCGAGTCATCTTGTGATATTGTTCCATACATTTACTTCATGGTTGTTACAGGGGACAGATTTTCTCATTGGTTTCAGGTGTGAGAAAAGTTTTGATTTTTTGGTGGGTTTTGTTGTTTTTTTGGGGGGGTTGGTGGTTTTTTTGGTGGTGGTTTTTTTGGTTTGGTTTGGTTTATTTTGGGTTTTTTTTTGGTTTTTTTTTGGTGGGGTTTTTTTTGTGGGTTTTTTTGGTTTTTTTTTTTTGTTGTTGTTGTTTGTTTGTTTGTTTGTTTTTTAATGGCCAATGACTAGAGACCAGAGATTGGGAGGGGCGCCAGTGCTGGGGTTGATCTCTGCTTTTTTGTTTGTAAATGTTTTCCAATGTCTTTGCAGCATCCTGGTATCTGTTTGGGTTGTACAACAGTAGTGCAGTATTCTGTTCTCCTGATTTAATGTCTAAAACAAGGAGTCCACATCTCCCAAGAGTTGTGTGGTGAGAAGTGACCAAGTGTCATTCTGGGCCACTGCTGTGCTATGCCAGCAGAGAAGGGCTGCTTCATTGTCTCCTGGATGTCATTCCAGTAGCAGTTTCTCTCGCCGAAAATTGCTGTTCTAGGCTACTTCTCCCCAGTTATGCCCAACCTCTTTGTAGATCTGTGCTCTGAAGTTAACTAGAGCAGTGGAAAGATGTAGATGGCTATGCTGAAGAAGTTGCAACAGAGGACAATTATTTTCAGTTTTCGTTTTTAAATTGCATTGATTGTTTCATGTCTCTTGTCTTTCAGGGGTTAGGTAATGATACTGATAATATCCAATGGACCACAAATAAATGCCTGTGGGATTTTAAGCCCAAGCAGGAGGAGAGCCGGAAGGACTGCCTCTAACCAAGGCAAACCTGAATGGGTGGTTTTCGGTCAGGCCACTTATGCTGAGCCCTTCTTCAGTGCTTTAGTGGTTTAGGCCCTTTCACACAATTACAGATTTGACATTGCCAAAATATCACTGATAGTCTTGTCTTCTGATCTTCTGTCCTCAGTGATAAAACTGCACTATATCCACTTCACTGTAATGTAACTCACTGTGACAAGATTGTGGCAACTCTGAGGACTCAATTGCTTGACTTGTGAACCACAGCTTCTTTACAGGAGCTCTTGCAGTGATGTCCTGGTACTTGCTGCGAGTGTCTTCCCACCCCACGAGCAGGTCGTGCACCCACGATTCATACTGAGAAGCTGTTGAAGCCTTGTATGTTATGGTTTTGAGGTGCCACAGCAGCTCTTTCAGCTCTTCTGTGAGAACTGCTCATCCAGTTTCTTTCTGAGGCTCTCTCTGGAGCCAGTAAATAGTGGCTACTTTTCCCTCTTTGCTCTTCCTCTCTGTTCCCTTCTGATCCTTGATCCTTTCTTAGTCAATGTGGACAAGAAAAATGAGAGATCAGAGATGAAGTCCCAGAGTGAGAGGACCCCAGCAGTCAACTATCCAATTTATCCTGAAGCTGGTAACGTTTGGGACTGAGGACTAGGTAGTGACTGATTCTACCAGAAGTGCAATAGTTGCCAACACAATAATGGGAACGTGAGAGGTTCATGCAATTAGGGGTACTGAACATACAGAAAAGATGCAGATGGGCTAAGGAGAAGTTAAACACCCAAAAAGAAGGAGAAAATGGTTTTTCAGTATAATGTTCCAAGCATTTGGCATTTGTGGCCCCCCTGAGTACAGAGCTTCATTGCTTGTGAAAGAGGCTGCACTGGCCCTCTGTGAAAGGCCTGATTTTGTTGAACTCAATAGCAGAACTCAATGTGAGCAGCACCAAGCCAGATAAAGCAAGACCAGTAAATTAGGCTAAAATCTGAAAAGCTCAACCTCTGTAAATAGAGCAAACAACCTGGGTTGTGTTAAAGTTGCCTCTTAAGGGCTTCAGTCTACATTTGGAAATGTCATCCCAGTGTCTGAGGTTCTAAGTCTTTCAGGTTTTTTATGGTCTACAGCTAACAGACCCCACTTTCAGGTAACACTGTTTTCTACTTCAGTTGTTCCTTATTTGCAATTCACATTTCATTTTTTCTCTCCAAAGGGTCAGCAACACTCCAGCATTTTTACTGTTGTCCCACCAAATTGTATTAGCATTTTCCAGTTGTGTGCCAAATTAAAATAACAAATCTATAAATAAATTCTCTGAAACTACTGGTCTGTGAGGGTATTTTTCTATATTTTGTCTTTCTGGGGGTATGTATAGTTTTTTTGTGTTCCAGATTCTTTTTTTTTTTTTTTTTTTTTTTTTTTTTTTTTTTGTAATGCGTGTCATGTTGCTTCAATTCTGCTGTATCCATCATGTATGGGAGACTTCCTGCCTGAGGAGTTACTAATAAGTCCAGCCAAGTTTATGATAAATATTATTCAAGATCTCCACTGGTTTTGTTTTCATACCTGTGTTTCTGTGAAAGCTGGCCAGTTTGTGAAAGTGAGTGCTTAGAAATCCCCTTGGATCTGAAGAAGTTTTCCTTCCAACATAATTTCCACATCTCTTCCTCATTACATTACACCATACTGCTTGAGTCTCTTGTTTCCATGAGAATAGTAGTAGCAGGGTAATAACTGTACCATTATTAGCCTTTATTCTATTAATGTCCCACATCAATGGCATTTGGGCAGTTCCTGCGTATATTTCTTCTTACCCTTACCAATATGTGCAAGACTGGATGTATAATGAAATTGTCTGTCATCCTGGACTTAGGCAACATCTGCCACAGAGTTGCACACAGATGTTTTGAAAACCCTAGATGATGTGTGGTCTAACAAGATAAGGAATTTGGAGTCTGTTGCAATGCTCCAAAATGTATCTTCAGAGAAGATGCAACCCAGAATAGGAGGGATGCATCCCATCCTGCAAAGCAAGTAAGTGCATGTCTGTGCATGTGGTACATGGCTTGTTGTAAGCAGTTGTATCCTTTGGGAGCCTGAAGGATCTGGATAGAGGCAGATATGTGCTCTATGCTGTCACCCGTTTACATGAGGCTCTCAAACGTGCCTTTCCTACACCTGATCTATCATGTCCTGCCCCAGGGCCAGCATTTTGCAGATTTCATTATTTAGAGCAGTTTGAAAGGTAACATGTAACACTGTACAAAAACTATACAGCCCATGGTGGCATCCTGTTCATCAACAACGTAAATCAAATTAATGTCTCCTGCTTGCCTGTTGGGTCAGCTTCTTGCATATATTGCCTTCCACAACTTCTTATTTCTGTTTATTCTCTTCAGAAAATCATGCTGTCCATATTCAATTCATAAATGTAAGCTCAGCTTGTTAAAAATGCAATAAGTTTAATTTATGCTGTGCATGCCTGAGAGCCACTTGTATGCTTCTCTCTTCGTGCAGTAGTAAGACCATCCTGAGTAGACTTCTCCTGTCTCAGCACACAGGCATCCTGCACACTGAGAACATCCTGTGCACAGAATATTTTGAGCTGGAAGCAACCCACAAGGAGTCCACCTCTTAAGGGAATGGTCCATACAGGGGTCAAACCCACAAGTTTGGCATAAAAAACTGTGCTCTAACCAACTGAGCTGAAGGCTTTGCAGTCACTAAAAGCGCTCCTACAAATGTCAGTTCATTCACACTGCTGCAATAATAAAAATATTTTCCAGGATAATGCTGCACAGCAGTGTTCTAACTTTCTCTGGGCCCTAACTCAGTTGCCTAAAGGTATTCTAGGAGCCTATCTGTCAAGGACAATTTCTGATCCCCGGGCAAAGGGCTGAAATTCTGCTGCAGAGGATGGGAGTTTGACCTGGCACCAGCAGTGGGTAGAGAAGCGGAGATTGTACAGTTAGGCAGCTGGGAAGGGGCTGTGGGAATGCTTTGCAGTCAGAGCAGACAAAATGCTGCCCATCATCTCTTCTGTAGGACTAATCCTGGTGACTCTTGTCATACATCCTAAATAAAATGACTCCAAATTACAGGAATTCTTCCAAATTAAGTGCTGTGATCTAAATATGAAGCACAACAAACGTGCTAATTGGTAATAATTCTGTAAGGGTATGCACAGAGGTGAAACTAGACAGATTTGGCTTTTACATTGGAAAACTCATTTTTCTTCCAAAGGGATGTGTTCATTATAGAATTAAGGATGTGTCAAGTTTGCAGTCCCCTGATCTGAACTCCACCTGGGCTGGGTGGGCATGTTGTGTTTGTATTTGCAGAGGGCCAATAACATGGTGCACATTCTATTTCTGCAAGGGAATAGTGTTCAACTAAAATAAATAAAAGGGATAAAGTAGATATCAGATGTGTACTGGGGGAAAAGCAAGTGCTTTAACCTGCTCCCCATAATATTCTGGAATCTTAATACCTGAACCTCTTGGAAATATTTGTATCAGCAGTAAAGATTTTAGTTTATTTTAGCAAAAGTATTTCTTGTATGCAATATTTTCTACTGGAACTGAGCTGAACTAACCCAGACCTCTTTGCTATTCTGATAAGATACCAATCTTCTCTTACAAAATTAGTTTTATGCAGGTGTAACAATGGCTTTTGGAACCTAAATTGGAGTCCATCCTAATAGATTTAGACCAAGAACACTATGTATGGCAGAAAAGCTTTTGACACTGTGATCTCTGAAGGACTTAGAGCAGAGGGGAACAGAGGCCAGTAGAGGGCTCTGTCTTTTCATTAATCCCCTGAAGAGCCAAAAAGATCTTGGGGACTATGAGCTTACACGACTGTTTCATTTTTTTACAAGGAAAAGTCACCATTTTTTTCCCCCTCACCTGTGACATGTATTCAGTTAAATGGGCACAACTGATACAATTGATCTTCCTTCAAGATAGCAAGTTTTCTTTTTGGTTTCTTTTTGGCCTTAAACATGAGAGCAATTGTACCCATCCTTATCTGGAAATGTTTCATCTTGAAGCAACTCTGTCACATATTTCCAGGCTCTTTCAAGCCACTGTGCTTGCAAGAACAAATATTAGTGACCACACTAATATTTTATGAACTTCTTGCTACTGAAGTTGTTTGGAGTTTCTTTTTCTTATCTCTTGTCACAGGCATTTGTTGTCCTTTGTGTTCACTTCTCACACGCAGGGAAGAAAAGCCTTTTGCAGGAAGCTAGCTGTGCTTTCATCCACAATCACCTTCCAGTACTGAATTAAAAATGTGATATTACTTTTTTCTCTGCAGTGCCTCTAATTTGTACCACATGGACTTCTAGTGACTGTCACCTCCAGGCCTGTGGAACAGAGAAAAGAAGAATTGCCCATGGGGCTAAAGCAGGGGTGCATTGTTCTCCACACACTCTCATCTATTCAAACATGAGGCGAGATGAGAGACAGGAGTAGTTCTGAAGAACATCCATTTGCTACATCCCAAGCTTCATTCTCTGGCAGGGATGGTTGCTACCCTAGTGAAAGCCAATGTAAATGTGTCCTTGTGTGCCAGAGGGATGGTACAGATACCCAAAAGTCAAACAATAACAGCAAAAAGAAGGGCTGGGGAAAGCTAGGCATCCTAATTTTAAACGGAGAGCTAATTTGGGAGTTGTCATTTATGCAAGTAGTTCCTTCCGTTAGTTGTACATAGCTGCATATTTAAGTGGGATACTTAAAATGTGAAAATGAAGTTCCTTAGCTACTTTGGGACGTGAAAGAGAATTAAGAAAAGAAAGCTAGGGATAACAAAAAAAAAAAAAAAAAAAAAAAAAAAAAAAAAAAAAAAAAAAAAAAAAGAGAGAGAGAGAGAGAGAAAGCATTGTCCATTTGCTTGAGCAGCTGTCCACACTATAAATTGAAATGAAATCACTGGGTCTTTCTTGGTCTATGTTCATCATAGGCACTTTCTGCAGTGCAGTCTCTCTGCATCAGGACTTGGCTGTGTCTGTGGGGTGGGCTGAGGGTGGTGGTTCATTGTCCTGCACATTGACTGGGGTCATCAGAGGCAAGGACCTCTGCAAACTTGCTGAGGGTGCACTCAACCCCAGTGTGCCACTGGTGAAGGTATTAAACAGCGCTGGTCTCAGTGTGGGGCCTCGAGGGGCATCGCTCATCACTGAGCTCCATCTGGACTCTGCCCTCTGATGGGACCATCCAGGCAATTCCTCACCCATTGAACACTCCAACTGTCAGCTCCACACTTCTCCAACTTAGAGAGAAGGATGATGTGGGGATCGTTTCAAAGGTCACTCAAATCAAATATTTAGTCTGAAAATTTCATATCAAAATGACTTGAAAAATCATGATGATGATGTATTGACAGCCAAGAAGAAAATATCCATCACTGGTATTTAATAAAACTTACTTTTTAGCCCAAGCAGAAAAATTGCATGGATTAATTATTTAGGTTTTGGGTTGGTTTGTGGGGTTTTTTTGTTCTTTTGTTTGTAGGTGTTTTTTACTTGAACTAACATCCATTAAGACCGGAATTTATTAAAAACACAAAGTTCAGTCTTTTATGCTTCAATATTTCAGTATAATATTGTAAATGCCTAAGAGACAAAGCACAGGGAGTTTGCTTGAAGTGGTAATGAACAATTAATGCTTCAAATATATCTTCCTTGTTGGAAAACCCACTGGTCTGTATTTGTATGCCATGCTCTAGTTTGTGGATGACACTATTAAAAAATGAGACAAATAATGAAAAAAAAAGGTTTTCAGGATCAACTCTGCAGTCTTTTCAACATCCCTAGAAATATTTTTCTTCTAATGGAAGAACCTTTTATTTCACTATATTGAATATTAAAATTCTTGACAATAACTCACTATTCCTGTGTCCTCCCTCTTTAAGCCATCAAGGGATTTCTTTACATTTTCAAAGATCTGCGTAATATTATAAATATCATATTCTGTGCCTTTGGTTAGCACTTCTCCCTTCACGAGTGTGGAATAAAAATGGCAAGGGACTACCTCAGATCAACATGATTATATGTTTCATGTTTTAAGTGGTTCATTGTAGTAATCCTTCTCTTATGTCACCATTATGGTGCCCTTAGTTACAGACTGGACAGAACATCTGAGGCGCTTCAGATGATGAATTACATCCATTTCATTCTGCTTCAGTACAGCCATTCTTCCCTAAAAGTTTTGAGCATTAGCCAAAGGGTATAACTGTATAGCTTTAGGTAGAAATTCAGATCATCCTCTCTGTAAGGACATGAGGTGGACTCAGGCCCTGTTTCCTCCCTGTACCCTAAGCAGAAATTGATATTTATGCAGGTCACAGTAGTTTTTTTTTCAGGAGTGTTTCATGTCTTGAAGACTCTCCAAAGCATTTTATGATGGAGTGTGACTTAAATCTAAATTGCATTATTCAGCTGATTGCTACAGTGGAAGGGTTTGTGAGTCCTTAATCAGCACTGCAAATACTTGAGTGCCCTGAAAATCTTTCCAGTGTGAATTCCCACAGAACTCCCTCATAAGAAAACTCAGGATGGAATTTAAAGTAAAACTAAATCACAAAGTTCTATATTTTGTCTCAGATGTATGACTGTTTCTTGGTAAGAGTAACTTTTGAATTTCTCTTCTTTGTGTAGATGTTAGAGTAGGTATATTTCTGAGCAGTTTTTATCAATAAAGCTGTTAGACATCTGAAACTTCAGAGAATATTCTACTTTTCTTTTTTCTTTTAGAGCCTTTGGTTGTCTCCAAATACTTTGTGCATAAAAAGGAAAAGGAACAAGTCTGCAGAATGATTTCTATGATGGTGGAAACAGATTTGAAGACAAAATCTGTTTTCGATTTCTCCTTTGTTATAAGGCATTAAATGATTCATATCTGATCTAAAAATCAAAACCTTTCCAAATTGCCTCTTTCTTTCTTTCTTTCCTTCTCAGTTCCTGGTACACGACTGCATCCTAGAAAGCAGAAACTTGTGCTGGGAGACTGACTGGGAAAGGATTGGGCTAATGTTGCATGAATTTGAGCAGTTCAAGGAACTTTCAGCTCCTCCATGTTATAGGCAGTAGAAGCAGAGGTGCATTTATCTAGAGGTACAGAGTGTCCTCCACTTTGCCCTGAAAGGGCTAAATTGTAGGCAGTTAGCAACTTTTCCTCTTTGGGCTATATGTCTGGAGTCTGGGACAGACTTGGCTTGTGAGCTCATAGAGCAATTTGTTCTCCTCTGCCTCCATTTTGATTTAGAAAATTTTGAATTACATTTAGAAAATTTCTTTTAGAATGCAAAATAATGGCAGCTTTAAAAATGAACATGAATTTATACCTATGTCGATCTTACTAAGCTCATTGTCTTGGCCTAGCAATGAGGTTAAGGTTTACTTACATTTTTCCTGTTGCAATTTACCCTTTTTGAGAGTGCTAAGGTATCACACAGTCACTCAGTAAGTGCTAAGGAGAATTGTCAAAAAATTGATGTTCCAAAGCTTTTCTTTTTTTCTTGTGAGGTGAAAGAATGAAACTTTTTATAGAAAAGTAAGTTTGTGGTGGACACCACAACATGAGCCAGGATCACTGTCTCATTGCAAAAAAAGGGCAAAGCACATGCAAGGTGTATCGTGGCCAGTAGATAAAGAGAAATTATGACTATTAAAAAATTATGACTGTCCTTGTTATTATTACTGTTACTTGAGCTTATAGCAGGGAGAAGGGAAAGTTAAGAGGCAATTTAATAGCAGCTTGAATCATAGCTTACAAAAGATATCAGGGTTACAAACCTTCTTGACAGTTGCAGATGGTGTAACAAAACGCTTTTGCAAAAACTTCTTCTCTGTGAGAGTAGGATGTGGTTGTGGAGTTTCCAGGCTTGTAGGTTTTCAACATCAGGCTGGATAAAACTATAAACAACCAGATCTAGATCTGGTGACAATTGTGTTTGAGCAACCTCTGGGATGGTTGGACTACTGACCTTTAGAAGTCCCTTCCTCTCAACTTCTTGAGCATTTGAGATTAAGATTAAAATGTAGCTGTGAGGAAAGCCCTCTGGCAGGATTTTTGGGTCCCCTAGTATTACAGAAGCTTTCACATGGTTAGCACATGGGTTTCACTGCTCCCTTTAAGCTCCTCAAGCTGTGAGCACTCAGCATCTCTGCAAATCCTGGTTACATCATCAGAAGATGGCTGTGGAAGTAGGGAGCTCTTATTTATTGCAAGGCAAAGAGAATTCTGGAACAAAACTGTTTTCCAGGACTTTTTAGTGATTTTTTTTTACTGGATTATTATTTGCCTTTTTTGCTGACTTTTTTTATTGCAAATTTCTCATCAGTTATTTAAACTATTCATAAAAGCTAGGATGAGTATACATGAACTTCAGCCTCTTTCAGAGATAAACCCTCTACTGAGAGCCTCTGCAGCATGGAGTTACTTCCATAAACGGTAGCTAAGCCAAGTCAAGCAGGGCAAACAAATCAGTGAGAAAGGAGAACAGGGAAAACTGTGACTATTTCCAAATTCAGCTGTTTCTCGGTGGAAAAGAATGACATTTAGTAGACCTTTTTGTGCTGTGTAGAAAACATGTCCTGGGCTGAATAGCTCCAGTTGTTCAGGCATAGGCTTAAGAAGGAAAACGTCCCTGCAGCTGAGAGGCTGCAAGGCTGCCATTCGTAGGAATATTTGCTCCATTTATTCTTTCTCCATTTCTATCAGGCAGATATAACAGAGAAAACCTTCAGGGAAGTGTCCTCAGAGATATCACCAAATACTTCAGGTCAGCTCCTAGCCACATAGAGGGAAAATTGGTTTCATATCACCCCTTTTCACTTGTTACCTCTCCTCCCCTCCATTCCACTCTCTAACCTTGGTATCAGGCACTGCTCTGCCCTGGATTCCACAGTTACTGTCACAGCAGAACAAACCCATCTGCTGCTGCTGCCCTTCTCTGGCTTCTTGCTGCCTCAAGCACTCTCCTGACCCTGTGCAGAGCTGTTTAATCTCTCTGAGGCAACGAAACAACCCACCTGGCAAAAAAAACCAGGGAAACATTTCATATCTGAGCTAGGCAGTTACTTGGAAGGAGGATGCAGGAGGCAGGAGCTGAACTGCACTTGCTTTACACGAAAATACCTGCACGGCTCTGACTCACTGTCACTTTGTGCTCATAGCTCCTGAAATGCAATCATACAGTCATATTTTTCTATTTTCAGTGAAGTGAAGAAGCGATGTATATTCTGGCACCTATGTTGTGTCAGTCTTGGAAAATTATTCACCTTTATATTGCTTGAAAGCAGAGTTCAATACAGTAAAATTAGGAAAGAACCATAGATCATTTTTATAGCTTCATAACTAGTCTCATAAAAAGATTTATGGAAGGTACTTGTGAGGAGGCTTCTGCAACCTGCACCCAGTGGTGCTTTGGAAAAATTCCAGGCTGGCTGTCTGCTCCTTGAACATGTTGTTCTGTTCCAGATTTTGTGATCTGGCAGCATCAGTGCCAGAAAGATCAGAGAAAGAAGCTTGGACTGTCTGCCCCTCCTCTCTCAGCTTCAACTGTAACACTGGTATGATACTGGGCAATGACAAAATTTCTGATTTTCCTAAAGAAATCAAAACATGAATGTGGGGAGTTGCAGTTATAAAGATTCAAATTTGTGCCCTTACTTTGTGATTTTATGCAAGTTGGCTACCCAACACAACCAGCAATTGTTTCCTGTTCACCTCTCCGAGCTCTGCAACATTGAGAGTGCCCAGTTTTGGCAGAATATTTTCTATATTTTGCTGTTGCTGATGAGTTTAGATCGTTATTCATCTGCCCTGACAGCCAATTTCGAGTGCTAGTTTTAAATCCATCCATATACTGAGTGTGCAGAGTACCATCCTGACCAACTCCTTCTACACAGGTCAGACCAAAAAGAAGCTTCACCACAGAAGAGTAGCCAGGAATCTCCCAAAATACCACTTTTTAGTTAAGAGATCATTAAACCAGAGTATTTCTGATGTCCCAGATTTGCAAATTTCTGGCTAGGCTGTACAAACATATCCATTGTACTTTCTCAGTCTCATTTCCCACTGTGCAGTGAAAAAAAATCAAGCTTCTTCTCGTCTCCTTTCACATTAGTTAGTGATTTCTTTACCCAAGGATGACAGCTGCCTCTCCTGCTGCAATGGCAATGCAAATGTGGTCCATGGCCTGACTGGTCTATTCTGGGTTCTCAGGTTATCATTCCACCTGTTCAGATATGTGTCGACATTGGGATTTAAGCAAGAAATGAAAGTTGAGAAAGTGAGAAATAACAGATGAAACAACACACCTTATTTTGGAAATATTGAGTCTAGTGCTGATAAGGAAAAAAAAAATGTTAAAATGGACAATAAATGGACAATACAGAAGATTAAGGAATTAAAAATGGTCTGTAGAGCAACAAAAAAAATCTATAAATCACTGGAATAAAGACAATAAAATTTCAGATATTCACTATTCAATAGTTTGAGAGCTTAATTTTTAATTCTGTTCTTGTATTATTAAAAACACCATGTTACACATATTATCTTTCTTGAGATAGTGTAACAATTAGCTTTTAAGGTGCGATCATATGCATTGTCTGGAGACATGGAATGCTTTTAGATTAATAAGAGAAATTTGATTTAATAAATTACAGAGAACCAGTTCCCCCTCCAAAATGAAGCTGGAGTCAGAGCTAGAAGATAGCAAGGAAATTAAAATACCATTTTTCACGTTTAAAAGAAATAAAATAGAGGTTACACAAATGCGTCATTTATTTACCAAAAGCAATAACACTGTCTTCCAGAAACAACATAAAATAAGCAGGCAGTTGTTGCCAATGTGTTTGTTTGAAGTCCTATTCAATTACAGTATTTTTAGTCATCAAGTTATGCTCTGCCTTATGTCTGTGGGTTGTTGGAAATTTCCTTATAAAGAGGAGTTGGTTGTTTGAAATATTTCACTGTGCCCCTGGAAAACATTGACTCCTATTCCTGAGATCTGGTTTCCTCGTGCAAAAAGGCCACTGGCACACCACTGGATGGACACCTGAGCACAGACACTGAAAAGCATCCTCGGGGCTGCCTCCTGTTTTTCCTGCCCATGGCTTTGGCAGAGGCTGAGCTGAGGATCGGAGCATCCGGCCCGGGGCAGGGACCTGCCCGCGGCTGTCCCGACTGTCCCCGTCCCGCTGGCACAGCCGTGTCGCTGCGGGATGTCGCTGCTGGATGTCGCAGTGGCACACGGGGACAGCAGTGCACAAATCAGCCGCCACAAAGGCAGTGATGTCCCTTTCGGCCCCACACGTGCCTGGGGAGTGCCGGAGACCCCCACCCTCATCTCAATCCCTCCTCCTCACAGGTTCCTCTCCCGCACGGCCGAGATCCTCAGGTCTGGAACTACAGAAACAGGGAGATACCCTTCAGAAGAATACCTTGCATTGCAATCTATGGCGACAAAAATAGTCTTGAAACAAGTAAAAATTAATGACTGTAATGAAAGGTTGAATACCAATGAAACCAGTGTTTCTGATAATCATTCCTAATTTCCTTTTTTTATTATTATTCTTTCTAATTCAAGTTCTTTAATAAGAGGTACAAACCTGCTCCATTCCTTTTATGTTGCTGCATGACCGCTGGGCTACCAAACTCTGCCACAGAGGGGAAGCAGAGTAACATTGTAAATCCATGCTGGTGTAAGCAGCAGCTCCAGCTTTCTGATGGAGTTGAAGCTGCGTTAGTAAAAGACAAAACTTTCAACCTTTTCCTGCATCAGCTTTTTTGCAGTGTTTCCCTCTCCTTAGTATTTGTTTTGAATGAGGGCAAACTAGCTGGAAACAGGATGCTCACAGGTTGGTTCCCCTTTTGGACAGTAATGCATTGTTTGGCTGCAGAAAAACTTCCTTAGCCTTGTGCTGGGGTGTCAGGACTGTAGCTTAAAATGAAAACAGTTATTTTAGAAGGTAGTGATTAACTGTTTCTTTTCTGAAATGGCTGATGAGGAACACAGAAGTTTCATGTCAGTGGAACAGAAGCATGATTAATGTCACATGAACAGGCTGAAAATTGTGACTGTGTTACTGCATATTTTTTATAGTCAGACGCTTGGGTGAGTGCTGGCTAGAGTAGTCATCTACAGATGTGAAAGTGACCTAAACAATGCTATCTCCATGCAGAGCTTCTTTTAAATGAATCTTTGGGGTAGTAGGTGAACCTGAAAGTTCCTTTAGTTTGGGTGATGAGCAAAAGGGTTGTAACAGTATCAGGTCCTAGGTATGTGAAAGCTTGTCGCTTTTCCTAATATTTGTGTGTTCATGCTTCGGAGAGATTGGAAACCATCAGGGATGTCAACAGCCTGGAAGGTTACAAAGTGAATGTGTGGAGCTAATTTGCCTTTTCCAAAGAAGAGGAGACTAAAAATACATACATGGCAAGAGGGATGAATAGAAAAGATAAAAACTGTGCAAGTTATTTCAAGTGATATCTGCTGGGAGGAGGCTGAATTTGGAAATTAAGTCCTACTAATGCCACCAGATTTACTGACGTCATCAGATTAATGTTATTATTCTTTTAGAATTGCATGTGTATTGACCAGGAAAACTAATAATAGCCCTGCTGTCTCTTTAGGAACCGTTGTGTGCTCTCAAATAAATACAACAAAATCAGTGCTGCAGCACAAAGAGAACCTCATGTGTAAAACTGTCCCCACTGAAGTGAGTGGAAAGGATTGGTTTTGCACAGATGTTAACATGGCAGGACACTGTCCTCTGATTCAGGCATGCTGCTGAGGGAGTTGCTAATAGGCATCAAAAGCTTGCTCTGTTATAAACTTCTGTTTTATAATACGCTGTCTGGTGAAGGCTAATGAGAAAAGCCCAAAGGTTGATCTGGGTAAGGTAGTAATTTCTTTGTTTCTTCTTCCTGTCTGATGCTAAATTGTGGAGTGCTTTGAGAGTCCAAGGAGAAAGAAATTCATGCCAACAGAAAGACAGGAGTTAGAACACAGCATCTGCAATAGTGAGAGAGCAGTTGCTCTGTACTCCAGCCCTTGAGTCTCCCAGGACTGTGCCACCCAGGTGCTTGATTTGAGCTTCATTCTTTTCCCAGGCAGGATACAGGACAGGGTCTGGTGGCAGATCTGAGCAGCCAGTCAGGACTGAGGTTCTTCATTTCAGATGCAAGAATTAGGGTCTGTTCCTGATATGACCAGAGAATCTGAAGAGTGAAGTTCCTGTAATGCCCAGAGAATCTGAAGAGTGAGCAGCCACTGTAGCATTCAGTGAAAACCATCTTAGTTGCTGACCTGTAGGCCTCAGGGATATTAAGTTAACCTTTTAAATTCCCTTTAGCTGGCTCTGTTTCCACTACTTTCATTGATTGCTCCCAAACTCTAATGCAGGACTTAGCAAGAATTCAAAAAGAGATTACAAAATCCCAAAAATCTTCAGAAATAGAAACTCGTGTTTCATTTTTCTCAGAAAACAATGAATATTATTTTAATGTAATAAATTATTTAATGGAATAATTTAGTCAGAGCATGGAAAAATTTTATTTTTTGAGGGGGGTTTCCATTGGTTGGTGGTATTTGTTTAAAAACGAGAGCTGTTATTCAATGGTACTAAATTCTTTAACTTCTCTATTTTAGGCAGTTTTCTTCAATTTTTCTTAATGCAGGCAAGTTGTTAGAAGAACACTGGTGTAAAAATAGAATGTAAAATCAACTCTTTTTACAGTAATGGAAATCCTGTGCACTTCCTAAAGTAAAATTACTACAAAGGCAAGAGTTTTAAATAACTGTGATTCCAAACGATAGCATGTATTTGTGTTCAGTGAGTACTTTGTTAAAATGTTAAATTACAGATGACAATTTTTTTTTAATCTTCTTAGCTTCATTATGATTCTAATTCAAAGTAGACAAAACTTTTATTCCTGTGTGTCAGTTACTGAGTTTTTGTTCCTCTTGCTCAACACCCATTTTTAGCAGAACAGGTGACAGAACATCCAGATGTCAAACGGATTTGTTCATAGTCAGGGATGACAAGGGTGCCTTGAAACAGAAATGCCATACTGTGAGGCATGCCAGACCGTGGGATCTCTGTTGGAAAACAATATCCTTGACATCTAATCTACCTGCCGTAAATTACATCTCTTCAAGTTAGACACACCAGAAAGGTGACTTCAACATTGTTAGATGGCAAGAGAATGTCTCTGGGGCTGGAAAAAATAATGATGTTTTATCTGTATTTGTTTACTGCATAGAAACGTTACTAATTAGTATGTTTGTTTTACCATTGCCTGTCACCTTTGCCCAGGGGCTGCATTAATGCAGAGATTTCAAACAGGCACATTTGTATGTATGCTTGGTTAAGATTCTGTTTCACAGATAGCGTTTCAGCTGATAATGTTAATTTCTCTGCCACTTAGAGTGACCAATGCAGAAGAGCACTGAGAGAACAAAATGGACATATTCAATTACATATTTTCATTTCTTGGAAAAGCAGTAAAAAATTGACTCTGTGATTTTCATTGCTGCTACAAATTTTCAGGGAGCACTGTTTATTTTTGACACCACCTCTGTCATGATTTGATTGGTCATGAGGATTTTGATATCAGCTCCAAGTTCACAGGTGACAAGGCTTTTACTGAAGGAGCCCCAGAATTGTGTAACTCCACGTTCCCTAAAATGTAGCTCTACAGTTTTTTCCATTCTGTCCTTGCTTTAATGAACATTTTAAGTTTTCAAGTATTACTATTTTTTATTTGCTTATCTTTCTGTATTTTTGGATATTTTCAAATGAGGATAAAACTATACTAGTTTTGAGTTGTTTTTGTGCAACATTCAGCATTACTGGAGAAAAGTGGTCTTTTATACTCTTGGAGGAACGTAACTTATGGACAGAAAAGTAATTTGTGGTATTTGAGGAAGACATTAGACATTCAAGGTAACACATCAGTGAAGTCTCTCTAATAAAGCTAACAAGTAGGCAGTGCAAAAGACCCAATTGATTATTTCAGGAAAAAACAGGCCAAGAAAAAATGATGCTGCTGTAATTTCCCTCGTACCTGCCATCAGTGTGGGGAGCTGCAGGAAGAGCTGTGCACTGGGTGCTCATCCCAGGCTGTGCAGCAGGACTGCACCAAAGCATGAGGAAGGAGCAAGTTTTTTCTGCTGACCTCTACGGGCATGGGACCTCTGTCCAATTGTGTAGGATTCTAAGAAAACAGGGTGGAAATTCTTCTCCTTACACCTCCTGCATAGACCTGAGTCTGCTCTTCAGGGATTTTCACCTGATGGCCTGTAGATGAATAGATGCTGCTTCAGGGCTGGGGAAAGTTCTGCTCCCTCCATCTCTAGCCTCAGAGCCTAGAAGTATATTCCAACTTTTCCAGGGAGTACACTGCTGTATAAATTATAACAGGCAGGACAGACACAAGAAGGGGATAGCTAATGCCACATGTTGGAGCATGCACCTTAGGAGGAAATAACACCACTTTTCCTTTGTCTCAGGCTGATGAAGGCTAGCAGGAATAACCTATGGCAAGCTTCAGTCTCCAGATATAAAGCATCAGTTCAGTGACTTTCAAATAAAGGCCAAAAGTGAAAGAAAACCAACCAAAACTAGTCCCCAAAAAACACCCACCTACCCTTTTCCAGATCAGGTGTTATTACAGTGCCTGGTCCAAAATGAATCCAGACATTCAGTTAAACCAATGTCAAGTCACTTATAAATTGAACTGAATACAATGGGCACTACTCAGAACTTCATTATTATTAATAATATCACTATTATGTTATTGTTATTTTTCTCCCTGATTCAACAACAAGATTTGGGAAGTATTTCAAACAGAAATTTGAAATCCTGCTCTTTAAACAGGATTTGACCAATATTATCATTTGCTTGGAGGCAGCTATGCCAAAAAAAAAAAGTTTCCATGGCAACAGTAGGTGATTTTGTCATGATCCTTTAACCTCTTTAATCCCAGGGGTGGGAGATTGAACCAGAGTCTTCAGTTCTGGCAATTATACTTATACTGTTGGTTTCTAATCCAGAGGGGAAGATATTCAGTGGGGGAAAATGGTGATTCATATATATTAGTAATGTAAGATATACCTTGAAGCATGATTTCCTGAAAAGCACCACCCTATATATAGATATATGAAAGAAAGGAAAAAAATTAATCCTCTGGAATACAACTGGCTTGTGTTTCCAGCCTGAGCCACTGCAATTACTCTTCATCTTGGTTAACTTGAGTCTTCATCTTAATTAACATCTTGATTAATTACTCTCAGTTAACATTCAGAAAGAACATTTGTATTCCCCCATTACTTTTGTTTTATTTAGTTCTTGTTCTTTAAATAAAATTTCTGTTTCAATCCCCAGTACTTTGAACATTTATTATAGGAACGATATACAATGGAATAAAGGCTCATGCTCTAATTTTGCTATTTAATAATCAAGTGAGAAACCAGAAAGCAGAAAAAACTCACTTTGAAGATAACTTCTTCAGTATCAGCTCCATGTCTGAGAAAAGAGACATAATATTTTTTGTTTTAATAACAATGAGATCAAATGTGTTATTAAACCTCAGTCACTGATATTTTCTATAGAAATCTTGAAAGAAAACAAGGTAATAATGGGTAAACATAAATTTTCACCATTAATTTGGATGTATCTTGATTATAATACACATGCAGTTTATTTTAAATTACTCTGACAAAGAAAAAGCTTCAGTAGAATGAAGAAAGTCTTGCGTCTTTTTAAACCAGTATGCAAAACCAAAAGAGATTTCTGGAAAAAAAAACTCTGTAAAAAAAACCCCATGTCACTAAATAATAACAAAACAATCTTCTTTCAATTGCAAAGCCAAAATGACCATTTGGAAATTACATTTTTTTTCAATCTCAGTAGCACTTGCAAACCAAGCTCTGTGCTCTCTGGCTAATATTGGAAAGTCCAGGTTGCTCATTATTTTCTTTCCTATGAAAGGATGCTAAATACATATCCTCTCAGCTGAAAGGAGCTCATCATACTATGTTTAGTCAGCCCTGAATGAAAGAACAACCCAGAAGTGTGGAAAGATGCATATCTCAAAACAGTGGGTGGAAAAAAGAGACCTTTCAAGTGGATCACAGTCTTTGTTGTTGTTGTTGTTCTTCCTACGTCATTAGTGGTTTATTAGGTGAATAATTTCGGTCATTTAAATACTACAACTCATGTATTTTGCCTTTCCACAGACTTCTCTATGGAACTCATATTATTTTGTACCCAATTATTCCCAGACACCTTGCAGTAAAGTGCCCTGGCAGGAAATATGCATTAAGAGGTGCTAGAAAAAAGAATTACTGAGGCCCAGACACAAAAGGCTTCACAGAGCACAGAGACCTCAGGTAGAGTGGTTTAATTACAAAAGATGACACAAATAAAGTCGACCAAAACAGGTCGATTTTAGCAGAACAATTTGCGACTCAGCTCAGTCAGTTCTGAAGTTGAGACTTTAAAAGAAATCGGATCTGAGTGAAATCTTGACTCAGATGGTCCAAAGAATTGCTTGGACATAAAGGTTGAGCTTAGGTTAATAGTATTTCTCCTGCCTTATCTTCAGCTGTATGGCAACCCTGCTTCATCAGTCTGCCCCCCTTCCCTGGGTGACATTATTCAGTTTGTCAGAGGATCAATGTGCTCTGGGGCATGGACATCTGCTAGGGAACAAGGCTTTTGGGAAAAACATCCCAGGTTCTGTCAGAGATTAAGAACCAGCATAAGCAAGGCCTGTACCTATGTATAGATATGTGCACATATATGCAAATATATACATACACACATGCACATATACAATACTAAACTTGAAGATATACAAATTAGAAATTTAAATGTGAAAAATGAAGAGCAAAAAGGTGACTGTATCCAAGGCAAGTTCACCCAGATGGTGTGTCTACCACCAGGGCACTTTTTAGCTCTCATCATGATACTTTATGGCACACAATGGTCTCTACTGACCCCTGGTCACCTGGCATATTTCTCTGGCATGTCAAGATTCTCTCTGTGGCTTCACAACACCCACATTCTGGGCATGGCTGGAATTATTTTGCATCCCACCACCTTATGAATATCAGAGCTGCTGCAGCACTAGGCTAAAACCTTCTCTGAATCTTGCCAAAGTAAATGCACCATGATATTCCACAGGGGTCCTGGAGGCTGGGAGTATTCCTATGGACATAGTGTTTCTTGGAAGAAGTAACATAATTCTCATCATTTGCGAGTTGGAAAATAAAATACTGCTCTCTCCTATTATTTCAAGGAGCAGATTTTGAAGCTTTCAAATCAGAAAAAAAAGAAAAAAATAAAGCCTAGAAATTGCATTCCTTTTCTTGATCTTATTTTGCTTGAGGAAATACATATCATTTGGACACAGAATCTACTTAAAGTTTTCTTGGAGTCCTGAGCTGTTATATTTCACACAAAAGTTTCCAACAGGGAAAGTCATGAGCAGTAGCAAACAAAAATCAATGCAATGCACTTTGGCTGCTTTTATGATCAAAGAATAAAGTGAAGACAAAACTTTGCCCAAGAGCAATAATCATGATGATACCCTTTGAATAGCAAGTTTGCTGGAACTATCCTCTCCTTTGAGGAAAGGCTGGAGAGCTGGGGTTGTTCAGGCTGGAGAAGAGAAGATTTTATTGCAGCCTGCTGTAATAACTAACAGTCCTAGCCTGTCTTATTTTCCCCTCTATGTATCCTTGCACAAACAATCTTAAAATATGATCAATTAAGAAAAACAATCTTATTAGTCTCTATCAATGACATCACTTGTTTCTATTCTTTGTCACTGGTTTTATTAAATCTTTGTGGAAAAGCTTCATCTCAGTAGTTGTGAGCCCTCTGACTAAAACAGGCTAGGAAAGTGGTACTTACACTGTCCTGCATTTATACCATCTTTAAAATGAGAAAAAGCATAACAAGAGGAAAAATCTGAGAGGCTAGGAAAGGATAAGGGAAATTTTTTTGTATCTATTTGCAGCCTATTACTGCATTGAAATCCATCCACTGTATTCAATGACCTTCTGCATGGGCTGAATTTGAGGTCCATCTTGATCACCAATATAAGCACATTTGGAAGGAAAATTTGCATGACTAATGATGATTGAGCATAAGGGGAGATTAAAATAGGTTTCCCTAAATTATGCTGATGATGTCTTTGATCAATACTAGGATCAAGAAAATAAATTTTTAATCCTCATTCATTCCTTTCATTATTGAATTTGCCAACAGTAAATGGAGTTATCTTGGGAATAGATTTTATGTGTTCAAACCTGGAAAATTGTGCACTTTAAGTCCACAGTTGCAGTCAAGGGTCTGTGTCCACAGTGAGGGGCACAGCAGGAGCTGGCAATTTTTCTCAAAACTGTGGAAAGGAAGCTTTGTCCCTTCCTTTTGAGAAACTGATGGTTATGATGAAACGTTCATGAACATTGTCTTAAATTTAAGGTAAGCTTGTTAAATTATTTTAGTTGAGAACAGGTTTCATTGTTCTCTGCATATGGAAGTTGGCAGTTTCTGTCGGGGTTGTTTGCATCTGATCCACAAATCCAAGTGATTTGAATACTCTGTACTACGTCACAAACAGCAATGATTTACATGTGAACATGGGAATACATTTTCAAAGAAATGGGCAGACGTGACAAACAGAAGTGAATTAAACTTTACAGCTCAACCATGACATTCAAAGCCACTTGCTTTACTCTGCATTATCTGTTGTAAAGTTATGAAATGCAAATACAGTACAAGTAAAATATGCTAAGAAGTGGAGTATGCTGTGATTTTGAACATATCAGTCAAAGGATCATATTAAATGAGGAATGCCTTGCTCTGTTCTTTATCTGTTTTGCCATTTGAGTGAAGAAGTTGGCGTATCTGTAGAGAAGCAAGATACAAAAGAAAATCCATATATAATTTCCAAATCATTGCAATATTATATTACAGTCAGTAGTTTCCAAAGGTTACTCATATATGAGTTCAAAATGGGTTCTTGCATCCCAGTTGCACTCTTGGCAGACATTTATCTGCCAAGTGCATAGGCACTTGCTTCTCATGAAAAATGTATGATCTGTATTGTGAGAATAAATGAAGAGAAGTGAGGCAAAGAAGTTCCATTTTCAGCTAGTTGCTGCCTGTCAGCACACTATTTCAGCTCTCAGTTGTTCTTTGCTCTCTGTCAGTGATAACATTCATTTTTTTCAAGCATCCTTAAGCTTCAGTATGCACATTCAACCTGTTTCAGATGAACATGATAGAGATCTTGCCTACAAAAGTTTTGCTAGAGTCAACATGACTTTGTGCAGCTAAGGAGGCAGTACTGAGTGACACTATTGTATCTTCTTGAATGTAGTGGGGATTAAACTGGGCCAGGTGACATGGCAGCTCCTTCTGCTATCCGGTTCCTGTCTGGGAGGAGCTGCCATCCTAATGCAGTCATGGCTCAACAGGAGTTTTGTCAGCTCCAGAGCTGTCCAGGTCATAGTCAGTGATGCAAAACAAACCAAAATCATTGCCAATTAACTTTAGACAGCCTCCTACAGGAACAGCCATCCCAGAGGAGAAGTAGAAATCACAGATGTGAACTACTTCTGTCCTCCAGCTTCCACGTGTGAGCCCGGCTCCACAGAGATTATTAGGACATAAGTACACAACATGAACTTCAAGCTTGTGCATGAGAAGAAAACACAATGGCTCACTGCAGGACAGTTTTATCTCCAATTGGTTTATTTTCTTCTTTTTCTCTTCAATAGGACAGGGGATTTCATTCCACTCAGAATTCTGTTTTAAACTTGTCTTTATTTAGTTTGCAGTAGTAACAAGAACCTTGGAAAACTAGAGGTAAAACATTGCAACATACTGGAATATGTAAAGTGTTCTCTGTTAAAACAGATATTGAGTACTGGATGTAATGACATATGTCTACAAAAATCATAGCTAAAACCTCACTCATTTTCTCTTCTTTCCATTCCACCACACTGGTGGTTCTGTGGCCCTGACATTCATCTGGGATCACCTTGTGTCTTTCTAAAGCAGGTGGTGTTTGTACACTTTACAATATGAACATACTCGTGATACCACCAGACATCTTAATGTCCACACCCTGAAGTTGTTCCTCTATGATACAGGTAAGGCCAATGTGTCAGGATGTGGCCAGTGATTGTCAAGGAGGGGCTCCAGGGGGTGCAGGAACAGTTCATCAGGAAGTCACATGTCAGTCAGAAACATTTCTTTACCTTCAGCCCACAGTTATTTCTTTTAATACCTTTTATCGTTTGAAGGATAAATAGCTTGATATGCCAGGTATTATGTTCACAGGCCTGAACAGCCCTTTGTTCAAAATGAGAATCCAGGCACCCTGCCCCAAACTTTAATTGCTGCTCAAAGAAGGGAGTACATTTTCATCTCTTCCCCCTTTCAGAGGAAAAAAAAAAAAATCATGAGATTTTTTACAATTATGTCCTGCTGTCTTCAAATGTCCCATGACTTTGGGGAATAGTTATTTTGCATGGAGTTTTCACACTGTGTTCTTCAGAAATTGTTTTGGTGCTATGTAGAAGGTTGAGCAGCAACTCTATTTTCATTAAGATGGTTTCATAATTCTCAAATGTTTTAACATAAGGAGTTCAACATAATGACATTTCCTCTAGTATGTTCAACAAATAGATATTCATAAAAAACGTTCTTCAAAAAGAAAATATCATGCTCTTGCTTTAGTTTCTCTCTGTAGTTCCCAAACTAAATAATCTTTACTGGGAGAAATTATGCAAGGCCTTCTGAATGCTCTCAAGCTCCTAATACTTTCTAGCACATGACTAGTCCTGGGGTTTCTTTCTATTTAGTCCTCTTACTTCATTTCAGTTTCCACACTTAGTCTCTCAAGTAGTTAGATTTTTCGTGTGGCTGCAGAAATCTGATCAACATTCTGCTGTAAGACATGCATAAAAATCTGCCATCGTTATTACCAGCCCTTATAAAGTTACACAGTCTACTTTGTACATGGCTCATGAAATGCTAAAAATTCAAGAGAAATCTCCCAACGAAGCTCTAATGCTGCTTTACCTAACACAAGGATTGTAAAGAAAATCCTCACCTATAAGGCTTTATTGTTCATCCTCTAAGTGCTTTGCAAAAAATGTTGCTCATGTACTATTAATGAAATCAATATATTATTTATAATTAATATAATTAATATATTATGTATGATTAATAATAAATATAATTAATATATTAATATATTACTAATAATTAATATAATTAATATATTAATTAATAACCCAATGATATTGGGAAAGTGTATCATTTTTAGTCATATTTCTCTTATTGAACTATATTTTGAAATATATCACTCAAAACACAAATTATAAACAGCAACATGGCATGAAGTTCTGTTATGACACAGTAAACCTAAACTTTTCTGAGAAGATCTAATTTCTCAGGACATCTTTAAGAAGAAGAAGTCCTTTTATCTAAGGGTATGTATATAAGGTACATGTTAGACTTCTGCCCAGAAAATTTTACTTGGGATGAAATGGTCTGGATTGTTCAGAAACAAATTTAATTTTCAGAAATGAAAGCTGTTTCTGAACAATACCACACTGAGGTCCACTGCAAGTTGTTGTGTGTGCTTTAAATTTAAATCATTAGGTAAGTAATTTTGTTTTCTTGTCAGCTTCTGTGGAAACAACGTATTAATAGAATAACATTGATTTGCTTGCTTCATGATTGAATAAAATAAGGAGAGAAACAGTTCTCTCTGATTTAGTCTTTTATGAGATTAACTGACAACAATGAAGGGAAGAGTGGCGTCTCACAGTTAATTGCATCCATTTTACTTTCGAATTTCTTTATTTCCCTTGCAAAGCTTGCACTGACCACTTCACAAAACCTACAGTCCAGCCCATGGTGCAGACCATGGTGAGGCATCTGTCACCCTGCAGCCCGTGGAGCTCCATGGGGATGCAGAGAACCACCTGCAGCCTGTGGGAGACCCCACACCAGAGCAACTGGGTGTGCCTGAAGGAGACTGTGACCCTGTAGAGAGTCTGTGCTGGAGCAGGTTTGCTGTCAGGACTTCTAATCCCACAGGGAAAATGTCCTGAAGCAGCCTGTTCCTGAAGGATAGCACATTGTCTATTCCTGAAGGAGTGCACTGCAAGGAAGGGAAGCAAGCTGGAGAGGTCACTGAAGAACTGCACCCCATGGGTAGGACTCACGTTGGAGAAGTCCATGGAGGCATCCCACACTGGAGCAGGGGAGGATTGAGAGGAGTCCTCCCCCTGAGTAGGAAGGAAAGGCAGAGACAATGTGCAAAGAACTGATTCCCATTCCTCATCCTCCTGTGCCACTGGGGACAGGAGGCAGAGAAAAAGTGAGTGAAGTTCAACCTGGGAACAAGGGGAGAGTAGGGAGAAAGTGATTTACTTTTTAATTCTCATTCTTCCTACTCTGAATTGAGTGGTAATAAATTAATTTCCCTAAGTCAAGTGTGTTTTGCCCATGATGGTAATTGCTGAGTGATCTCTACCTATCCTCATTTTAACCAATGCACCTTCTGTTATTTTTTCTCTCCCTTGTTCAGCTGTGAAAGGGACTGATCCAGTGGCTTTGATGGGCACCTGGCATCCAGCCAGGGTCAACCCACCACAGTATGTTGAGACTTGATGTGGTTTCAACTAAACAATAAATAGAAGGAAAAAAACAAACTTCTTGGCATAGTTGCAAACTATGAAAATTTTCACGTTATATTCTTCAGTATAGACTCAGAAGTAGTCCACCAACTCGTGCTGGCAGCTCTTGGAAGATGAAGATTGTTTATTTTCTCTGTGAATAGAAGAAAGTTATGAAGAGTTCTGTGAAGTTATTTTCTTCTGATCAAATTTTGTCCATTTTCTTATAATCCCATAGAGATGATTTACAGTGCAGTAGCTTTTGTATCTGCTCTCTGGATGGGAAAGTCAGAAGTATTAGTTATTAGTAGCAAACAAGTGGGAGAAGGCTTACTAGGCTTTGTCTCTATTCAGTATCCAGAAATGTTGATAGCTGAATAACTCTGGGCTAGAAATGCATCTAGAAATATTGTGGAGTAATTTTACTAAAACAGCTATTTTGGAGGTAAAGGAAATAAAAAATGTTTAATGGAAATGTCTCAGATCACTAAAAATTGGTTTTATCTACTTCTTTTAAAAATGGAGTTTATCTCTCTGTTATCTAGTTGCATTATAATTATTATTTTAATGTAATTTTTGGCAATGTTAGGTTTTAACATGTATGATCTCTTTTACACAAGCCTCTCCAGAAACATTATTACCCTGTTAGAAGGACTATTTCTAATATTTTAAATTAATATAAGTTATACTTGTAAATTAGTTTTGTGATATTTTAAGCTGAACATCACATACTCCATGTTAAATTTAATTTATAGTAATGTCACACATGGTATTACTTGTCATGAAAAATAGTAATGAAGTCCATTTGAGGCAGTCTGCATTTACTCTGCAGAAATTATGAATGATAAACATGGTAGTGAAAGGGCATATCATTCAGAAATATGTTTTGGACAATTTTTTGATATTTTGCTGAATATCATTTGTGTGATAGCCCAAATGGGGTTTTTATCTCATACTATGTTATAGTTGTACCATCCAATACTAATTTGGCTGATTCATTAATAACTCCTGAAATCAAGAAAGTAATTCTGACGTAACCCTGTGCTGAATAGTCAGAAAGCAAGCATTTTTAAAACATTTCAGAACTTTTTAAAATACTATCTGTATCTTCTAAGCCTCAGTAAAATGTCTCTGAGTATAACCCTCAGAAAGAATAAACCTATCAGTTATTGAAAAACAATTTGTTAATTTTGTTGACATTGTGACCAAATCACTTCTGTATAATGCAGTAAGGGCAAATAGGAAACTTAAAATCTTTCCAATGTTTACATTTCCAGTCATATGTGGTTGTGACATTATCAGATTTTAACTTAGTTATTAGAATTACAGAAAACAGAGCCAGTGGTTAACTGACCTAAAATAAAAATTACAGAGATTTCTCTGCAAAAATTTGAGATAATCTCAATTTTAAAAGACAAAATCAAATATTTATTTGTCATTTTTTTAGCTTTCATAGGCCTAACACACTATTTTTAAACACTGACCTATGCAATGAAAACTTTAAAATGAAACCTCAGAATGTTTATGTCAGAAAAGAGATGTACTAACCTCTCTGATATTACTTTGCTCCCTCTTTGTAGCATATTTTTTCAGCATTGTTTGGGAATTTCTTAAATGTTCATGAATACTTCTGATCATCCAAAAGTATATTTTCTGGTGAATAAACTTACTGAATAAAATAAAACAGCTAAATTGAAGACCTCTTCCTATACAGATCTGAATTTTGCTCTTCTGAGTTTCAGGAGTCACGACTTTGAGACAGAAACCTATTCTACATCTTAATAAAAGTGCAATATATACCTCTCAAGTTGTTTATGTTTACAGTGCATACATAATCAACATTTTTCTGAGGTGAAATCTGCTAAACAATATTGTTTTGATGATGACTTTATTTGAACACTAATTGCTTTATGTTTCCATGGCAGCAAAGTGATGGTGAAACTCTAAACTATGTTCTTTAGAATCCCCACACTTGCAGAAATAAATTATTCATACTCAGAGATATCTCAGTACTATCTCTAACTAGTTCTGTCAGAATTTTCACCTTTTTTCCCCTCTGTTTTTAATCAGGTGTGGTTTTTCAAACTTTCTTGGTTCCTGAGTTTTGACAGGCTGATAGACACTTACAGGGTAATCAGTGCAAATTTTACAAGGCCCTCTCAGAATACTGGTGCTTGCCTATACCATTACCATCAAATTTGTTCTAGAGATAGGAGGAGGTTACATTATCAGGAAGTTACTGGAGTCATTTATCAGGAAGTTATTGGAGTCATTAGTCCTCTACCATGATTTCTGTGGACTTCCAGGGGGTCACATAATGAAAAGCCTCTGATTTTTAATATTTTTAAAGTTACTTTAGGACTTTGAAAAATATATACTGCTTGAATGTTTTAAGGTATTTTTAACAGCCATCGTTTTTAAAACCAAAATGCTAGCATATAAAATGAAAAAGAGATCTGAAGCACAGAAATCACAGTAAAATCATAAGGAACTAGGCTGTCCTCCACAGGCTATTCAATGTGTGGCATGGACACCCAGTAGTGCTGCCTGTGACTGTTTTGCTGGTCATGAAGGAAAACAGTCAGAAGGATGTCTTGTCATAAATGTGCTGCTGAAGCAAAAACAAATATACAGCATTAAAAGTTAGAACAATGCTCCACAATCAAATGTTAAATAAATTTGTATCTAGGTCAGGACAACTTAAAACAGGTGTGATTGAAATATGGAGGAGAATGAAGCCCGAGGTGGTTAATATGTCTTTGATGTCAAAATTGGTTCGCTGTAGTGTGAATGTTTAACTAAGATGAAACAAAGGTTTGAGATCACAAAACACTAGTAGAATGAGAACAGGTTTTGAGGCTGAATCTTGGGAGTTTAATAAAAACCTTTTAATAAATAAAAGGTTCTGCAAATTCAATTTTATTCCACTTCCCTCTTTTATTTGTATAAATTGCTGAACAGAAGTACTTACTTAGTCCAGAAGACTAATTACCTATGTAAAAAAATTACCAAAATCATTGAGTAAATTCATCTTATTCAGCCATTTAGCTGCGGGAACTGTAAGTTCTTTTGAAAACACTAATGGCCCCATCCACTTCTTTCTGTGTCTGACTCCAAAACCACAGCAGTGATCAGGATTCATCTCTACCAATAATAAGGGGCAAGGACAGATTTTTTTTTGCTACTTTCATTCTTCTTAACTTTTATGTTCTCCTTTAGTTTTACTACACAGAAGTAAAAAGTCTCCCACAGAGATCAGTGCTCACATCAGATCCTCAGCTGCACCGGCTGATGCTGCTCTCACAGGACAAAGCTTGCTAAGACACATGGTGACCCTCCTGTGTGTGTGTGAGCTCCCACAAGTCCTTCTGTATCCCCCAGCAAACAACTGGCACTTGTGGTGGGAGAGCCCACAGCAGCATCCCAGGGATTCCCAGTGACAGACAATTTCCTGAGATAACCAACCTGTCAGAATAGGGGCAGAGCATGGACTGGAATGTTTTGGTCCTCATTTGAAGCAGAATCCATGCCTGTGTTTATCTTTGGCCCATTTACACCCAGACTGCACAGGCTTGTTCCACGACTGTGCACTCATTCTTCTCCCACAAGTTCATTTCACCTCACAGAGTTTTCAGACATATTGGACTGTAAGGTACTGATCTGACTGCACTGATCATTTCACTCTTCAGAAGTCTGTTGCAGGTTAAGAAACAAACTGCTGTGTTTTGAATTTTAAGGAAAATGTTTTTCCTTTCTTCTATCATGTTATTCACAGGTCAACATTTCTATTATCCTTATGAAGACAGATTGAATAACTAAAAGTAATTGAATAAATAAAAGTAATCTGCTGTGGTAAGCACAATGAAACAAACAGACCACCAAATAAAAACTGGGCCCAGCTCATCAAAGTTGCAGTGGCAGTAGCAGCAAAAACCCCTATATCTCTGCCATATTCCAAGATAGGACAAAGAGAGAGTGTATGATAGTTCTATGTCACACTTTAAAACTTAAATTTGTCTCCATTAGTTCTACCATTCCCACAAGTACAGTTTCTCTTTGCATAAAACATTTTTGGCTGAGGCTGCTTATATTGTAACATAAATGTTTTGTAGACATTTTATTGGATGGAGGGAATTCTGAGCATGTCTGGACACCCTCTTTCAATAGCATCCTTTCTCTTGGACCATTCCTAAGAGGCTCAGAAGAGACTAACTTGCTTGACTCCTAGTTTGACACTGAATAGAGAAATATGGACAGTGTCATCTCAGTCCCTATCCCAGGTGCCAAAGTTTCTGATGCCTAATCCAGGCCAAGCCACTTCCTTGGAGGATCCCACCGAGCAGCAAAGTGTATTAGCTCAGCTTCCCACTCTCTCTGGCCAATGGATTTCATCTGGAGTGAAGAAGATGTGGAAGTGAGATTAGGCTGAAACAATTGCTTCATCATAGATGAGGGAAGGACCAGATCTGAAGCAGTGGCTCAGAGGAAAAACAACTTTCTCTCTGCTCTTGGCACTCCGGGGACACCTCTGGTAGCCAGAACCTGAGATCTGATGACCACTGCAGTTGGGGTGACCAGTTAAGTGACGTGAACATTTTAGTGACCAAACTGCTAATGATGTGACTAACTCATCCCCACTACTGCTTGTTAGTTATATTTTATTTTTTGCTAACTTGATGGTGACGTTTCAAACAGCAAATGAAAATAAGCCACCTGTGGGAGTGCATTGAATGCTGTTGGACCAGCTCTTCTGACCTGCAGGAAAATTGGTAGGGCCTTTCCTATGCAAACATCCAGTGAGGCAGTATCTCTGATAGTTTATAGGAAAACATATGGGTCATAAATTCCCTAGATTGTTGCCTTTGGTGATGTCCTTTTTTTGTGTCACCTACCTCAAGCAGCAGTCCAAAGTTAGGGAGGGGTTCATCAAGGGCAGATGAATGCAACTTTGGAGCTTGGTTCAACATCTGAAGACATCTTCAGAATCCTCATAATGAACTCACAATAATTACACTGTTTGCTGACATGGTGCTGTTTTCCTCTTATAGGTTTTTCTCCTAGAGAATCTTTTAAAGGAATGTAAGGGCACTGATAAAAGTACACAGAAGAGCAAGGACATTGAACATTAATGACAAACATCCAGGCTGACACTCTATTATTAACATTTGCCTTTCGTCCCCTGCTTAATGCTGTCAGGAGCAATGAGAGAGTGATGGAGGGATTTCAACCCTGGCTGGGCTTATTTGTGCTTTGACCTTCAAGTGTGTTTTCATTAGGCAGAAATTAAATATTTTCTAATGAGCTAATGGGCAAAGTACTTAAAAATAAAAATAGCAGTTGAAATTTTACTTTTAAATGTTATCAAGACATATGTCATGAATATGAATGGATTGATCAACTTTCATTTTTACTAACATAGTAGTCTGAAAAATTAAAGAAAAAGCAAGTCAATCTTCACATTTCTGAAAAGTGCATTCCAAAACCTATCAGCTTAAAAGTACATGATTCCAGCACTGTCTTTCCTACATAGAAATTTGATTAATCTCTTGAATTTATTAAGTCCCACTGGTGGCAAGTTGTGACCATTTGTCTCCTAAATAGTTTCTATTTTTCGAAGGAAGCTATCCCTTGACATCAGTGTTGCTATAAAAATTTGCTTAAATTTATTTTTGGAGAAAGAAAGAAGATGAAAATATGGAGAGTTTTCTAAGATTTTCAGCTACATAATTTGATACTTGAGCAGCACAAACTAATTGGCTAATATCTAGGATTAAAACACATGTATATATTCAATAGTTTCCTTACTGTGTTGCCCTTGCTTTTCTACTCCACATCTCCATCCATTTCCCAGTATTTCAGAGGTCCCATTAATTTGAATAAATGAAATCAACAAACCTCAGAAAGCTCTCTGAGAGCTGAGGTTGCAGTCATCATCTGAAATTTGAAAATTGAACAGAAATATATGTGATATGCTCACTAACTGAAGATATTTTCAATGTTTTAAACAATAACTTGGGTTTGAAAATGTGAAAAATAAAGTATTTCAAAAACAAACATACTGATGAGTTAGTTGTAATTTGAGAAAAGATTTTTTAGAATAAAAGCCCAGTGGAGAATCATTTTCTATTTGCTAAATTTGAGAGAAGCAGTGGACAAGCTTCCCTGGATGGTAATTTATATCTGGTTTCATCTGGGTTAAGTAAATATTCACCTTTACTCTTTAGAAATTTAAATAAAAGCTGTCAGTAAATAAAAAGGTCACAAGTGTCTTGCAGAGGTTTTCTCCTGCAGTTTGAAAAAAAATTCATTGTCTGTGCTAAAATCTCTCTTGAGCTCATGGTCCCAACCATACAGAGCTGTACACAGATGTAACTTGCAAGGTCATCTACTCAATGCTGCAATTTCTGCATCTGAAGTAATTGCTGTATTTGACTATTCAATTACTTTACAGTCTTTGAATTTTATGTACTTTCACCAGGTTATGTCTATTTAGGCATGCATAGTAAGGCATGAAAATTCAATTGCAGCACTATTTCTGTAGACACAAAAAATTAAAATGGAGTGTAAGCCATAGTTCAATTACAAAAAACAATTTTCCAAGGAAATGCTTCAACTGGAGGGATGAAAAGCTGGCAGGTGGTGTGCAGTACACAGAGGTGTGTATGAGCCTCTCTGGGCTGAGAGCCAGATGTAGTGACGCTAAAAAGCCACTGCCCTGTTGTCAGAAGTGTGGGAGAACATTGGGACTGTGCTTCCCAATTTCTGATGGGAGCAGAAACCGTGACCCTTGGCATGGGCTTAGCCTGGTTGCAGGAACCCCTGTTCACCAACAGACAGGATTTCAATGTAGAGAGATGTTGGGAAGAATTTATATTTGAAAACACTTCCTTTTTTTCTTTTTTTTTTTTTTTTTTGCCATTGCTGCCAAATGTTTAGCTCAGGTAAGAAACCAATCTAAAGAACCACAGTAAAGAGTCAATTTTAGTTGGAGAGTTGGAGTTTTAGTGAAAGCAAAGGGTTTGAGCTGATGAAGAGGTTAGATGAAATACATGGAAGGAAAAAATATTTGAATGTAATAGAAAAATTAAATTTTTGAGTTAGATTCCTATTAAACTGTTGTATTCCCACTGGAGCAAACAATCTAAATGCATAACCCTTGTCCTTTTCCAGGCAATTAATACTACAGTGAAAATAAGCTTTTCAAGGATATTTATAACCACAGCAGAAATTAGTTCAATTCTGACTGCAGCTGAAAAATAACCATCAGCCTGATGGTGCTTCCTATATACATCTTTCTCTGATGAGAATTTTTGGAGATTCTGGATAAAATCACTGTGCAAAGTACAAAGACAGAGTGGAGCTCTGTGAAATTGCTTGTAGGGCCACAGCTATACAAACTCACTACTACGAGGAGACTTTAAACATAGGAAAAATGGATTTACCAGTATAAATATAGAAATACATTAAATGTATTTACTAATACATTGACTAGGTGGAGAAGGTCATTACATGGTGTGAAATTTTGAATTATCAAGAAAAGCATTTACTTGCAAGTCCCATGTTTGCCTGAGCCAAGGCTCTGACTCCTGAGTAATTCACATGTTCTTGAGTGCTACTTTATAACATATCTTGTTGTATGATCAGAAATCATATAAGAACCGGATTCAAATCAAAAGCATCCAGTTATGATGCTTGCCACTTTGCTTTTCACCTACTGTGATGAGAAGTTTCTTCACTGGTAAATATGCCACGAACTGTCTTGTACAAATTCACTCATTATGAAGCAGTAAGATTTCCCTGTGTGCCTTTTAATACACACATCTCAAAATGTTCATGTTAACATTAAAATTCTTATAGGAGAAAAATTAATTCTGCAGACCTTTTTTGCTTTACTTTCTCTTTGCAGGGGAGAGAACATCACTCATGCATTTGATGTTTCTGCTATGGCAAACCTTCATTAGAGTACTGCTAAGCTCTAGGAAAAGCCTCTCACAAAAATCATTAACTCCATTGGTTTTGCTATTCTGGGAAATTGATAAACACATGTTGCCTTTAACAGTGAAAATACTACACCTGGGTGTTTATACCTAAATCAGAATGGACATTTCTGTTCCTCTTAGGTGTTTGCATTGTGACATTAGAGATACTGACTGACTAATCACCACGGCCAAATTAAAACAAGAATTCCTTCTTTATCACCACACAAAACATAAAATTATCTACACGCTATGATGTGTCAATGGGTTTAGAGGAAGATCTTCCTTTATTCTGTTGGAAACTTCCACGAAATTTTCATGCCATGGCATGCAGCTGAGCACATGATATAAGAGGCTCCTAGAAAATCAAAAGGAAAAAAACCCAAAAAACCAAAACCAAACAAAAAAACCCCAAAAAACAAACAAACAAACAAAAACCCAGGAAAAGCAGTTCTGCCTATGAGAATGTCTTCATGAACACTAATGTACTACTGAAGGATAGGAGCTGGTGGTAATAATTAATTTCAAATATTTTGACATCAAGAGGGAATTAAAACAGTGGATCATAAGCAAACACAGAGGTTTATGAAATCTTCTGGGAGCAGGCTGATGGGTTTTTTCTGACAACATGGGCCAATTTATCTTTATTCCAGCCAGGAAATGAATGGAGGGTGATTTGCATGATAGCAGATGCTTGTGTGAAAGTGGTTGTACAACAGTGGAGTTCGCTGGACCTAGTGAACACATGCTGAAATATACTTATCTGACTCCTTGACTGTATACACTTTGTAAACGTGTTACACACACTGTCAAACAGTATTGGCCCCCAAAATTCTTGAGAATTGACAGAAAGAAATTTTCTGAATTTCAGAAAAAAAGAAGTCTGAGGTTGACACCATGGAGTTACTGTGGAAAAATTCTGGAATTAATTACCTTAGGACATAATAACTATTCTTCCTTGGACATGTGTAAGAGTAACCTTCTAAACTGGGGCAATTGTGCTACAGGCTTTCAGCTAAAATTCCTTAGCTTTCTTAGAAGCTGGAGTCAGGAAAGGATAGGGAAAGGCACACTGGGACAAGGGAGAGGCCAGAATGTGAGAGATGGAAAGGTGGAATATGTCAGGAGAAAGAAAGAGGCCAAAACAGAAGGATGCACTGTGAAATATGGGGTCAGCAGAAACAAGCCTTAAATAAACTCCACAGTCACTGCTACAGCTGGAGTAGATTTACAGTGATGTAATCAAGGCCTCACCTTTTCAGTATTTTGCTTTCAATTCAAAATTTTTTAAAATTAATTTATTTCTTCTGAAATATGAGCAACAGCATCATGGTTACTTGCCTTTTGTGCTAGTGAAAAAAA
>VYXD01015914.1:110677-148130 GCA_013397195.1 Hylia prasina | reverse complement strand
AAAAAAAAAAAAAGAAAAACAGAGAGAGAGAGAATTGTAGAGAAAATTATTTAATGCTTACAGAAAAGACCAGAAAACTGCAGCTCTTCCTATGCTCAATGTAAGTCTTGGAAATATAGCAGGTTAATCTGTACAGTACCACAGAATCATAGAATGGCTTGGAAGAGACCTTAAAGATAACTTGTAACCCCCCTTCCAGGGACAGGGACATCTTCCACTAGACCAGGTTGCTCAAAGCACCATCCAACCTGGCCAAGAACACTTCCAGGGGAGGGTTATCCACAACTTCTTTTGGCAACCTGATCTATTGGCTGACCACCCTGGCAGTGAAGAATTTTTCCCTAATATCTAATCCAAACCTCTATCTGTTTGAAGCCATTCCCCCTTGTCCTCTCACTACAGGGTGCTGTAAATACTCTCTTTCATACGTGCAGTGCATTTTTCCCTTGCCTTGCAACTTTTATTTAAAAAGGGCATCAGCCACTCCCCTGTTCTGCTATAGAAGCACTCCCCACAGGTGAAGTAGGATTGAAAAGAAACAGAAAGTCAAACTGTCTAGATTTCCCTTTCTTTGGGACATAAAGCAGGTTGCAAGGATCGTCTGTGCTCAGAAAACATCAGTTCGAACAAACACAAAGGGTTGGTAGGATGTTTGGCTGTGCAGACATCTGCCATTTGTAAAGCCAACTTAGCAATCTAGAATGAAGAGACAGTTCTCTAAACACATTCCAGGGAAATGGTATAATGGAAAGAAAAGATTTTATTTAAATTAAAGGATAGTTTTTCTGCAACAGCACATGAATGTGTGACAAGCATGAGTTAAATTAGACTGGTATCAGGAAGTTCAAATGACCCTGGTAGTGAAGGCTCTGGAACACCTTTTTAACTGGGGTAATAGTAAGAAACATTTTTCATTTCAAGATAGAGCTTGGTAAATGCAGTAACACCTTTTGAATAGTTCAACTGACTGAAAAAAGCCTTTGCTATCAGGCCTTTTTTGCACTGTCAAAACAAATAATTACTGTATATAATTAATTCCATGCTTCAGTGCTCTGCTGCTCAGCTGCAAGCCTTGGAAGGTTTTTTGCACTCCTGAGGAATAACAAAGCTCCTGAGTTTTATTCACTTGGCCTCCTTTGAAGCAGCAGGGATAGACCACAATGTGAGCCACTCAGTGGTACTGGGAAAGCAAGACTTCGAGTTCTGTCTCTTGATTGACCCACTGACCAGACCTGGGGACTGGAAGGGGTTTTCCTTCTGGATTTCACACTTTTCTGGAGAACAGTTCATAACTTTCTTCCTAGGGTGACTTGAGCATTTTATCTAACACATTTCAAGGGCAACAATTTGGGGATTTACATCCTTCATCTTTTCCTGTTCTATTTTCACACACTGAAAATTTGTTCATTCTGGTCTTCAGATTGTTGCAGGGAATATCCTCAGCAGCTCCAGACCATTTCACTTCCAGGCTGTTTGTTGTTGTGACTGCTGTGAACTCAGAGCAAGCTACAAACCAAATCACAGGAGTGTGCAGTTAAGTGTCTTGCTCTGAGCTCTGTGCTGCTCTCTTGCACAGAGGTACAAATCACCAAGGTCTGGGAGGCAGTATTGTAGGGGAAAATCACAAGAAATTAACCTCTTTCTGCAGACACCCACTGCTGTCCTCAGCTGGGGCCAGGACGCTGGGATTCTGCTGTGCACATTGCAGCCACTGCAACATCTCCTTGACCAGCCTAGGCCTTTGTGGGTCTAGAATCTTAGTGCTTGCCTTAGTAACAATTCTGCTTTTTCAGAAACAAACTGTGAATGTAGCTCAGGCTTCACCTTCACCTCATCTGTCAATCCTAACCCTAACCATTTCAGTCTCCCATCCATACTTTGCCATTTTTCCCTTTCCATGAGGGAAAAATAGCAGAAAAGAAGCATGGGGGGGCCTCCTTTGGGTTTGGTACAAAGCCTCCCATGTTATTGCAACTCAACCAATGTATTCAGGGAAACAGCATATTGTGATTTCATGTTTTCTTTTTTCAAAAGGTCCATCTTGAGATTATGAAGCTCTGACCAAGCTTGTGGCCGGAATACAAGAGGGTGGGAGAAATATGTACTTCTGACCATACTGGCAATGGGTATGCACTTAAAAGCCTGGGTAAGTTCTACATCCTGCTTAACAGAGAATGGGATCTTCCACTTCCATGGAATTCAAAGGTTCAAAATTAACCTCGAAGGCAAACCTTATTCAACACACAAGAGTGTTCTGTTCCTTTTCTCTTTGCTCCTTTTCCTAGCTCACATGCTAAGCAGCTTATTACCTCTTTACTTCCATGTTTTCCATCTAAGAAAGTCATGGCCTTGGAAAAGAAACTAGGGCAATAGGAAGCAATGAACTCACACTTGAATTAGTATTAACTAATGCAATATTTGGGATTTTATCATAATGGTATCTCCAAACACTGTGAAATAATTAAGGGTAACACTGATCATGGCCTGTGGGGAAATATATTTTAAAAACTCTGATTTGGAGACTCCAACAGAGAGCGACTCTGCAAGTGGTCTCATTAAATGTGGTGATATTCAGTGCAGGAAACAGCAAAACCTGATCCTAAGTGAGACTTCAGGAAAGTAACTACCTGCACATGTAACACATCATTCTTACCATACTATTATTTCTTTAAAATTGTCAGAGCTTAACATTTGTGCTTTCTTTGAAACATAATTCTCCCATCATTGTATACTGATGACTCATCATTCAAGGCACTCCAGTGAATCATATTAGTCTTCTCCCAAAATAAAGGTATAAATAGATATAACTTTGGAGCACAGTTTTCTAAACTGCTCCTAGACAAAGTTTGCTCCCTGTATTACAAGCATCGGTTTGTGAGATTTGAAGAACTTTAAATTTCTTACTGACAAGAATGACTCAAGCAAACAGTGGATAGATAAAAGTATGTGCTCACATACATAGTGATAGGTCAAACTTTTTTTATGTTTTATTTGTTGCTATTTTTTGTGTATTTGTTTGTTTCGTTTTTGGTTTGGTTTTGAATAAAGGTTTTAGACTGACTCATCAGAGATATTGGACAAATAAGGATCTCCAGATTTTCTGTGTATAAGTATTTTTAAAGTGTCATAGCCATCACAGATGCACATGATTTGAATACATAAGATTACTGTGTTAAAATAGAACTGAGATAGGAGGCTGGCTTTAAGTGACACTTTACATCTTAGCTGTCTCTAATTTTGAATCCTGAATTCTTAGAAAGTGATGCCACCTGGTAAAACATGTCAAGCATTGAAAAGCTTAAGGAATGTCCATTACCCATATGTCTATAACTCTATTTTTCTGTCATTCTCTGACTTTTCAGACATGAATTTGGTTCCAGCAGCACACTGCCACAGAAATGGATTCTTTGATTTTTCTTAATATGGCAAAAATGCCACTGTTGTAGCTCTCTAAGCTTAGCTTTTGGGGGTTTATAATGAATTTTCTGTTAGGTGAAAGAGATTATTTAATCTAACTTTTGGACACACTTTAGGATGATTAGTAGGTCTGAGAGAAAAGACTGTGGCTTTGGCATTACTTTTTTCTCTTTTATAGCTATGTTTGTCCCTTTCTTTTTTCTACTCCTCCCAAAACATGCCACCTGGGAAACAGATAAACAGCTGAATTTGCACTTAGACCACTTCAAATGGTGCTAATAACATAAAGGCATTTATCAGCATAAAATGGACAATGTGAAATATGAAGTATATTTCCTTTCAAATGCCCAGAGAATAGCAAGTGGTACATAGAAACAATAATATCATTTCTCATGGCATATTTTATTCAGCTTCTCCTTCTTTGACCAGTCAGAAGACTTGTTTAAAACTTCAGTTTTAAACATCAACTCCTTTTTTTTTTTTTTTTTTTTTTTTTTTTTTTTTGAACACTGCCTGTTTTCTCAGACTTTTATCTTGGCTTGAAAGTAGATAATTCCCTTCAAGCCTTCATTACACCGTTTGCTACCACTGTGGTTCAAAAATTCTCCTTTGAAAAGCTGCAAGGAAGTCCTGTGCAGTATGATTGTGTAATCCAGGTCTCATGCCAGGCAAGTTGTTTGTGTTAGACAGATACTTAAAATCCTACTAAAAATCTTGTCCTTGAAAGGCCCACCTAATACATAATGTCACTTAAAAAGAAAAAGCACTTCTTATCTAAGAAGACATCATAATGTTCTTGCTACTCTCATGCCCAGAGAGAGAAAGACTCTGCAGTGTGATTTAATCTAAAACTCTCCAACCCTGACCATGTTTTTGCAGGTGTTCAGCCCTTTCAGGAGCAGAGAGAGAATGGTTTCTGCATCACTGTAATTCTGCTACAACACTGGCCTCCTGGTATGCTGGGGCACGCTGCAATGAGGTCTTCCACCTCAGTGAGATGCAATGCAAGGCAGGGATGCATGAGATTACCTTGACATCTGTTCCCATGCTCTGAACAGCAAATCAGCCAGAGGTTTGCAGAATTAGATTTATCTGTTGTATAAAAAGCTTTATGGCATTCTGGAAAAGTTAAATTTCAGAGTGCTGTAATGCTCAAGATGTATTAAAGACTTTTAGGAAAGGTTTTTTTTCTTTATGATACTTCCCCCACATGCTGATAAAAAGTTCTCCCTATAGACCACTTTAGTGTTTCTGCACTATTTTTTATTTTTTAGGGCTTCTTTCCTTCCAGTGTAAAATATTGCTTAACATTTCTGTCTCCTCCTGGTCAAGTTTAGACTGTTTCTAACACTGCCTTCAGGATTTATAAAAATATATGAAATACTATTGAGAAAGATTATATAATTATATGGGAAGAAGAGAAATTGGATGCCATGATGAGATAGGATTATTACAATCACAGAGAGCACTGTGTGAAAATCAAATAGATAGATGGGCAGTATTTAATATTACTGATGAATCTTTAAAATGAAGGATTGCTTCTTCGAGAAAAAAAAAGAAAAAAAAATAAATTAAAAAGCCAGAAGTACAGACAAATTCAGCAATTGCCCCTCCCCTGTAGTGGTAAGGTCCCTTTTAAAATTCCATTAAATGCCCCTGTTTTCTGGATACTTGCTAGTCACAAATGTCATAATGCCCAAGTCCTAGACAAACAGCTAGAGTACAAATAAGCATCAGCTATGGATGCAAAAGAGAGGCTGATGTGTCTTGAATATACCTGACAAGTCATGGAGACCTCGTGCAGTCTGACTGCAGGAATGTGCCAGGTTTTCCTGTGCTGGGTTTGCTAAGGTTGGTAGTTTTGACTCTAACAAAATGCTGGGCAGGCAAATAATTTTCAGAAAAAAAGATGAATTCATCCTGCTTGCAATGAAAGAGAATGATCAGTGAGGTCAGTGAAGACTCCTCCTGGACTTTCTCATGGAGAGAAACTTCAGTACTGAAACTTGCTCAAATTGTGATTGACTTGTACTTGAACTTAGAATCAAATTTTTGGAGCATCTGAAGAAAATTAGGAAAGCATAGAAAGACAGTGCTAATACAGTTTTCAGGAGAAAATTACCCAACTCAGGTCACCTCGTTATTGGGGAGATTTGCAGCCTGACTTTGAAGGTCCCTTACTAGTGGTGAGCCAATGAAGCTTGTGAAGGAAAACTCCTACTCTCTTGAAGAAGCAATCTCATTACTGAAAAATTATTAGGCACATGAAAATCTGGTAATCATCATTACTGCATGCAGGTTTTCTGATGAATCTAGGAAAAACTTAGAGGTGTAACTTTTGGTCGTCCTGAGAACAGATCTCAAAAATTCAGGCCCATAGATGGAGGATGAATTAGATTATGTTACTGGAGATACTGAAAAAATTTTAGCCCCATTTCATATATCAAAAATATTTTCATACATTAAAGGAATCATTACAAAACTTTTCAAAATAATCATGAGTGTAGATGCCCAGTTATAGAGAAAACACTTGACCAAGATGTTGATTGTACTGACAGAGAGCTTTACAGCACAGCAACTCAATGTTTTCTTTCCATCTTCACAGGAGTCTCTGCTGCAAAAACAAAAACCCAACCAACCAGCCAAACAAACAAACAAAAAACAACAAAAAAAAAACAACAAAGAACCAACAGATTGCAAAAGCCTCTGCTTTTGCAAAAGTCATAACACAATTTCACTGCCATTCTTTCTGTCTTTGTGCTGAACAGATCTGACAGACCACTGCTTATTACTGTAGTTACGCACTGTAAAACATCTCACACATGGATGGAAAATACATTTTTTCTGTCTCCTCCCAGATGAAAGCAGAGCCCTAACCATGCAATTTTTCATCCTTAGAAAAAAGAGACAGATATAGGTAACCTCCAGGTCAGAGAAATTTAAAAAATAGAGTGGTTCTTAGAACAGATGCAAGTGTAGTTGGATATTTTGGGTCATGTCATCTTTACCTAGTAACACTTCATTACTGATTTCAGCCTTGGAATAGTGGTGGGGAATTCTGCCACCTCCAGTCACTATTTCCTTTAAGGCATAGCTCTGTAAAACAGTGGGAATGTATCAAAAGCAAAAAGTAAGCTCAGAAGTTCAATACCAAGGGAAAAAAATAATATCTGCATCTTCCTCACTGACATATGTCTGACAATTTGAATGTTTATATGACTCTCAGGTAGGAAAAATATATTTTCCTGCATGAGCCATTTAATGCTTCATATTACAGTTCATCATGAAAAATACCCTCCAAGTCCTCTAGATTCTAAACAGAAAAAATAAATACATCTCTAGACTAAAACAGTACATGAAGATTAGCACAGATCAGTGCACTAGTGTTGCAAAGGATAAGAAAACAGCAACAGCCCAGGCAAAACTGAATTTTCAGAGTTTCTTCTGTTTTCCTTATTTTCTTCTCTCTCACTTGACTTCTCCAACATGAGAATCTTGAATAAAAAGTTATGAAGTTACTTCACTTGTCACTGCTTTCTTTAAGTAGTCACATAAGGACACTAAAGCATAACTACTCACTAAACCACGAGCTATTAATATCAGCCTAGGTTGCCCAGAGAAGCTGTGGATGCCCAATCCCTGGAAGTATTTAGGGCCAGACTGGTTGGAGCTCTGAGCAACCTGATGTAGTGGATTATGTCCCTGAGTATAGCAGAGAGGCTGGAACTAGACCATCTTTAATGTCCCCTACAACCCAAATCATTAGATAATTTTATGGTTCTAATGCATAACTGCCAATATGAAAAGAGAAAGTTGTCAGCTGGCAAAGTTGTAAAACTGGTGCTGGTATAAAAGGAGGTACAGTAAGCATGTGCCTTACCAAAACATATAGCCCTTCACATAATAGTGGTGTATCTGTTTTCTATTCATATGCTTTCTACTGCCAGTAGTTGAGGACTTTTAAGACTGGGATAGATCAGACTGTAAATTTTAGAATTTGTTTTCCTTTTAATAGCAACCTCCACATGGATTTTGTTTTAGAGGACTGTAAGTCTGTTTTGCAATCAAATTATCCTGGCTACTTAATCTAAGGACTGAAGTATGTTCTAGGGAAAAAAAAAAAAGTTTTAAAAAAAATTTAGAAAATTATGTCAGTAAGCATTGAATTATTTCATTATATGGTTTACATGATTCTTTTTAAAACCATCTTCTTTTTCCAAATAGGCTAAACACAATTTATTCCATGACTATAAACTCAATGGACCTGCAGGTCTGCAAGATTTGCCTCTCATTTTGGGAACTAAAAAACAAAAAAGAACATTGTATTGAATTTCCTCAATATTTGTTCAAATGCTTAAGCAAATTTGCTTGAGTGTCTTTTCAATCTCTTGATGTTTTCTTTTAGCATCATTTTAATCTTTACTGATACTATCTTTGATTAGTATTAGGTACAGGATCACTGAGATTATTTAAATCCAGTCACAGAAGTTTGATCAATTACTCTGTCATTTACTCCCAGAGATCTTCATGGCACAGGCCAGACAAGCTCCAGAGCAGGGGATATGGGGATACCTGAGCTCTTGTCAGCTTTTTCCTGGATGGGCTGAGTAAAGTTTTCTGCTACCTGTTCCACATTTTCTTATATGATGTCTACTAACAGTTCAGTTATAAACATTCATCCCATTCTCTCCTAGGAGAGCATGGAACAGCTGCACAGGCTCTGCAGGGAGCCTGAGCTTTGATGTGGTCTTCACAGCAGTGTCCACAGGGGGCACACATCACAGGTAATAGAGGTGGCCCTACATGTCTGTACTCACCCCCTGGTCCACATTCATCTGGACCATGGCTAAAGTGTGCTGGGGCTAAAAAAATGATAAAATAGACCTTTCCAAATATATATTCTGCATGCTTGCAGAATTTTAAATTGTAATGTAGAAAGTGAACTGTGAAAGCATTTTCCTTCCTATACAAGGTCATAAATTTCTTTAAGCTTAACTAAAACATTCTGTGAGACTAATGAAAAAAACCCCAAATTTCTTTTGATTCAATGAAATGTGTGATAGAACAATGTATACTTATGTTCTTGAAGACTATTTCCCAAATAATTCAAATTTTCAGGAACAGGATATTAAATATAGGACAAAAAAAAGTCAGTATTTTGCATGTGTGTCTGCGTGTTTTGTTGTTCTGTAATCTCTAGTTTTGGTTAAGAGTTATATTCTATACAAGAAAAAAACCCTGAATTCTCTGAACGGGTCTTTTTTTTTTGTATAGAAGTATGGTTAAAAGCTTATTTCCAACTTCAAGCCATATGGTGAGTGGTGATTCACATTTGAAAATAATTCCTGCTTTAACTGCCTCTGGTTGCTCTTGGGAATAAAAACTGAAACAAGAAAAGTAAGCAAAAAGAGTATTCCCAAACTGACTGTTTGCTGGAGCTAGATAAAACTCATATCTGAAATATTTAGCATTCTTTCCTACTTACACATTTCCAGAAGACTTCTTGGTCACCCAAGCATTTTCTGACCATTTTAGCTGACCCATGTGCTAAGGAGCAGTCAAAATCCATCAGGGTTCTGGTGGTTGCTCTGTCTGGGCTGCAGCCAGGAGCCAAGTTACTAGTTTCTGCAGAATTTCAGAGGCATCTGTGCCTGCAGATGAAGCCTGTCAAGGGGGTGCTCTGGGCTTGATTCCCATTCCCCACCCCAGGGTCTGCTCCTGGGCTGCCCTGCTGCCAAGGTATGGCTGGCAGGGGCAAGCACTGAGTGAGTTTGTGTCTCTGTCATCTGCTCTGTGCCTGGGGAAGTGGCTCCAGTGTGTGCACAGCACTTGAGCCTGGCTTACAGGGAATTCCTGCCACAAGAGAGAGCACAATACCCAAGGGGACCATCTTGCTCCAAGTAGCATCTGATGAAAGTAACTGATCATCTGCCAGGCATAGCCAGGTGCCACTGAGGCAAGCCCAGCTCTGCATGAAGCAAGGAGTCAGTTCAGACTGATTAAATCACAGGGTTGGAGGTGAAACAAGGATAAGACAAGTGAGCCTGAGCACTAGGAATAAAAAGGAAAGAACATAGTACGTAAATCCAACAAAGAAACAAAAAAACATGGAAGCAGATCCAGCTGCTGTTGAACTTAGCTGTGGGTTCCTTTGGACTTTATGAAAACATAAAACTGGAGAACAATCTGTAATGTATCCAGGTGTGCCTTGATAATCTCATCAAATCAGAGGAAACATCAACCCCAAATCCTGATCACACAAGATTTCAAATTAGAGAGTTCCAAAAGGAGGAAGAATAATATGGTGGAATGATTTTAAAATCATCCTTTCCCAGTTAATTGTTCTCTTCACCCCCTGCCCACCAGATGATGTAGTAGGTAAGCTAAATAACAAATGCTCCTTTGTTTTCAATGAAATTTTTTAAGCTATTTCACAGATTGGTACGTGTATCACAGAAACACAAACCTTGAAGATTTTCACTAGGTCAGGACCAAGCATAATTTGTCACCTCCCATCTCCCTTTCACTCTCTCCTGGCACTACTGGACTCCTGATGAGAGCTTGTCTAAACTGCCTCCATGACAAAAACTTTTGTTTCACCAGTGGACAGCTTCTAGATCTCCCTCTGGCAGGTGAAAATAGGGCAAAATAAACATCATCAGTTCCTAAGGAAATGGTTCCTTGCTTTGTACTTATGATCTCTGTGTGCACAACAACATTTGGAGAATGAATAGGGTTTGCCATTTTTGAATATACTATAGACTATCTTTTTCACATCTGCTTTTGCTGTGTTAGATAAAGTTGTAGTGTATTTGAAATTGCTCAAGCAAATGAACAGTTATGAAATCCCTTTATTTTATGAAGATTATATTGTTGAGCTGTTACAAGAAACCCTAGTCCCTTTCTGCCAAAAGCCAGCTGCAAAATCTCAATTCTCAAATATGCAATTCTGAATTTTTAATTTTTCAGAACATTATCCAAGAAACTAAATACATTATTGATACTATTGTACAAGATCTGAAGAATTAGCTATCTAAAAGAAAATCAGACAACATTTATTTTTAATGTGTTTTAGAAAAAAGCTCACATGAAAGTTCATGTAATTTAAATTACCATCTTGTTTCTTTCTGCTTATTCTTAAAAAAAAATGCCAATGTTATCACAAAAATTAAAACAGTGCATCTATATTACATACACTTCTACTCATGATGTTACAGAAAAAATGCAAATATCTTTGTCTTAAATAAATGCAAACGGTCTCACAGTGAACACATTTTTATGAACAGGTGAGTACATACAGAAAACTAGATGAAACACAAGAGAACCCTGACTTAGAAAACTCAGATTCCATGGCAGGCAGTGTTAGCCTTAACTGTGACAATATTTTACTGTGAACTATTGAAATTTCTTCTCAGTTAGATGGATTCTCTAGATTGTTCAGGCTGCCAAACCGGAATATAGTCCACCTGGGTATTTAAGCAGGATGAGACAGAGGCATCTCGCCTGGATGTAGGAGCATTTGATGTACTTGAGAGAGAAAAAGAAAGCACAATGAAGGTGCATTTCTCTTTCTCCAGCATCTTTATACTGGGAAGATTTCTCATATTCGGAAGAAAGATTGTATTTAGAATCACGCAAATCAGATTGACCTTAAGAAACACAATTCCACTTACCACTTATGCAGGGATGCTTTAAAGCAAAGAAAAAGGAATCACAGCTGGAGGAAAAAGGAAACAGCAGCAATCAAAGGCTGATGTTCCAGGAGCTGATCAGGATCCAGCCCAACTTTGTGGAAATGCTGAAAAAGGGGGTCTTTTCTGATTGATCTGACCAACTTTGAATGCTCTCCATTGTCATGTTAATGAATGCCCAAAAAAAATACAGTATTTATTTACTTACCAGAAGCCTGATAGGTTCTTAAGCAATTGTAATCATGGTAGATTTGATTCCTGCCAGTACAATCATGCCACACACTCCCATTTTGTGACCCAAAGGTGAACGCTGCTTAGCAGAAGTTACAGCATCCTTCTGTAACTCTCAGCTAATCAAAATTAAATATATATTTTTCTAATTTTTTTCCCTACATTTCTAGTTTCTTTTGGCTTGTCCTGCCAGCCTGCAACTCAGTGGAAACACAATATAAAGCTCTTTATCATATGCTTTCATTCTCCCCATCCAGTGAGTGCCTGACTACCACCTGTCATTTATCAAAAATTTTGTGAAATAAAATCAGGTTGAGTTTTTATCACCTCAGACATGTCACGACAAACAAGTTGTGAAACCACTTTCAGCACATTTACATGAAAGCTCTCTGCTCTTAGAATGGATAGACACTCCCTGGAAAGGAATTCCAATTCCATATGTATGTAATAAATAGCAAAGAGAATAGACAATATTAATAAAATGTTCCTGGAAAGAACAAATAGCAGTAAGGATATAAGATATCAGCACATGCATCTGCAATTCCCATGACTTATTAGGAAAACTGAAATAAATTATTATACATATGGACTAATTTCTAATACTTTTCTCACGTTTTATTTTGAATTCTTATCTATTAGCTCCATGGTTTCATGTGAAGCCTTCCCCAAAGGCACACACATTCATTTAATAGTAAGCAGTTAAACATTTCACACAGCTCAAGAGACAGTGAATTACAATAAAAGGGATATACTTAATCTGAATTCGCAAATTTCATAAATTTCTCCAGGGCAGTGTATTCCCACTGCAGTGTTTTGCCAGCTTAAATGCCAGCACAGCTCTCTTTATCATTCCCCTGGGTACTAGTGCTCCTCCGAATGTTTCATGAGGGAAATCAAAAAGGCAAGTTTGGTACAAATCATTTTAGTTTTTAAAAGAAAAGAGAATTCACACTCAGGACTGGCACTCTATCAAAGGAGCTTTTCATTTTTTTGTGGTCATTTATTTCTCAGGCTGCTGAGACAATACTTTAGGTATGTTGGCACCAGTAAAGCTAAGTGACACATATAAAGGTTGAAAAACAAACAAGTCTTTTGTGCCATTACAGCAATTCTGGAAACATTTTGTGTTATACTGCAAATATTTACCTGATGTCACCAGACAGCTTTTTCATAAAATTCTGCCATTAAGCATTCTGGGGATTCCTTCTACGAGTGCTGGACGAGGTAGTTTTTATTGTCATCATTCACCTCAAAGGCTACCTTCTGGAATAGCTCACCGTACCACAGCTACTTGCTGTTAGTGTGATTTTTTTTTACGCCAAGTAAATATTGAAATTTTTACAGGATGAAAAACTTCAGAAACTGAGCAGAGATCTTTTCAGGAAAGGGAACGATATCTTGCCATTTCAATGAGGATTCAGGTGGCAAGCTTTGGTCCATTTCCATGCACGTCTTCCCATCCCGTTGACTTTTATTGATTTCACGTGATGTATCATTCTCAATTTTTTTATTTTTTAACGTTTCATTTCTTCAGTTGCTTCGCCTCTATCCATGTCTATTATTGTCCCTCATTTTAGGATATTAGTTGAGTTAATTGTTGCAAGTGTAGTCCTTTTCCCGGCGAACCATTTCATCTCCATATTCGAGGTTGTTGAGAGACTATTTCAAAATTTATGGAATTTGTTCAATTCAAATTTTAATGAGCATTAGTACAGCAAGCTTCGGTCCATTTCCCTCCACCTCTCGTTGTCCCATTCACTTTTATGGTTTTCACCTAGGTTGGGAATTTTTCCTTTCTCTTTTTTTCAGATGTCATTCCCTGGCATTCTTCTCCTGTCTCTTTAGTTGCATTTCTTCCCTGCTTTGGCCATTGCCATTGCAGTCATTTTGGCAAGTTGTGGTCCCTGGCACTGCCCCTCATTTCACCTCCGGCAATTTGCATGTCATCACTCCCTTGCCACATTTTCTCGGGGTTTTTTTTTTCGCTTGCTCGGTTTTTTGATCATAGCTCCTTTCCAGAGCCTTTCTTCCANCATTTTGGCAAGTTGTGGTCCCTGGCACTGCCCCTCATTTCACCTCCGGCCATTTGCATGTCATCACTCCCTTGCCACATTTTCTCGGGGTTTTTTTTTCGCTTGCTCGGTTTTTTGATCATAGCTCCTTTCCAGAGCCTTTCTTCTACTTTGTTCATTCAAGTCGCAAGATTTCGTTCCCTTTCCTGAAAGGAAATTCTTCCTTTCCTTTCAGGAAAGGGAACGAAATCTTGCGATTTCAATGAGCATTAGTAGGGCAAGCTTCGGTCCATTTCCCGCCACATCTTTTCATTCCTTTGACTTTTATTGATTTCCCTTGTTGTCTGATTTTTCATTTTTTAGTTTTTAACATTTAATTTCTTCCATTTCTTCTCTTGTCTTCTCTCTTTGTTTATTATTGTTCCCTGATTTTAATATTTATTTTTGTTAATTTTTGGAAGTTTAGTTCTTTTTCCCTGCCCCTCATTTTGTCTCCATCCATGTGGTTTTAGTGACACTCTTTCACATTTTCTGGAATTTTTTCAATTGAGTTTCTTTTAAGTGATCTTATCTCCCGGTTTAACTGAAACTGTGCAAGATTCTATTGGTTAAAAATCTACTGGTTAAAGATCTACTCCTCAGCTGTTTGTTTGTACCGAGCCTTCCTTCTTTGCCTTGCCAGCAATAAATGCGTGATCATGTAGATATTGTTTCATCCAATTTCAGAGATTCCTGGTTGATCCATCCCATGGATTAGGAACAATGACATTCCTTCTCAGTGAACACAGAATTTTATGGCTTTTACCAGGTCTTTCAAGTCTTTAATGAATGCATTCTTCTGGCTGATAATTTTGCCCCAGATGTTTTAAGATTAAGAGAGCTTCTTTAGTACAAATGATGTCATGCCATGCATGCAGGTAGCCTGTGAGATTCAGGAGAAGATGGAGGATTGCAGATTGCACCTGAAGAGATCTCTGTCTGCTACTGACACCTGCACAATGGCACAACTTCCACTGCTGCTCTTCCAGCCTCTTATCTGGACTGGTGTCAAGGCCCATCAAAATTGTTCCCTTCATGGAAGACACATGAAGGAAATATAAAGGCCAGTACAGAAGAGGGATGGTATAGTAACATGATTTTCACAAAATATGCTGAGTTGGAAGGGACTCACTTGGATGCTTGAGTCCAACTCTCTGCTCTGCACAGCACCATCCTCAAGAGCCACACCATGTGCTTGAAAGCACTCTCCAAACACTTCTTGAACTCTGTCAGGCTTGAGGCTGTGGTTACTTCTCTGGGGAGCCTGTTCCAGTGTGCAGCCATACTCTGGGTGAAGAGCCTTTTTCTAATATCCAAACTAAACCTCCTCTGACACATCATCAGGCTATTCCTTCAAGTCCAGTCATTGGTCACCAGAGGGAACACATGAGTGCCTGGCTCTCTGCTTCCCTCATGAGGAACTTGCAACTACAGTGAGGTTTCCCTTCAGTCTCCTCTTCTTCAGGCTGAACAGACCAAGTGACCCCTTTCCAGGAACTGCCAACTGCTTAACAGATGGATTGTAGACATCAGAGTAATTTTAACTGTGAGGATTGTCTAAAAATTGTCAGTCACTACAACTCTGCAGCACACCAAGAATGCTACAGTTAATGCTAAGGCATTCCTGACACACAGAAGATCTTATTTTGGAGACCATATTATTATGCCTGGACTTGGAGGTTATTGTGCAGCGTTGGATCAGTGCTAGGAAACTAATGTATAGCTAGCTCTCAGCTAATCACAAATTCTTCAGAAAGTGTGCTTTATATATCTGCTAAAGCTCACCTCAAGTAAGAGACTATAGACTGAGGCTTTTTTTCTTAGTCAGGAAACACTAAATTAAAGCAAAATTAATTGATTCATTTTCAGGATGCATGGGGCTGATCTTAATACTTTATAGTATGACAATAACATATTTATTTTAACATTTTGTGTTCTTCTAAATTGCAAAGGTTGAATGCAATGGAGCATTTCCCAAAAGGAAAGGTGGAGCAGAACTAACAGAGGTGCTGATCTTTCAAACCTGCATTCACCATACCTTTTTCATAGAACACAGGTGCTGACAAGACTCAGCAGCAGGATATGAGATGGAGGATGGAGACAATCCAGCTGCATCATCTTGGCATTACCTGTGCTACACAGGAGCCTGGCAGCCCTGGCAGGATGCATGGGGAGCTCCGGCCTTCACCAGGAAGGAGGAGGCCTGTGTGGTGAATATCTGTTATTTTCTTCTCATTTCTGAGGTGAGTGAATTCAGTTTTCATTAAGCTACTGTGAAGATTTGAGCCAGCTCTGCTCACAAGCCTCCTTCTTTTCTGCCATGGACTAGACCTGCTTCACTTCTTCTACACCTGGACATAAATCATGGTGAAATTCATTAAAGCTCTTACACCTGGGTATCAGTGACACATCACAGAACTGGCACTTTGAAGTACAGTATAACTCCTTCTTTTAATGGTCTTTTTTTGATGTGTTAGTGCTTCATCAGGAAGAATGACTGAAGATCAGAGAAGTATGACTCTGGTCTGCAGATCCTATATGTTCTCTGAAATATTGCTTTTGAAGAGAGGAAACCAAACATAGGAGGGATTCATACCTTTCTCTCTTTGGAGTTTGGTCTGCTACGAACAATAGTCAGTCAATTGTCAGATAATCAAAAGTTAAAGAAATCCAGATAGGTCATTATGGGCAGGAAACCACAAAATAAGGATCATAATGTAAAAATATCCTTTTAATATTACTGGATTAACAACTCCTTTATTCTTACCAGCACCAAGTCAATACCTCTGCCTCCTGATCAAGGTCAAGCACTTGTGAAACTCTGGCTGAATCAGAGCACTGCTTTTTTTGTCTACCAGGGGCATGTGAACCTGTAAGACTGTGAATTTTTTAGCACATTTGGTTTGAGAGAGGTCATGTGTCTGGAGGGCACTTCCCTATACATGCCAAACTGCATTTTCTACATCACCAATATGAATTGATTTTATGATCTTTTAGGATATATACAGTATATTACTTATAAATCCAATGGCACTTCATTCTTTACCCAAATGAAATACTGCTCATGATCATTTCTTATGCTCTCACTCTATTTCACATATCAACCATAATAACACTGTTTAAATCTATCTTTAAGATTAATCACAATCTTGAAATTTTATGGTGCATAACAAATTGATACTGGTAAGCTTTTAGCTGAGGAAAAAGGCAAATGAAATTACATATTGTTTTAAAGGTGAAATATTTTCTTGATATATCTGTGTTACATCATGGTTAAACAAAAGCCTTTGATGTGGGAACATATCCAACTTTCAGAAAGGAGGATTTTACCCACCTGGGTCAGTCTATTCATGATAACAATAAAAAGTATACCTCTAAGATTTGACTCCAGCAAGAACTTTTATCAGCAAGGTGTCTATTATGTGTATGATTATGTATGTGAAGTCCCTTTCTTAGTTATATAAGATATGAGATTTCTAGCATTTATCAAAAAAGGGAAGAATTTTGCATGCTCCCATGTATATTTTAGCCCTTTATATTTCTTTAAGCAGTCATATCACCCAGAAACTGCAAGCACAGCTTATCCACCACTACAAGAAATATTGGAGATATTTTGTCCTCATCCATTCAAGAACATTTTATTCAAAGAAAATTATGATATTTCCTTAACCACCAACCAACAAAAACTTTATAAAGTTCTGTATCTTCTGAATTTATATTTAAAAATATTTTACTTCATTGCTTTTGGTGCCTGAAAAAAGAGGTAAGTGCCATTAGACATGCTCCTATCTCCCTGCCTACAAGACCTGAACTCAGGATGATCTGTCAGAAAGAGCATGACCTGTAGGTTAATGGACTGAGGATAAACTGAGATGAAAACCCCAAAGCATCTAACTGGAACTAAATGTAATGCAATAGTTTAACTGTTAGACATACTTATACTTCACCTCTTCTCATTCTCCAGAATCCCTGTGCTTCAATATACTTCTCTGAACACTGGCAACTGATTCTTCAGAAAACTGCAGACAAATCCTGTGCTGAGCTAGTTAAGCAGGAGTGCTTCAGCGCATCTGGCTTTCAAGAGGTCTGGAACACTTAGACCTCTCTTTATTAGTGGTATCAGGCACATGAGTTTTACTCCTTATCAGTCTAAATGTCTTTATAGATTAAAAACAAAAACAAAAACCAACTAACCAACTAAACAAACAAACCAGAAAAATAAATCTTTATTTTAATCAGCTGCAACTAATGAGAATTCTAAGGTCCCATGGCAATTTAACTGGGCTATTATATTATCAGAATATTTCAGTGGGAAACTAAGAACCTTAAGGTAGACAGGTAGAGCCTGTAACCATCTTCTCACCAGTTTAAAGACACCTTTTGCCATCTGGGGTTTCCTCTGCATATTTATTACCAAGAATTATCCCTAGCCTTACCTGGATTTGTTCCTGAGTATCAAGTGAAGAACAAGAGTAACACTAGAAGTAGAAAACCTGATTAAAAAGGCAGGGAAAAAAACAACAACTACAACAGCAACAACAAGAGAATACAAAAGAAAATTGCAGTCCTTGGTGTTCCACAAACATATAATCTGCCCTGAAAGAAAACCACAGCTGTGGAAGGAAAAAAAGGATTAAGTTTCAGCTGTGATAGAGCTGAGACAATTACAGACAAGGTTTATCTTGTGAAAGTAGTTAAGGGTAAGTCTGAAAATAAAAAAAGATTAGGAAAAAGAAAACTAGTCAACCTGTGATTATATACTATCAGAGCAATAGATCTGAGTCTCAGATTTGAAACAAAAAAAAAGCCTTTAAGACTTTAAGCTGAAAGAAGTGGAATTCTATGTTTATTTCTGTGTATAAACCTGACAGCGGTTTAGCTAAAGAAGACAGCTAAAAAATTAAGCCAGGGTTGCTGTGTTAAAAGTGAGTTACTGCTGCATAACACAAATCAGTCTCATGCATCCATTACTCAAAAATGATGTAAAATCCACCTTTGCTGTCCTCCATTTCTAGAGTCTGAGAACTCACTCAAAATATGGGAAAGACATTCCCTTGAAAGTCCCAGGTTCCCTTGGAAACCCAGCTGAAAACTCATTTCTGCAGAAATTACAAAAGAAACTTTCCCTTCTTGTCATTCTCCACCACTGACTCTTAATGGGGAGCAGCTTGAGGAGCTGTAGCTGCTGGAGCACATCTCTCTCCTCCTGAAGGCAACATCTGCCCAAGTGAGAGCCCTGGGACTGCTGGGAGCCCCCTACCCCTTTCCTCTATCTGACAGCAGCCAAATCCCGTGTCCCCACAGCTGGGAACTGACAGCTCTGGACAGCTGAATCCCTGCAGAAAGCTTTGGATGTTGGTGCCGCAGGACTTGCCCATCTGCACCATTGTATGTGGGCATGACAAATATCAGAATGTAGCATTAAAAAAACATTTCCTTTTAACAAAGCTTGAAAACTGCATTTAGTCAGACATCCTTAATTGGAGCAGCTGACAGTAAAATAAGTGCTCTGACTACAAAAATAGAGATATGCTGTGTGCCTTTTGCTCTGCTCAACCCACTTGAATGTGGCCAAAACATAAGACAAAAATATTAATTGAATTCATGTTTTACAGATTTGGATCTATTCAGCTGTTGAGTACTCTCAAGCCTAAATAACAGCTCTATTAATTATTACCCACGGTCCTGTGCTTAGACTCATAGGTGTTTTCCTGTTTCACAGACATTTTTCACAAATTACAAAACTACCTAAATTAATAAAAGTCTAGGCACATATGACTGCAAGACCCCAAAAGACTTTCAGCTCATAAGCTGTGTGACTTTCCACACTGCTAATTTAGAGTAACTGAGCTACTTTATCAGTCAGCTTTCATCACTTAATGAAGTTACTCAAATATTGAAAAACACAGCCTGGATATTTTTAATATTGGTGGGGAAGATGCCTGGACTAGCTACTGCTGTTTCTAGTATCTTTTGGAAGATGTATCTAATACATTTCCTAAACTCACATAACACTTCATGGTATGATTATATATGTGCCAGGAAGGACCACCATCTATCAGGAAAATCAGATTATGAGGTTTTCAGAAAGCTTTCCTAGGCTGGGAACCAAAAGGCCTCTTTGTGAAAGCAGTGGCTGGTTACATAGGCTTGGAGACAAATGGAAGAGCTAAGCTGATGCTACAACTGTTTTCACACAGTTTTATCCCCCAAAATAGAGGTGATCTGGATGATCAAAACCATGGACTTGGTTCTTGGGACACGTAAGAGCAGCAATCCAATATTTGTCTCTGGTTACAGAAGAAATGAAGCACATGTACAATATGAAGTGTCACATGTAATTTTTCTGGGAAAATGCCCATAAACCAATACTGCATTTCAGCACATTTTTTAAAAGCTGTGTGCATGTTGCTGTGAGATTTGAAAGGGTGCAAATTTTTCTTGACAAACATGAGTGCATCCTATTAATATGAAAATTTACTGTAAAAAATCAAAAGGAGGAGAGGAGAAGGAGAGGAGCGGGACAGGAGAGGGAGAGGAGGGGGAGAGGAGCGGAAAGGAGAGGAGCGGAGGGGAGGGGAGATCCAAGAGAATTAATTTGCTTTTTTAAAGTTGTGTCAACATGCTTGAAAGCTCCCATGATACTTTAAAAATACCTAATTTCCTATAAAAATTATGTGAGATAAAGAACTGTGGGCTTTTTTTTTGTCAATACAACCCTCGTCACAGCTCTGTAGATCACTTGTGGTTTTTGTTTATAGTCTGACTTTGCATTCCAACTTTAAAAAGTTCTTTCTTTCATTCCTGAAAATGTTCTTTCTGTGATTATAGGAATCCGGTATCTGCATATGCTGTCAGCTACCACACTCTGGCAAAAGAGAAGATTTAGGAACAATGGCACTCAGGATTTGGTCAACATTTGAAGTCATGTCCCAAAAGACAAAGCAGAACCATAAGTGGCCAAGGAAAAAGATTCCCTCTATCTCCGATTCTGTGTTACTTCTCTCCTGAAAGAGGGAGGAGGGATCTGCTTCGAGCCAGGAGACAGGAGCCACAGTGCAAGCAGAGTGTTTGCTGTGCTGGGCACCACCTGGACTGCCTCCAACCTTCAGAGCAGCCAAGCATCCAGTTTCACTGCTACCTTTCCATCTGTGAGTAGGAAATAATGCGAAGGAAAAAAATTAATACATACATTCATTCCTTTTCCCTTCCATTCCCTGCTATTCTACTCTAACTACATTTCCTATGTCAATAACACAATTTTCAAGTCATTGTGTGTTTCTGTGTGTTTGTGATCTGAATGCTCTCCTCATCTCTCTCATTGTTCTTTCCAGGAATTGAAGGTACTCTTCAAAGGTGAAGCAATTGGGGCTTTTTCCCTCTAAAACACTAATTTGCTTCATTACAATAAAACAGCATTTCTCCTTTGGTGAATTTACAGTATGTCGTTTCCTGATTAGATTAACAGCAAGTTTAAGGTGTGGTTTGCATCACTCTAGATTTCATCCTCTGAGATCTTAAACTGATAAGGTGTCCAGAGGGTCCTCTTATTACCAGCAGGGTCTTGGACCATGTTTTTTTTTTATCTCTAGCTGTTGGAGAGGACAGTAAAGATGAGCTGTTGGAGAGGACAGTAAAGATGAGCAAGTCAACTGAAGATCAACTCTGCACCAGCTAGAGTACAAACTCATTTACAGTTTTGGGTTTTTTTTCCTGTGAAATCACTTAAAGAGCACAAACAAGGAAAAGCACAACTAGGAAAAAGCTGAAACATACTTAGGAGTTATGACTTCTAAAGGATAGAGTCACTATACAAACAAAAAAAGGACAGTACTTTTAAGGCAAAAGGTGTATCATAGATCATTTGGAACTGTTCTCTGCAGTGTTACCTATAAACTTTCTAGATCCTTTTCTGTATTTCCCAGGTACATTTTCCTACACATTATTTTATTTGAAAATTAAATTTTTGGCTTTTACAGGTTCGGTTTATAGACTATAGGGCACTATTTCACTGTAGAATGGACAATTCTATGAAATTCATACCTTCTGCACACACTTAGGAGGGATGCACAAAACTGATCAGAAGATTGCTTCCTTTCAGAAAAAAAAATCTCCCAGTAAATAGAATATACATACACTGCAGGAAAGTGTCATGTTGTATCTTTTTTCTCTTTTCCATGAAAATATCTGCTGTAAACATTGTAATCAATTCTCACCAGTTATTTCCCCTGCATCCTTACAAGTGAAGCAGTTCTAAAATTCTTCTAGAAAAGTCCATATCCCAAAGAACTCTGTTAATAAATTACAGATACTACAACAAATTTAGAGGACCCTTCTGGTGTTATATCATTCCAGCAGATCTTCTAGTTACTCATTTCTTGTTTAAATTGAAAACCATTTAAAACAGGGATCTTGAATTTTGATGTTGATTATAAAATAACCAACACATTTTGTTCTTTTCTATTAAGCCATGGACATAAAGAGGGGTGTTTCCTCAAGCTTATACACACCTAATTTCAAGTGTTGAAAAACCTTCCTCCAATCAGGCAGAAGTGACAGAAGACTGCAAGAGTCCCATGGAAATAGTAATGTAAGTGTCAGAAGTGCAATATCTAATTAGTAATGGATGAATGATATAAATGAAACAGAAAAACAAAAACCAAGAAAAGACTAAGATATATGATGACACTTAAAGGAAAAACATGAAAAGCATACATGCACAATAATTTCCTTAGCCACCTCCCCCTTTTTTAAAAAAACTTACCCAGTAGAAAGAAAAGGATACTTTTAAAACCTTTATTAATGCTTTTTTTATTAGAAAGAACAGGAGTTGCATACCTGCCCCTTTTCACCTTTTTACTTCTAGCTTCACCAGGTACTAGAATATACTTAGTATTCTGTACCAGTAGTCTTTTTTCATTGAATACCTTTGTCTTTCTAAGTGACAGCCTCAATCTTACCAGACAAAAGCAGAGTGAAATTTGCATTAGCAGAATACACTAAACATATCATGGTCTTCATTCATTGAAGAAACATTTGCATAATTGCCCTAAATTAGAGACATTTAATTTTAAGTGATTTACTAAAAGTTGAAAAAGACTTCTTATTCTCAATTGTATATAGCCTGATTCATGACAAATCCTTTGTTGTATATCACACGGGAAATTTATATTTCTTGTCAAGATATTCAATTGGTAACAACTTTTCTACCAGAGAAGTTAGTGGCAGAGAGTCATACTGTGGTACAGTAATCTGGATACTCAAACTTTAGAGGTAGAAAGGGGAAACCACTGCTGACATCTGAAGGTATTTAAACCTTTCTGCATAGTTGCTACAAGCAAACACATCAAGTTCTAAATTTTATTTATCTTATATTTGTCTCCATATTCATAAGTCTTGATCAATTTCTGCCTTGAGACAAGCTAGTCCACCACCTTCTCAGTTCTGATGTGGAAAAGTGCATAAAAAGGGATACAGATTCAGAGGCTGAAGGACAAGTAAGAAGATTTGGAAACATATTTTTGAACCTTCCTTTATCATTTCTGCTGTCTTAACAGGTAAATAACGAAGCCAGGTTTGTGAGGGTCCTCCTCCCATTCCTTCATTGATGGGAACTTTTCAAATGTACTGCCTACACATAAGAATCAAGTGCCACTTGAATGGCACTCACATGCCACCAGATCCCTGAGACAACCATGGTCTTCTAGGCTGGCAGTAGGTGGGATATCATCCCAGAGCTTCTGTTATGCCACTCTACAATCAACTGAGTGTAGGCAACAGGGCTGTGTCCTTCCCCACAGATTTTCCTGTCACATCCTGTCAAAAAAACCACTTTTTCCCTGGAATTTGAGCTGAGGTGGTTTAAAATAGTATATCAGCAGCACCTAGGAGACGTGATCAGCCACCATTAATCATGGAGCTGAGTCATTCAGGTGGATGAGCATGCAAGGTTACTGAGGATGGATATGGAAGAAGCTGGGAAATCTTCCCAGCTGGAAAGAGTAGAAGTTCTAGCATTTGAATCAAATCATTCATCAGCCTACTTCATTAGACTGTGAGACTGACACCTTGCTCCAGACTCTGTCAGGCCAGACATGTCCCAGCAAGAGTGCTGCACCTACACAGAGTCTCCAGCAGCTCACCCATCTGGATGCCTGGGCAAGAAGGACCCTATGACATATCATGACATCTGACACACCAGTATACACGTAGTTGTAGGATCCTCATCCCTTCATTTCTGACTCTGTTCCAGATAGGCAGCATCAGTAAAAATGGTAATTAATGCCACTCTGACTTCTATGATCTATTCCAACTCCCCGTTTTTTTCTTTAGAGAGGTTATTGTCTTTCACAAATCTCAGCAAGGTTTCTGAGAAATCCAGATTTTTTTTTTCTGCAGAGGGAAGATTTTTCTGTTGGTTACAATGAAGTGAAGCAGGACTAATGTATAGTTTCCATCAGCTTTCTCCTGATTTAGACTGATGTATCTGATACCAAATTTGGGGCAAAGTTGTAATTTTTTTTTTTTAACATCTTTAAATTTGTAGATTAAATTTTGTGTTCTGCTTCTACATGCTGCCGACAGAACAATGTTCCACCAGTGTGTCTGGAATGAAAATGGTGGGGTTTGCAGCAGGAAAACGTTTCAGCTTCTAGTGTAAATGTCATAACTGATCCATTACTCATAACTCTAATTTTACTGTGTAACACAAATGAGTAAATGTAGGGAAGGAAATAGGTTTTCTGTGCATTGTTAATCTTTACAGTGCAGATTGCAATGTTAAAGAAAATTAATTAATTCACAGCAGAAATACTTGAAAGAGGTTTTTTTTCATGAAAATATTTTTTTAACACTCTAGGAGCCAGAACATTTAAAAAAGAAAGTTCTAATTTCAAAAAGACAGTGTTATGTAACCATTACTAAATGATGGGAAAAAGTTCATGCTGATATTATTACACTTTCAAATTTTGCTTCTCTTACACCACTCTGTGAATATGGCTTATCAAGATCAATAATATAGTCTTGAGCTATTCTGTGGATTTACCCTTTAATGGATGAATGGAAAATACCTGCTCACTACTAATTTCCATAACTAGTCTGGTAAATTTCAAATTAAATAATCCTTGTCTGAATGTTGTTGTTTTTGTCCCTAAGCCATTGATAAACAAATATATAAAAACCTTCCTGCTGCACAATGTGAACCGCAGATTGTTTAGCAAACTCAAATTACCTGGGGCATAAATAGACTAATAGATTACTCTTTAAATTAAGAGAATTTGGTAAATTAAATAAAACACCTCTTGCAAGAAATTTACTGGCTGTTACTCTAATATGCAGACTTCTGTAATACTGATGATTTCTGCAAAGCTTAACAGAGCTCTAACTCAGCTGTGTTGCTCCAGCTTCAGCTCAGCCCTCAGAAATAATCTACCCTGGATATGGAGCTTCATGTTGCAAGGAACAGATGTATAGATTTTCATAATTAAATGTAGTTTATTATTTACTTCTGCTTTTGTGCCATTTGTTTGGTTTTAAACAACCCATTATTTGTCATTCAGGATGAATTTAGAATGTGATATAAACTCAGAAATGTATAGATTATAAATAGTAGCCACAAAATTTTCTCTTCCACGAGAAATAAAAGCAGAAGTTCAATTTGTGAGAATTTTTCTTAACTTCTACTGACCCCTTACCTTCCTTCACAGAGCTGCAAGGTCATCTCAAGCAGGAATGATGCAAAGGCAGTATTGAGATGGATGTCACCAACACTGAATTCAGTAAGTGTTCATATGTTTATTTAATAAAATTCTTCATAACTAACTTCTTAAATATCTACTGATCAGACAGGAATAAGAATATATCAGTACTGAAAAGAAAACCTGAATTATCAAGACTGGTTTACCTTCCTTACCAGGAACCAAAGGCCTCAGTTACCAGATTCCTAGCCTCCAAAATAATCTGGTCCTGCAACATGAAAATATTAGTCAACAATGCAACAAAAGACATTTAAAGACCATCTACACACAACCTACTGATATCAGGGTATTTGGTCATAAATCAAGCTACATCTTACTTAAGAAGCAAGTAAACTATTTACTACTGCATTATTAGGGATATAGATTCAAGTAGCTAATATGTCATACTTTTTCTTGTAAATTCTTTAAGAAATTATGATAATGAAGGCATTTATAAATGATGAGCAAAATCATAACTCAGTAGTTGGTCTTTTTGTCTGCCTTCTGTTTTCCTGCATTTCAGAATAATTTTGTTTCAGACGGCTTACTGAAGGCACAGTAAGTGCTCAAAAGGCTTAATACAAAGATCAGTCAGTGGCATGTAAACAACAGTTGCTCATGATTAATAAATAAAAAAGTAATCAGTAGACTCATTGTTTGCTTCCTGTGCAAGTAACTTCCATGGCAAAATAAGGTCACAGTGGCTAATGTGATTGTGTGTCTATGTTTGTGTATTTAATTTTGGATTAATGTCACCTTAACCCACAGGTTTAGATGGAGAAGAACTTAAAATAGATCAACCAACAAGTACACAGCATACAGTCTAATTCTACCTTTATTTGGCTATGGTCTCACTGCATAGTACTTAAACAGGGTTTGCTTCGGGCGCTACTTGATGAATGAGTATACAACCTGGAATTCTGAACAATGATAGTCGGCTTCAAGACAGATTTCATGTACACTGTCTTCACACCATACAAACTGCAGAATTTAATTTTTTTAATGTGGGTTGTCTTTTTATTTTTTCAAAATATCACAGATAATGGGAGGATTTTCTCAAAGCCTACTGGTTTGGCAGTCATAACATGACACTGAGGGAAGATATTATGCACACATCAACATGTGGCACTGTCCAGGAGTGTGAGGCTTGCCAGAGATAAGATGGTTCAAGCTGCACACAGTGTCTGCCTGAAGCACACCCCATGATGAACTCTGCTCCATCTTCTTAAACACAACTACTTGGCTTGCTTCAGCAGGATGTCCAGGAGTAAACCAACATATGTGTGATGTGGAACCATGACCCTGGAGACAAGCAAGGAGAGATAAAAGTGGCAGTGTTGTCACATCATGGCAACTTCCATGGTTTCAGTGAAGACAGTGAACAAGGTCTCCTTTTCAGCCTGAGTATCTGTGTTAGTGACAATATATGAATGGTATCACTTAGACCTGCTGTAGAACCCAGCTGCAAGGAAACTTCTGTAGCATATAGTTGGTATAGTAGTAAATTTATAAGAAAGCAGATAAGGTTAATAGCACATTTTATAAACACATCAGATAATATTCCATCCAGATTTTTGCTAGCAATGGTGAACATCAATATGTTACACTAATGGCCACATTATATGTGTTCTTTTCCATAACTAGCGTCAGTTTTTTGAAGGTGCAATCTCTCCAGTTTTATGTGATTCTCCATTTCGGCACGTATTAAGAAAAATATTTGTATATCCGTCTCTGTGGGTTTGTATTTAAACATTTTTCCAGCTTGCAGTAGTCAGATAAAGCAGCTTTTTCTTTTTTTATACTTCTGACTGCCTGAAAAGTGCTGAAATAATGCTGTCATTTTTCAGTAAATTCCTGATTGTTTAGCAATCAAAATAGAAGGCAGTGTGTATATGTTAAAAAATATTTTCCACTACAGTAGAGACTTTCAATAGTTAAAATTCTTTGTTTAGGATGCTTCAGCAACCATGTAGGTTTAAAACCCTGATATGACACCTTAGGTCTAGTAGGTGCTGGATTCCTGTTGGTTTGCTATGTCCATAACATCATAAACCATTGTTTCATTGGCAAAAACAAGAGATGTAAAGGACAGTAATTCTAAATTGTAGGGGAAACAAATTTGCAAAATCAGCCTACGGTAGATTAGAATCATCCTGCTAGAGATTAAGTGTTCCTTTCATGGTGTCTCTCAGTCTCCTCGAAAATTAGAAACAATAGGTAGATGTATCTGCAAAATTCCCTGATATTCCTGTAGCTGCCAGTGGAGCACCAACCTCACACTTTGTGTATTGTTACTTTTGCTTCACTATGAGCAATGAGAATGACAAGAAAAAAATTCAGAAACTTGAAAAAATTAATTGGTCTAATATCCAACAGACTGACTACCCTAACCATGTAGATTGACAGTAGATTGACAACCCAGCATTATTTCACCAAATACTACATCACAGGCAAAGAAAAGATAAATGACATTAAAACACTTAGTGAATCATCCCACTTGCAAATGCTGACACCTCTTCCTTCCTATCAGACCAAAAGAAAACATCATAATTATATCTAAGATGCAAGTGATGGCATTCTCATTTGACACTACAGTAGAACTGTGAAACATGGAAAAGACTGCTGAAGAGAGATCTTCGTGTTTTCCAATTCCCAGTCTGAATTACTGCCACATACACAAGCAACATGTCTCAAACCAACATCTCAGCCACCAGGCTATCTCACCAGAAAGTTCTTATACTCCTCTCACAGCAGCCTTAAATTAACATTAACACTGCTGTGCAGACTGCAAAGGAGAAAAAAGCATATGAAACAGGAAGTGCAGTTGTGAGTGGGTAAGTTGAAAGCTTGAATAAATATTGACAAATAAGAGGACGAAAGAAAGAGCAAGAGGTTCTTTGTCTTCTAATTACCTTTGGTTAACAATGGGGATGAACACACCACACATCCCCCAAACCCTAAACCAAGACAATTAGAAAAGCACCAAGTGAAACTAAAATCACAGATAATGGACTGATGTGAGTTTGAAGGGGTCTTAGGAAGTCATCAAATCGCATGTGCTGCTCAAAGCAGGGATTACTCTGATGCTCTGGATTGCACAGAGAGCCTTGTTCTGCCAAAAAAAAATCCAACTAACCTATACCATAATCCTGCTCTCTGTTACCATTGCAGCAGGGCAAAGATGAAGCCCCCACACCCCACCTTTTTTTTTTTCTTCTTCTTCTTGTGGAGAAAGAGAAAGATTTTTACAATAATACAGAACAAAACAAATCTCTGGAGAATGGAGGGCAGGCTTGGCACTTCCAGAATATTCCAAAACTCTGACCTTCAGTTGACATGTTAATCAGCAAATGGGATGCTGTGTGAGTCACAGGGGAAATGTTGGCAGGGAACATCTGCAGGGAGAAGTATCTGCAGAAAGTGTCATTGATAGAGACTTACCTGAAGAACATGCCAAATCTGAAAAGTTTTTTTCCCCAGCAAAAATTTCTGATTGGCTCAAGTCACCATAACGGATTTTTAGTACCTGCATAACTTCATTACAAGTGAGAAATATTAAGGACCCATCTGGAACATCTGACTCTCAGTTTGTGAAGGTTCAAGGAGAGGACTCATTTAAAAAAACTGGTCATTTTATCTTTCTAAAAATTGTTCTTTTCTGATGGAAAGTTTTGTGTCCCCTCACCATTACATCTGTGTGATTTGTACCAGGGATATAAAGTGTGTTAAAAGTGGTTTATGACACTTACTTTACTCCAGAGGTGCAGAGAAGAGCTGATTCAAAGTTTTTTCTCTTTCTCAAGGAGAGTTTAAAGACTGCTAGCCTGTGATTTAGGAAATGCAAATAAACTGAGTAGCTACTTATTTTAATTACTGATATTTTTTATTCTGGATTTTTTTTTGCAGAAAACCAAGAAAACTACTCAAAAGTTGCAGTACCTGACTCCAATAACCACATTTTCTTAATGCCAGATAGTAAAGATCCAATGAGAAAATGCAGATCTCAAGTATTTTATTTCTCAAAACTGATTTTATGAGTCTATAGAATCACAAAAACATAGAATGATTTGGGTTGATAGGAATCTCAAAAATCATCTCATTTCAAAGCAGCTGCCATTGGCAGGGACACCTTCCACTAGACCGGGTTGCTCAAAGCCCACCCAGCCTGACCTTGAATACTTCCAGGGATGGGCCCTTATTATCGTGAACCACCTCTGAATTTTTGACATTTGCCAGTATAAAAAAAAATTTTAAAAAAATTTTTAAAAAAGGTAATTAGAGCAACTGGGGGGAAAAGAGAAAGGTGGTTTCTGTGAAACTCTTATAGCAATATACCCAAAAACAATGAACTCTTAGAAGTTACCATAGCAGTTATTTGAGAAATTTTCTACATCTGGTAATTTCCATTGTAGTATTATCATTCATTGTTTTCTTCCCCTGTCTCTTTTTGTCTATTATTACCAACTGATAAGGAAAAAAACCCACAAAAAACAAACAAAAAAAACCCCCAAAAACCAACAAACCCAACCAGTGCTGGATGTATTTCAGTCCTGCTGTGAATAGCTATTTAGCAACCAGTAGCCTCTCCTGCCAAACCATTTCTGTGGTATAGTGGATATAGAAATTGCTCAGCCTACAGCTGTGTACCTCCTGTTACTAGAAAGATCCTGATGAATAATTCAGAAATCACCTCCTGCTGACCTCACGTGATAGAAATATAGTCAGATTCAATCAGGAAAGACAATTTTTTGTCACTCTTTTAATTTGCCTCAACAGTAATTTTCACTGAAAATTAACTACGCTATTCCTCATGCTAATTTTAAAGTTAGCTGTATTTTACACTGAAGCAGGCTTGAAAACCACCAGCAACAATGAGGAACTGCACTTACTCTGCCTCATCAGTAGTGGTGGGGGCCACATAACAATTTGATTGAGTTGTTATCAAAAGTATGTGCAAGTCGTCGCTGCACAAACAACTCCACAGCCTCTGCTGCAGTCACTGGCAGCACAGGGTAAGGACATGCAGTGGAGGGGTCCTGGTGTGTCAGCATCAGAAAGTCATAAAGTACCTCCCTGCAACAGACTTGGGATCCAGTACAGGACATCACCTGGGAGCTTTCTGTTTCACTTATAATTCTGCTAGGAACATGGATGGATCTAAAGCAAAATGGCTACATACTGCTTGTTAAGACCAGCCCTTACATCAGTTTTGATGAGACTTTCTCAACTGAGATCACCTGATAAAGTCAGTGGTAATAAGTTTACCACCATTACCAAGTGGTTAAGAGAGTTTAACTGTAACTCCCCAGTTTTCAACCTCTTCAGCCACAACCTGCTTATTAATTGAAACTTACTACAAATTTTAGCTTTTTGGGTTTGGATTTTTTTAATAGACTGATTTGAAATATGTGGCATAAGCTGCAGATTTTTCTCATTTGTTGAATTAGGCTGCTTCTGTTGAATAGTGTGCTTGGATGAAAGATGGAATTATTCAAACCCATTCTGGGCAATGAATCTATATTTTCTCAATACCCTGTTACTTGTTTATCTTTTTCTATAAAAAATAATGTGTTAGTCCAGCTTGTACTGCATAATAGCGAGTCCCCTTTGACTCTCTTTGAAGCTCATAAACATGCTTTCTCTCACTCATCCTCTGTCAGGCATTTTGATAGAAGACAAAGAAGGCTGCTGGTTAAAACAATAACAATTTTTGAAATTGCTCCCTTCTTTAGCAGACAAGTTGGGGTGCCAGGCAGGAATGTGAAGTCTTGGTTTAGAGGCACAGAAAGGAGATGTTACTGCATTAAGGATGTTGTGAACCAACTGGATATCTTGGGGCTGCTCTGAGTAGGAAATAGTTAAATCTGTTGGGGGAATCCATGGAGGACAGAGAGAAGGCTGACCTGGTGGGCTGGAGGCTGGAGTTGAGGGATGTAAGTGGCTCTGACTGAGAAAGGGGGATGTCACAGTGAATATGCAAGAAAAAATGAGGTGACGAGAGTCAGAGGAAAGTGGGCTGAGTCCAGAGCTAAGTTTGAATGCTGGAAGAAGTGTGAAAAAGAGAGTAGTGAGGAACAAATAGCTCTCTATCAAGTGCTTTGCACCAGATATTCTCAGTTTTAGCCTCTGAAAGGCAGAATGGAAAAAGACAAGTTTATAAAGAGGAATTCTACTCATCTTTGCCTCCAAACCTTAGCTCTTTCATTCACCAAATCTTTCCCCACCATATTTCATTTTTCCCACCCTGCCCATGGGTACTTCTCTGTTAAAAAAAAAGGAAAAATGAAAGTTCATCATGAAAAAGCTTATTAAATCCAGAGGGATTGTACTATTTTCTCTGCTTATTCTGACTACCAGGCACTGCCAGGGTGCAACACACCTCCCAGCATTGACCAGCTCTGTTTAGGTCCAACCTCCCTTTGGTTGGGAGAAGAGAGACACATCCTGAGGTCTGATATCAACTTCTGTGGCAAGACATAAGGAAAGTGAGAAAGCAGGCATTGCCAGCCTCTCTGAAGCAAAGCCTGTCTTTGATTATTTCTAGCTCTGCCTTTGCATCTTCTGTTTAAAACGTGAGCCACTGCTACATCATTATTGAAATCAGCAAATATTCAGTGAAAAAATAGATTGGTATTGGACTCAGCAGAAGTCTGCAGTTTTCCAAAGTCATGTAAATTACCTATGAGAGAAGGGCTGACAAATTTTCAGTGAAAACTCTGCATCCTCACAAATATGACATGAAAACCTTTAAACTTACATTATTTGTTCTCTGCAACAGAGTCCTCATGAACAGTGTCACGCCCAGATCACACTCTGAAAACTGTGATCCTCCTTCTGTCATATGTGATTAACCATGTCCTATAAAAGATGACAGCTCAGGTCTATGAAAGTCCACGTCCCTTACATACACTCACAAGAATCTTAGGGTTTCTGGCAGACCCTATATGTAAGGACAAAGATGTATGAGTGTGTGTACATTTATGCATGTGTGAGTGATAGGGATAATTGCATGCTCTTGAGGATTCATGTTGGACAACGTGCATTTTGTTCTGTGCAGAAGAGTACTTGGAGTTTGCTGAATTGTGAGAAGTGGGCAGGATGTGAAATGGCATCATCCTGTCAGATTTTAATTTATGGACTGGGTAGAAACTTAGAAATAAACTTTCAGTATGCTTGGATTGTTTCCTAGCTGAAAATGGGAGGCCTCAGTTTTGTCTCATATTGAGTAATTCATACTGAGTTACAGAAAGAGTAGAAGGGCAGAAGTAGATGCTGTAACACCTGCTGTGAGCTGAAGGCTGCAGGCTGGTAGAAAGATTTGACAAATCAAGGTCCTAGATTTTTATTTTTTACTTCCTTTACTGAGCTTCATTTAATACTTCAAAACTTTTTTTTTTGCTGTATTTTTTCTTCCCTGAGTTCATTCTGTATAACATAATGTCATAATAGATAGCAGAATATTTTTTATGTTTGGTTGCTGCATTCCCGGATTGCTTATAGGTTATATTTATCAATCTTAATTCTCAAATTAAAATACTAAAACTATAGATCATCAATGAGTACATGCTGGCTCTGAGAAGTACAGTTGATGCCTCCAGTGGAATCAGTTCTTGTCCTTGCTGTAGTCTCTGAAGACATTGCAAACTTAATGATGTTTTATCTTGTATCTGCCATTCTAATCTTATCCCCAGGGATGTAGGCTATAAGGTGGTTCAAATCAACAAACTGTAGAGATATAAAGCCAGAGCAAATTATATTAGAAATAGACAGGGTTTTTAAAAGGTTTTCTATATCCCTTTCAGCTATGACAATGTTTTTGCACTGTTTCCCTGTTTTGTTAAAACCTTAAGCACACTCCATTGATAAATTCATTGCATTTTTTTTCCATTTTCCTTCTCTGGCTAATATAGTAGAATGCATCCTGCCTCCTGGCTGTGCTGATTCAACCAAGCATGTATTTATTTTTCTTCTCGTGTTGAGGAGGATTTGATAACCAAGCTACCAAAAGGTATGATGTGAGAGACTATGCATGCAGAGAATACTATGTTTTTATAGAAAACCTGGAGAATCAAAAAACACAAAGTATCGCAGTACCTCTTCTTAGATGTGAACAAAAACCAGCAAAGTTTAATATAATTAGTGTTTGGAAACACTTGTTCTGGCTTTAATTATATTTTGCTTAATTAGTTCTGACTTCAATTTAATTATGTTTAGCTTAATTATGTTTAACAATTAGATAAAATGCATGGTAAGTCCTGTTAGCAAATCCTCCCTTGCTCTCTGGTAGCAAGGGAGAAGCAGTAAGTTATTCAGTCCTTCAGGAGAAAAGTTGACAAATTTGCTTGTAACACTAGATTATCATTTCAGGGGAAGGTTACTTTAAGTAAGACTCAGTGAAAAGGTTTATATGTCATTAAAGAGGTATCTGCACTGAGACTGCATGTCTAAGCACCCATATGAAATCTGAGCTTTTTTCCAGCATTGATATTATTAACTCAGACCTCATTTCCTGGGCCTCTTTCTGCCTTGTTCATAAACTCTGCAGGTGATTCCTACAGCCTCAAAGTTCCACCTTCACAGCCTAATTGTCTTCTTAGTCCTTATACATGTCCAGGACTTTTGCCAGTAGTTTTTTAATGCAAAGATGAACTGATTTTTATTGATTTGCTGTTGAGAGATTTTTATCAGTTCCAGTCCTGGTCTATTCAGCATATACTGGAGAGGGAACCAGGACAGCAGCAAAAATTGTGGGTTCCCTATCCCTGTAAGTGTTTAAGGCCAGATTGGATGCAACTTTGAGACACTTGTTCTAGTTTCTGTGTTGTGTTGGTTACATATGCTCATAACACCTCATGGCATCTTTAATTACCCCATTTTAGTAGAGGAATGTCTTCATTTGATTAAAATTGGCTTTTTAGCTGATAAAGTGAACTCTGTAAGGGAAGCTCCTTTTTCTTCACAAGGGTTTTTTCTAGGGCTTGATTGTTTCACAGCTTGAGTGTGCAGTGAGATTTAGAGAATAAGATTCATTGGGGTTTGGATTTTCAACATACACTATTCCCATTTTTTACACTTATTCTGGCGTCTGGATGGCCAAGTATCGGGCTTTGGATGTGCTTTGGATGACGGTGATAAATTATCTTGCAGATGAAATCAGGCACAGTGTTAAAGATGTCATTTTAATACCTAGGTACAACAGGGATTTTCTGGGCTTTTAGATACTAATTCCTGCCATCTTTTCCTCTGAATATTCATTTGGTTAGTAGCTGGCAAATCAACAGTAGTCTGGAATAAATTATATTTATGTAATTTACTCCTGCCCTGATAATGTCCTTGTGAGAAATGTAAGCTGCCACTATGTTGTATAGTACATTGCACATAGTCTTACAGCATATGGTTGTGACTAATTTTTAACCTCCAGATTACTTTTAAAAAGGTATAAGAAAATAGTAAAATATAAACATAATTATGGTTTTTATACTGATGATTATATACCAAAAGTAGGGCCTTGCACAAACCTCACCTAATAAATCAGAATGAAAAACAAATTGTCTCCATTGCTGATTCTCACTAAACAGAGATAAAAATAAAATACAATTCAAATGTATCCTCTAATAACTTCCACTACACAACCTGTCTTAATCTACAGTATCACTTTTTTCCTCTAACCTATTACTAACTCATCAGCATAAGCGTGAGAATTAGATATTCTCCCAGTATTTGCAATTATAATGAATACCAGCGATTGCATGACTCCTTCCTGTAGTTGTCCTTGAAATGATTAGGTGCATGGGTTTCTAAAGGACCAACAACCCCTCTGCAAATACTTAAAACTCTGCTTTGGACTTTAATCTATAACTAGGTTCCTTTCCTCCCTTTAACACAATGATACATTTTCTCCATGAAATTTTCTTTCACTAAAAACTTTTTCACTAGTTTTGGCATTTTTTAGTGCTCCCTGTAGGTTTTCTTGGTGACAAGCAATAACTTTGCAGGGACCTTTCACTCCACAGTCATCCCTCAACAGCACACAGAGGAAAAAAACCACTGATGCTCATTCAAGGATCAGTTCTCATGAGCATGTACCAGAATTATCTGCATTAATCTTAATGCACTCACAGATCTAAGGGAAATTTCCATCTAAAACCTCTTTCCTTTTTCTGAGTATCACTTGGAGAAAGAAATTTTAATGATAAGGTAGGTAACTATCTTTACTTGGCTATGGTTGTGAAACTCTGGAAATTGGGTTAATTATCAATTGCAGGTATACAGTGTTGAAAGACACAATAGAGTACTTCCTGCTTATTCAATCCTAGACAGGGATTTGCGACGGCAAAAGGCCGTCAGAAAAAGGCCTGTCAGAAAAGGCCTCCAGCCAAACTCCATTTCTGATCCTTGACGGTTTTCCTTCTAAAGGCTGTGCAGGGCAACATTAATGAGGCTCATAACTCTCTCTCCAGTTCCTGCCACACGCTTTACTATGACACTACCACTCATTTTCCAGGTTTGCCCTTCTGTCACCTTGCAACAAATTAACACAATGAAAACACATCCAAACCTGAGAGCTTAGGTCTCCCATGGGATCCCAGTGCATTGGGATTCCCAATACCTCTGAGGGTCCAGCCCTAGCAGAGAAATGGCGTAAAATAATTAGCAAGACAGCATGGTCGAGTATGTCTTGAAAAATCAGAAAGGTTTAATAAAAGAAAGAAAATAATGCAAAACAAAGAACAAAGCCGAACACAATACAAGGACAGGTCCCATATACCTGCCAAAACACCTCAAGAATGCACTGAGCATCTTTGTTCTCTCTCTTTAGTACTCCATAGTTCAGGGGGGCTATTTGGCCCCTGGCCCAATGAAAAATCAGGCTTTGAGCTACACTTTCCAAGCCCAATCAATGCCTCCGTGCTGGCACTGAGCCAGTTACAATGAGAAGGGCACAGAACTTTCTAGTTAAACTTCCTAAAATGTCCAGAGGTAAACTGACACTAGTTCCTTATACAGAACTGCCCACTGGGGGGTGGGAGATGCTTTCCTACACCAGTGCTGCCAAGCAGACATTCCTAGTTGTGGGCTGCAGTGGCAATGGATATGCTGGAGGAAACAGGAGCATGTCCTAAATGTTCTTCAACAAAACACTAGACATATCTTCAGCTCTTCCTCACTATTTTTGTTCTGGACTTCTAAAAAGTTCATATCAGGACAAGTGCACATGTATTTCAAGGGCAAGGTAATATATCTGGGGATGATAGATAAAGTGAAAATTGTAATTCTGATCAAACAACAGTCTGTGCTCACTACTCTTACTGCTTTCATTAGAAAGAGCTTTTATTCTGAGAGGGAGATATTTTTCCCCACTGAAATATGCTTTTCAAATAGCTCCTATAATGCTCTCCAATCATCACTTGTAATTGGACTATAAAGCTGGGCAGGAGTGTGTGTCAATCTGCTGGAGTGTAGGGAGGCTGTACAGAGGGATCTGTACAAGCTGGATCAAGGGGCTGAGGACAGTTGTATGAGGCTCAGAAAGGTGAAGTGCTGGGTTCTGTACTTGGGTCACAACAACCCCAGCACTACATGCTTGAAGAGGCAGGGCTGGAAAGCTCTCCAGATGAAAGGACCTGGAACAGCCAGCTGATCTTGAGCCAGTGTGTGCCCAGGTGCCCAATGGCAGCCTGGCTTGTGGCAGAAGTATTGTCTCCAGCAGGGCAGGGATTGTACTCCTGTACTCAGCACTGCTAAAGCCACACCTCAAAACCTGTATCCATTTCTGGGACCCTCACTGCAAGGAAGACATTGAGGTGCTGGAGCACGTCCAGAAAAGGGCAACAGAGCTGGTGAAGGGTCTGAAGCACAGGTCTTATGAGGGGTGGTAAGGGTTGGTCTCTTCTCCCAGGTAAAAAGCAATGGGACAAGAGGGAATGGCCATGATTTTCACCAGGGGAGGTTTAGTTTGGCTATTAAGAATCATTTCTTCCACAATAATGTTGTCAAGCATTAGAACAGGCTGCCCAGGGAAAATGCTGTAGCTACGACTCCTGGAGATATGTAAAAGATGTGTAGATGTGGCTCTCAGTGACATGGTTTAGAGGAGGACTTGGAAGTGTCAAGTTAATGGATGGACTTGAAAATCTAACAGGTTTTTTCCAAGCTAAACAATTTTATAGTTCATTTAATTGAATTTACCAGCAGAATAAGGAGATGGGCAAATAGAGGGAGACTTTAGGGGGTTTATTTTGAGACAAAAAACTTCCTTTGGGATTGAACGGAAAAAAAGACATGTTTCACTTCCTTTGTGCACCCCCCCCCCAAAAAAAAAAAAAGA
>VYXD01015914.1:0-110119 GCA_013397195.1 Hylia prasina | reverse complement strand
GCCCCCCCCCCCCAAAAAAAAAAAAGAGAGAAACAAGAAAACAAAACAAACAAAACAAGACAAAGAAAAGAGACCTTAAAAATAATCTCAGCGTTTAATATGCCTTGCTACAGATAACGCAATATCTCACCACCTTCCAGTGTGTTTTTCCTTCCTTTGTAACATAGTTTCCACTTCCACTGTAGCATCAGCTAGAAATCTTTCTTCTGCACATTTGTTTCTTCTGTTCCTCTCAGAAATGTATGGGGGAGACAAGCCTATTAATGTCACCAAAAAAAAATGTACTCAACGTGCAAGTAATTCCACAAAGTACAAGCTGCAAGTGCTTGTTCATATGAAGCTATTGCCACAGCTCAAGTAATTACTGAAAGACAAAATAAGAAAGATGGTATCCATTTAATGTGCAAGACTACAGCCTTTAGGTGTACTCGATTATCTTTACACAACTGTTTATCTTTTCAATGTTACAGCATCTGTGATTAAAGTTATAGGCACTAATGAAGTGTGGCCTTATTTAATACTTTTCATGTGACAAGCAGAGGCTTATGATGGATACTGCTATTACACTCAGAGTGGGTAAATCTGCCATCAGATGTGTAGCACCCAGATTACCTGAGTGCATGAAGTCACTACACAGAGATGCTTGACTCATCTTCCTGTTGACAGCACCACTGAGAAGTGTGGCAGCTCTCAGAGGAAAAGATCAAGAATAAGGAGAGATTAAGGAATAGTACGATTTGATATTAACACAGTATTAAAGGTTCTAGAAATTCTGACAGCTGGTGCCAGACATAAAAGGCACTAACTAAAAAAAATTAAAATCCTTTAGACATTGTTATGTGTTTCCTGCACTTTCACTGTGGTCTGGAGGCTTGAGGAATATTGGTACTTTGTCTTAGAGCAGGGCCACAAAACCCCCCTGAAACTTCAGTACGGTGACATAAATTGCAGAAACAGCCAGACTGAAGAGTTACACAATGTTTGCAGGTGCATACATAATTGCACTTTCATTATATCTTATTAGAAGTGGTTCCACATCTGTCAATAGGAGTCATATTTTCCAGCCACAATTAAAGCTGTAGGTCATAAAAACATATCAGAGTGGATAATTAGTACCATTGAGTTTGGGTAGTGAATTCATCCAAATGGACTAAATATTCCACATCTGCTTAGGAAGGGAAACATCTGTGAGCATAGACCTTCCTGCAAGTACCTAAGAAATTATTTGCTTTTATGTTTATAGGCCCTTATGTGCTTTCTTAGTTGTTCTAAGTATTTGCCCACTGTAATAGTCAGAAATTGTTAGTCAGATTAAAGAAGAAAAAAAGTCTACAAAACCTGCATTCATCAAAAATGGAATATTCAGAGTTTTAGTGGTTAGGCTCTCTCCTGTACATGTATTCAGTTAAATCCTGACTACATGTGACAAAACAAAATGCAGGAGCTTTGGAAAAGGTGTGACCTATGTGGCGTGATTTCAAAGCAAAAATAAATAAATTCTAATTGCTTTAAATTCATATAGTCTACAGCCCATCTAGAAACATCACTTGAAGGAATTTGCCACATGTGAAAACATTTCTTTCATGAAATCCCAGAAACTGCTTCTCCTGAGCCCTTCTCTGCAATGTCTACCACCCTCTGTAAGACTTAAGAGCAGTCAGATACAATGAAATATCTTTATTTCCTTAGAGCCCTATACCTGAATGTAGTCACTGTGTTGTATTTGATCAAAGGACTTTCATTACTGATTGTCTTTAACAAATTTCTGACACTGATATTGTTTTCACAACCTGATCTTCATTGCTGAAAGCCAGAAAGTCAACAGCCTTTTGAAATAATTTGCCTTTGATACAGGAAGCTTTATGAATTTTTAAACTTTACTGCCTAGCATGCATGTGAGGGTCTCATTCTATCTAATTACATGGCTCTAAATTAATACATCAATGTCTTACGCGACAGCATTCTAACCTGAAAGGCTGATTGTATCTGTGAGAGCACTGTCACATATTGCAGGAACTAATTAAAGACTGCACAACTTCATTAGTTCTGCCACAAATCTCTGGTTCAATTAAATATGCTGCAATTATATCAGTGTTGGAGGGGGGATTTGGACAGAAAGATATAATTTACATAGGTGAGAGCTTTTACATCTATCCTAACACTTGAATGGAAACATTTCCTGGAGATATGTCTCCTAAATATTTTTTTTTTAAATCACAGGCATTAAGAAAAGTTTTAGTGGATTTGATGGAATATTTTGCTAAACAACCGATTGATAAAACACATTTCCATTCTTGGATACAAAACACTGAAGAATTTTTCTCTTCTTTCTCTTTTCTGGTCTTGTTTACTGTTAAGTTTTATTTTAAGAAAAGCATATGTGTACAAATAGAAGGTAACACACATTAGGCACATGTGTTACAGCGACATCAAAGATTACAGACCTAACTCAGGAGTTGGATTCGATAGTCCTTGTGGGTTCCTTCCAACTCTGGATATTCCAAGATTCTATGAACCCTGCTCAAAAACTAAGCAAGCTCCCAGCATGGAAAATACCTGTAAGTCCTAATGTTCCACAAAAAATATTTTTAGCTTTCTATAACTTCTGATAATTTCTTTGTTATAAGATACTGTCTTCAAAATCCCCAGTTTCCAGAGCACTTCTATAGCCAGCCAGGGTAAAACGTTTTAAGCGTCTTCGACTGCTTGAAGCATTTTGTGGGAAAGTCAGCAACTGGGCCAGGCAAAGTGATTAGACCTCTTCATAACCCACAGTGACCTCCAGAAAGCAACTGGCAGACCTCACAATATACAGATTATCTCTGCCAGTTTGCTGATGTAGAATCAGAGAGCCAGCAAAAGCCTAAGGGCAGGGGAGAGAGAACCAGGTGAATAACTGTGATGATCCAAAAAAGTCTGGAAGGGTATTAAAAATCTATTACACAGGCCAGCTTCACAAAAGCATACAAATAAGCCCATTGCATGTATCTGGAAGGTTGTTTAACTGCCCAGGTTGTTCCATGCCTGCCCAAACCTACTGACACAGCAGGCCAGCAGTTTTAGGGGCACACAGATATGTTCACCTTCACAGCCTCCCTTTCCTCCTGAAGCTATTGCTGCTTTTATGCTATTGGATTTTCAATTTCTCCTTAAACAGGAGCTATGGTGCTTTAAAATGAATGATTATTCCTCTACATAGGTCCTTACCATGTTCCAAAATCTCCCATTACCCTTGTACACATTTGGGTGGCACAGGAGGCTCCCCTCACATTACACAGTTCTTCTCCCTCTATGGCCATATGGATGGATATCCCTGCTCTCACCTCCCTGTTTGGTAATGTTCAAAGGGGAAAATTACACTCAATTTCTATGTCTAGACAGAAAGATTTGCTTTCAAAACTGCAATTATATTTTTAAAGTTTGAAATTACTAGCTAATGAACTGATGTAGCTATATAAATGAAAATTAAGAAGTAGTTATTCAACACCAACAACACACATACCAAAAGCTGCTCTTTTAGAACAGAAAAATTTGGTATCTGCTGTTCAGTTAATTCACTGTTTTGATTTTCTTCAACACTTCTGAATCCAATAGAAACTGTGTAAATACTTTTCAATTATTAAGAGGTGACAACAAGTTCTTGTCTTTATATAGATTGCCAGAATTTCCACAAGAAGCTTGAACTGGAAAGATTGCTTTAAAAAAGAATATTTTTCATTGCATTATTGAAGGTCACTCAATTGAATTTCACATATAGTGGAATTACTAGGATGGTTATTTCTGAGTTTAGTGAACAAGTAATTCTCAAGAAAAATGATCAGTGACCTGCAGTATGTAACTTTACTTTGTCTTAGGTGTTTTGCCTTTGAAGTTAAACTGCTTACCACAATTATACTTCAAGGGTCTTAAAACGATTATTCATGGATCTTTGCTATTATGTCAGTGAATCATCAAAGGAAAAAAGGTTAGATTGATTTCTGCAAAATATGAGGTTTTGTCAAAGATGATTTTCAGAATAAAAGGAAAAGTGCAGTTTTGAGTGTGTAATGAAGCAAAGGTATTAAAAAAACACAGATAATTATGTTCTACCATAAGACTTCTTTTGTGTGTGAAGAACAACTTTTTAAAAGCGATGCATAGGGAACTAAATAAATTAATTCTTTTTGATAGGACTTGTCCAGATTTCTTGTGTACAGCAATGAAAGTTCACTCTCACAGGACCCAGCTCAAAGGCTTTTTCCTAAAGACAGTACTGCACCAGGTGGAAAATGCAAAATGAAGAAATAGGCTTCAGCTGCATCAAAGAGAACATGAATTTTGCTGTCCTTAATAGATGAAAGGGAAAAGCATTATTGCAGTACAACATCCTGTTCTTCCTAATTATTGTTATTGCGTGAGAAGTGCATTATACTGCGCAACCCCTCTTCATGTGGAAAGATCTCTTAGCTATTCTCTACATAATTATACAATAATTAAAATACAACCAAGGACTATCAAATTCTGCAAAAGAGTTTTTCAACAATTTCTGTGAATCCTGTTATAATGAGTTCTGAGTAAAAAGCAGAGAGCATCTGTTTTGTACTTTCTAGTCATATGTTCTTTCTGAAAAACCAGGAATTATCAAATCAGCTTATTTGGCCAGGTTGAAATCAGTGTAGACTTGAAAATTCTTAGACTCAAACTCTTTGGTACCAAAGCAAGACTTAACACCACATTGAGGACTGTATCCCTCTGTCCAAAAGTAATGTAGAAATAGGTGTTGGGATTGCAATACTGACCCCTTTGTAAGTATTGTGAACTCTAATAAATCTTACACCACCAAATGTGTCTTAATTAACTGAACCTCTCAATTTCCCGATGAATATGAAGAAGTATGTAAACTCCTGCATTTTTACCAGGAAGGACATTGTTACACAAAAAAAAAAAAAATTCCTTCTCCATGGAGTTCTCTCCTTTATACTTCTATGTGCTTTTTTCACTGTTAGAAAAGTCACGGATAAGATTTAAAAGTACTCTTGATGTAGCTGAGGAATCCTTGGGGTATCCCATGTGGGATATCCATATTGCATGAAGTGTCAGGGAACTTCCCAGGCACTCAGTCTTAAAGACTTTGAAAAAAAAAAAACAGACCAAAACAAAATAATTGATGAAATAAAACAAAAGGTCCTTTGGAGATAGTATCAGCAGGAACAGTTTGTAGAAGAAGGGCACTGGCCATCCCACTAGAAGTGCTTTTATTGGTTTGATTTCCCAGGTAAAAGTGTTCTCGAAACGTAGAATATTCCATCAGGAAATGGTGCAGGCTTTGTGGGAAGGTTTTGAAGGGACCACAGGAAGGAGGATGTTGTCCTGCCATTGACCATGCAAATACAAATTTTCACAGCTGCTTGGAAGGTTAGAACTGTCAGCTGTCATTCAAAGAGACTACAAACACCTTTGATGTATTTAATCTCAGCCAACAGACCTTAATCTAGCTATACAAAATAGAAGTATGTGGTAGCAGAAACTGAGAAGCTTGGCTAATGAAAGCTGGGGAAAAGCAGATTAAAGGGATAGTAGAAAATTTGAAGGCCCATTTACAGCACAGTTTCTAAAATTTTCAATGCAACTCAAAGAGGCATTGTGCTTTCTGATTTCTTCTCCTTCCTATAATGAAAAATTTGGTAGGGTACTCTATGAGCAGGTGAGGCCTTCCTCACTTAGGATAGTTGGCTGTGTGATCTATGAAGACCAACAAACTTTATTCTTGATTCCCTTTCTGTTGTTGACAGCCATTTGAGATGAAATAAGACAAACAGTAAAGGAGATGTCAATGATGTGGTATTTTGTTATTTAAATCACTTATATTTCCGTGATCTGATTCATCTAAATTTATCCTGATATCTTCAGAAGAAAAGTTTTTTTCATGAGCGTCAGCCTCCCCAAACTAGTGATATTTCCACAAGTAAAAGGCCATGCCACATGTCAGAAAAGCAGGTCTTAGTCTACCTAGTATTTAAAGAGCAAAGAGCGATGCTGTCTGCAATTTCCCAGTGACAATTGCTCCATGATCCAATCATCATTATATGGCTTACAGATGTTATTTAAGCTGCTACAAGAGGAACTACTTGATGGACAAAGAAGGTCCAGTTCTCATTTCTGAGGATAAAAACATTCTTCTGGCTATGACTGCACAGGGGGAGCATACTGGCAAACTTCAAATATTTCTTATTCTGACAAGAAGAGTTCACTCAAACTTATTTCATTTCCTGAGATCACATCATTTTCTCAGCTATGGGCCCATTTTCAGAAGGCAAATTTCCATTTTTAGGTTACTTCACCTATTTGTTCTAGGTTCCCTGATGAAAACTGTCCTGTTTCAATTCAATTATCTTGTAAAGAGCATTGAAATTCACAATTAATCTGACATATTCATAATTAATACTTCCTATGAATTAACTTACCCTCAAAGACCAACTTCAGTGAGTGTAAAAAATCGATGTCATAACAGCAAAATCATGAATTACAACAAAAATTCCTAATCATGGGCAGTCACCAATATGAGAAAGAAAGGATCCAATTCAGACTTTGGTATGTTTTAATGACTTTTTAATACCTTGAGCATTGTGATCTATCCACCGGCTAAGGGAATTGTATCTGGAAAGCATTAGGTAGGAGGCTTACATAATGTAGTTCATGTAAAGTGCTTTCCTAGAACTTCCTGAGTGAATTTTGCACATTGCATTTGAATACAATATTGCTCTTGTTTTCTTTTTCTTAGGTTATTGTCACAAAAAAACTTGTGAATGTTCATCACAGACTTTTTCCTTTCTATGTGTCTTTTTCTAGCCTAAACAGTTTGCAATGACTCCTCTTTGAATTCAGTGCCATATTCAAATGAGAAAATAAACTTTCAGCATAGATTTATTTTATATTCATTTTAATTCTCATCCCATGTGCTTTTCACAGCTGCTCATTTTATTGAGTTGCTTTTCCAAATGAAAACTCCAGCTGCTCTGACCTCACAAACCATATAATACATGTTGTATAAGCCTGTTCCAGTAGACTGTTCCAGAGACTCAACGGTTATTGTTTTCCTCATCTTCCACCTCTAGACAGAAAATCTAGTGTTTAGGTTTAAGTTGCAAAGGCAATCTTGGAAAGTCCCAGCAGTTTCTTACTTGTATTCCCTAGAAAATGAGAGACAATCACAAAATCACAGGATATTCTCAATTGGAAGGGAGTCACAAGAATCATCAAGTTCAACTCCTGACCCTGCATGGCCCCATTCCCAGGAGTCACCATGTGGAGGGTTTTTTGAATTCTGTCAAGCTTGGGTTTGTGACCACTTCCCTGGGGAATCTGTTCCAGTGCCCAGCACTGAACAGTGAAGAACTCTGAGTGAAGAACCTTTTCTTAATATCCAACCTAAACCTTCCCTGACACAACTTCCGGCCATTCCCTCTGGTCTTCTCACTGGCCACCACAGAGTGGTGCCTGCCCTTCCCCTTCCCCTCAAGAGGAAGCTGTAGACTGTGATGAGGTCTCCCTTCAGTCTCCTCTTCTCCAGGCTGAACAGACCAAGTGATCTCAGCCTCTCCTCACACAGCTTCCCCTCAAAGGTCCTTCACCACCTTCCTGGCCCTCCTTTGGACACTCTATAATAGATAAATGTCTTTCTTATTTTGTGGTGACAAAAACTGGCCCCAGCACTTGAGGTGAGGCCGCCCCAGTGCAGAGCAGAGCAGGGCAATCCCCTCCCTTGCCTGATTGGCCATGTTGTGCCTGATGGTGCCCAGGACACACTTGGCTCTCCTGGCTGCCAGGGCACTGCTGGCTCATGTTCAATTGCCATCCACCAGGACCCCCAGGGCACTTTCCACAGTGCAGCTTTTCAGCATCTCATAGCTTGCTTTCTCAGTAATTTCTAGGTTATGGGACAACTTTAAAGAAAATTAGGAATTTCTAACTGAGCCAGTTTCCTTATGCTTAATGCAAGTAAGTGTACAGGCTGAGAAGAGAAACCCTTCGGCCACACCATTATTTCAACCCTCTTCAGACATCAAAGAATCCATGTTCATGCACAGCCTTGAGACACAGTTGGGTGAGTTACTGATCCTGATGCCAAAGTACTTTTATATATAAACACCTCTGTAACTCAATTAATTGCCTGGCTTCTGGCCATTGCCAGTCAATGTGACATGGGCAAATGTGCCTGTGTTGGCAGGAAACCTGATGTTTAACATCCCCAGGAGGCAGTTCATAATGCAAGAGGTCTCCATTTACCCTAGAGAGTCTCAGCTCCAGAGTCTAGCCACAGTTTTCCTTGAAATAGCTTTGGGACACCAAGAAATCAATACTGACTAACAGCACAAGCAGGTCAGGCTCTAAACTGAGTCCATTCCTATACCAGAAGTAACAGATTATCTGCATGAAAACTGACTCTTGCTACATTTCTACTTAGTATGCACACTTTTCCTTCTTGGGAAGCTCATGTATGTCAAGTGGGTTTTGTTTGTTGACAGCAGCATCTCCTGGGATATTGATAGGAAGTCTGTGTGCCTGTCTCACATGCAGTCATCCTGCTCGTTGCCACAGACCTCGCCAACTGTGTGCCAATATTTTATTTCCCACTGCTGAGCAAACTTCTCAAGGTACTTGCCAAAGGATGCTGCAAAGTGTGTTTAGTAGTGCCAATTCCTTGCATCCTCTCATATTGTCATGACCCAGTACCATACAGCACAAATAAATCTAGTGGCAGCAACTGAATAAAGTCTTTTGGAGCCCATGGGAATGATTTTTAAACACTCCTGGTATGAAAATCCAGCAATACAGCAGTGAGACTTGCTCTGCATCATCAGTTTCAAAACTATTCTACTAGCTACTATGCAGCTACCTGATGGCTGGATGAAGAAAAGAAACTGCAAAAGCAGCTGTTCGGAGTGGTACTATCAAGAAGCCATGCTAATACTCCAAAAAGGATAAATTTCCAAATCTAATCCTTTAGGGGATGGATCTGCACCTAACTGATGCTAAAAGAAGCATCTGGAGTCATTGCAAATTTTAGTAGTAAGAAGTTGGTTGCAAACTGCAAATGGGTCCTTGGGTTCCCCCTTTCAACACTATTCTTCTTTTTGCCTACTAAAACCTCCAAACTCTAAGCAATGGTTTGCTGTCTAATCCTTAGTATCGTGCATTAGTTTTTCATTGGAGTCAGCTGTTTTATCACAACACAAGGGATGGGATGAAGGCAAAGAAAAGTCACCTTTATTTTTCCAAAATTTATAATTTATCTTTGTGAATTCTAAGATGGTAGCTAAGGACACGGAAACCAATAATTAACCTATGTTGTTCCTCATTCTCATTTTTTTATTATTTTTAGGTTTTTCTTCTATATGTAATTCAACAGCTTTTAACTCCAGCTTTCATTTTTACTAAGAAATACCACATATTTCAGATTCAGCTATTTCTATTTACTTTTACATATAAAGAATGTTGTAGTTCAGAAGCAATGCTTTACTGTGAAATTGTTCTTCAGTTAAAGAATGATGTGTGCAATTAAATCAGTACTATTTCATTTTCAAATAATAAAAATTTTAAAACTAGCTTTCATATGCAAAAAAATTCCCCCAGGTTCATTGCAAAACATTGATACAATTATTTATCAAATACATTAACAACACAACTGCTGAACACAGAATTAATTTATTAGATTAAGTAAATATTTTAAATTCTTTCCAGTTTTTGGGTTTTTTTAATACTGAGAAAGGCAGTCGCCAAGGGTTTACACCTATTTTACCTCTACCAGTTCTGTCTCATTGTCTATTCACCATGATTTTCCACAAAAGACCCAGTCCAGTAAGGTCCTGGAGCTTTCAAATTCTCCTGTTTCAGTAAACATCTGCAATCCTTCAAAGGTGATCGGCTCCTTCTTGAGGTAGAAGTACAGAATAGACGTGAATTATTTAATGAGTTATAATGCAGCAATTTTATTTGAAATGTTCTTCAGTTCCCTCCAGGCTACCCCATTTCTATTGCAATATGATAACTAATCCTATATTTATTGCTTGCAAGCTCACTCAAGTTCAAAGCTAAGAGTCTGGGCAATTTCTTATAAGAAAAAAACACAAAAGAAAAAGCAGATGCCTACTAACAGCCACGATCAGAGCTATGAGTCCCAGACTCCCCTCATCTTTATAACATTTGATAATAAACTCCTTCAATTTGGTTGGGTGTTTATAGTTTTCTATCCATAGTAGATCAATTTTTGCCCTTAGCCTTCAAGATTCTTGTGCAAACCGTTAATATCTACAATTAAAATTTTAAACTAATTCTTTCCAGAAATGACAACTCACAGAGAAAATAAATTTATTTCGAAAATGATGTCAAGAGTCTGTCTACTAAATTGCAAAGCCCAGAAGGTGCTGCTATAATACAGCTCAAACGCCCACCTGCTGAGCAGGGTGAGCATTCTGTTGTGCTCTTTGCTTATGATTTTGTCTATAGCCTGTCATCATTGATGTCTTGATGCAACTTTCCAAAGAAAAAGAGAGAAATCATTAAGCTACTCATTATGAATAATTACCTGTTTGTAAGAAACATTCGTTTGTGACAGTCATAGATTTTTTTTCTCCACATGCTCAAACTTCAATACAATTCTGCTTCCCTTCATTGGTCATCTGCATTGCTGTGGTAGTGATTAAAAGTGATTATATACTTGATGTGTCTTTCCCCCTCAAGCAATAAATTTCAAAATGCAGAGTCTAAGTACTTCTACAATAGATTTTTTTGTCAATCCACAATACCAACTGTACAGTAAATTAGATAGGGCTCCACACCTCAGTATTGTCTCATGTCTGAGACTCAGGTGGTATTGATGGGCTGGTTTTATGCTCATTTGAAATAACCAGGAACTGAAATGTTGAATATTGCACTGTATTGTACATAATAAAACCAGCCCATACAAGTGGCTGAAAATGCAAAGGGAAGTTTTAGTGGAGGTGAAGGCACTAATATTTTGTCTTCCTGAGGGAAAATACTTTTTCTGTGAGTGTTACTAAAAACAAAATAAAATTCCTTTGATTTTTGCTCTTCTCTCTCAGAAAACTGGGCTCTCTATTTCTAGACCAGCAATTTCCCAAGGATCACCCTACCAACTTTCTGCCAAGACCAAAAGCTGGGACATCCCCAGACTACCCTAGGCTTATCCAATTTACCCTCTATGAGTACCTTTAGGAACAACCACAATCCTGTAAGATCTAGCCCATTTCAGGACCTGCTTTGCTTCCAGTTCTCCTCTGTAAGGCTCATCCAAGTGATCCAGCCCATGCCCCTACCCTGCACCACTTACCAGGTTTCTGTAGAACCTTTGCACCATCACCCACTGCAGCCTGTGGGTTGCCAGAGGGGAGGACCTCCAGAAAATCCTGGCCAGAGCTGGACAAACTCACTGGCCCAGTGCTACCAAGGACCAGTTTTGCCTCCATCACTCCACAATCAACTACATTTCAGGTGCCCATGGAAGTGCTGGGAATTTGGCTGAACCACAGGAAGTTGTCAGTCTACAAAATATAGATTGTTGTCACTTTTTAGTGGGCCTGCAGCATTTTCCAAGGGTTTTCTGCTTCTCAAAATGCCTGAAGTGTGTGACACATGGAAAAACCCTTGCCCTGGTCCTGCTGCTCCATCTGCATGCTCCTGGTTGCCTGGTGACTTTTTCTCTGCAAAGCTGAGAGCTGGCCCACATCCAGTTTTTTCTTGAATCCTTCAGATCTCTCTTGGATTAAATTTATCTATAGACCTCCTTACACCAAGTCTGGGACAGATTTTTGTTCAAATAAACACAGGAGAAATAAATGCAGGTTGGTCCTAGAGTGACTCTCACTCAGAGAGATTAATATGCCAGATAAAACCAGTAAACTAAGAATGAGAGCTCCAATACCTAATAGTAATAATAGTCCCACTAGTTCAGACCACAGCTCACACAGTCTGCTCAAGTACTTTCTGGAAGTCTCCATCATCACAGTCAAATTCAAAAGCAGAAAGTGAGAAAGAGAAAAAACCCTTGGACCTTGAGAGAAGCTTTTATAACCCCACAGCTGACCTTTTTTCCACCTAGCTCTTTTGTCTCTTGCTGGTGAATGAACCACCTCAAAAATGATGTTACAGGTTCCCCTGGGTCCATCCATTTCCCTGAGTCAATGCTCCTCCTTCCAACCTTCCAAAGCTGCTGCATCTTACAGGTCCTGGAGAGCCAGGGAAGCTGCTTTCTGGTGCTCATAGACAGCACAGAAGCATCCAGGACAGTAGGAAAATAATTTTGGGGAGGGAAATAACAGCCTGTGTTTTTCTTACCAGATCCTGAGATCACAAATTTTCTGTTATGCCCCTATTGCTGGAAACTCATGATGTTCCAGGTCTTCCTACTTATTCTCTTGGAGATTCTTCAGTATAGAAAACTATATCTCATTTCCTTTCCTAGCCATTGCACTTCATTCTTCCATCCTTCTTTCAGGACTTACCCTTCACTGCCAGCTGCCTGGTCCACCTTGGCATGCAGGGTAGGTATGCCCTAACCCTGTGATGCATTTGGCAAATGTACAACAGACTCCCAACCTCCATCTCCACAGTTTGCTTGTGTATGACAGGTGACTAGGCTCCCATTGATTGATACACTTGGAAGGCACATTCTGCTTACTGATAGCAAAAATGACCTTCCTTCCACTATAGGCCATAGCGTGGGGGCCTTATTCAAGCTTCAGGCTGTCCCTCCAACTGGATGGTGTCATCTTGTGGTGTCACAAATAAACAGCGACACCCCCTTAGTGCAAAGGCAGAAACATGCATAGGAAGAGAGTCCTGTCATGGAGTAAATGAAGCATTGCCTCTAGCACTTCACTCCTGGGTGCAGAAGAGCTCCAGCAGATGGACCCCACAGCACCCCCCTGCAGGGTGAGTGCTGCCCTGGCTCTTCTAGGATGCCCACAGGGCCAGGGGGTGCAGAGGGCACTATAAAAGCATTGGCACAGCTGTGAAGGTACAGAGAAATTCATGAGTTTGTATGAGTAAAACATGGAGGAAATGTTAAAAACATCTGTATCTGTATATTTGTATTTCACTTTTGGTGTTTAGCCCAAACCCACTAAAACCCACAGGATGGCAACAAAGTTGTTTCTACATTCAATTCATACCTGAATGAATCTTCACCAGATGTGATGGTGGTATGTACCACCAAGGAATAGGCAAGGGAACAACTGCAAAATCTCATGTCTACTGTCCTCTAGAATTCTGCTTCTCCACCCTAGATAAAAGCCAAAGTGCTGCAAGCATGAAGGTGCTTCCTCTTTTTTACTCTGTACCACTCCAAGTCAAATACATTTCATTCTGAAAAGGAAACATATAACAGACTGGAAAGAAAAATGTTGAAGTCTTCCAGGCCTTTTTGGCACAACAAGGCTTACTAAAAAAATGCAGGAGCCTAGGAGTGCTGACTGGAAAGTGGCCAGCTGTCAAATTCATGTGCTTTTGATATCTGTCAGTGAGTCGGTCATTACAGTTCAAATACCCTGACTCTTTTGAGAAGGGTCCATTCATCCCAACCTCTACTTTTCAGAGACTTGTCTCTGACATATTAAATGCCTCAAAACCAAATGTTCATACATAAAGTTTTAATTATGGTTCAGATATGGGAAGTATGAATTCTTCAGCAATTCATGGTTTTTTACTTACTGCAGGGTATAAGTACACAACTCTTCATATCCTCTAAAGTGATGTAAAGCCATTTTAAAACCCATACATGACACCAGGTTCTAATATTAAATGATATCAGGCATGTATCATAAGGCTGCCTTTAACTCAGAATTGCACATTAAATTAATAAAAAACACCATCCAACAGGGTAAGGAGCTTGACATCTCTTGCTTGCACTGATTTTCATGTCCTAGAGTAGAACAGGTATTTGTCTGGGATTTTCAGATTCCTGCCATCCTGGCCAAAGAGGCAGTTCTATCTATATATTTGTATATATATTTTAGTTCTCAAGTTCTGACAGCATAAAATTGCTAGGAGACAAAACAGTGGACATCTGAAGAAAGGTAAACAATGTAACCTTAGGCACAAAGCTTGATGTTCTATTGTTCTGCTTATGCTGTGATGTACTTCACCACCACAGTTTGACTTTTACTTTTCATAAGTCTGGAAGAACTCAGTCTTATATGTGCCTACATACAAGAAAAAAATAGTCCCACATGGTTTGAAAACTGGAGTTTGTGCAACTTTTATTTTCTGGAGGAAATTTAATGTCATGATAGAGGAAATATCTACAATGATTTTGGAAATAAACTTTCATGTGACTTGTCTTAATTTTTCTGTTTACTCTTTAAGAATAGAATGCATGATCCTCACACACTTATATTTTACGACCAAAATTCCCATATTCTTTTGCAAATAAAGAAATATTAATTCTTTGAGGATATGGTAAGAGCAATAGTGACAGGGTAAGAAGAAATAAATTGTTTGTGGGGGAAGGCTGCATATTTAAATTACAAAGTCCTTTCATTCTACGAGGACATCATGTTCTTCTTGGGCTGGTGCGGTGAAAGAGAAAGAAGCAAGAAAATTTCTTCTTATATTTAGTTAGAGGCTGGTTTCTATGGAGACAAGTTTCTCCAGTCATTTTTATTTGCAGGCATTAATAGCATAAACAATACAGAGCAGCAAGGGTTTAACCCTGGATTGAACCCCATATTAAGCATATTCTGTAGGGAGAAAAATGAATGTCTAAATTGGATACAAGAGCCATTATAGAATCTCGTTAACATTCAATCTTGTTAACTGGACTCTGGCAGTACAAAGCAAAAAACCTGATGAGTCACATATTTTCATACCCTGTATCCTCTTTTCAAACGTGTTTTGTACAGAAACCTGAGAGGGCAGCATCATCTGCCCTCTGGCTGTCCCTGTACAGCTGATGACACACATTGCTGTGCATTAATTACCTACCTCTGGTTTCACTGGCACCCACAGAGAGGCTGGTGGTTCCCAAGCCTAAGGCTGTGACTGGCTATGCCAGAAGAGGTGAAAGCAATGAAATGAGCTGCGTTTTTCAGTGCAATTGAAGTAATTTGGCATGAATACCAAGACCCATATCATTTTGTGAATGTAAGTGATCAAAAAGAGAAAAAAGAGCAGCTACTTTCAAGTATCAGGCAATCCAATTTCTCTGAGAGGTTTTTTTTTCAGACTTCCCTTTCATCCCTCCCTGAGAGGATTCGATTTCCATTATATGATTTCTAACTGAACAAACAATTTACAGTGAACATTTAGGTAACCACATATGTCTCTTATATATGTAGATCAGAGTATTAGCTTTCTTGAGTTTTCAGGGATTGGGGGAGGGAAGAGCTGTTACTGTTCAAACACTGAATTGCTCAGTGGCATTATATAACAATACTTAATACCTGAAACCTCAGTTTCATTATTTATTTGTTAAATTACATGGAGGAAACAATCTTAGAAGAAGAATCTCCATGGATGTTGGAAGAAGAGATGTTAACTAAATATTTTAAAATTTATTCAGAATATATGAAGCTTGTCCAATTAATATATGAAGATTACTTAATTAAACTACATTTGCCCTTTTTAGCTTTGACAGATACTCCAGTTATTAAATAAGTAGATATGCACCTTTTTTTACATTTTTCCAAAAATATGACACAAACATGGTGGCCTTAATTTAAAGTAGCAAATAGAGGAATTTCATATTCAGAGTTAAAAATGCTTTCTAAATATCAGCAAAACACATACAAGGGCCCTTCCAAGCACGCACACCTTTAAAATAGAAGAGACAAGACACAGTTGATGCTTGCCCAACCATGTACTTTCAGAAATTCTATACTTAATAATTAACTGAATCTGTGGAGGTAGGCAAGTGAAACACTGTTTCCTTGTGTCCTCTGGCTGGATTGTCTGGTTCTTGAAGAGCATGAACCTGCATGAATACAGGTCAGACACCCTCTCATCCATTAGAGAGAGCATTGCCATAAGCCTTGTTTTTGCACAGCAGCCTTTTCCTCAGCAGAGCTATTAAAAACACCTCTCTCTCTTGCTATTGAGATTCTTTTTTCTACCCAGAAGTCCACTCCCATAAAACCTGGAGTAGCTTTATATTCCTGAGGCAGCAGCTGCCCTGCAGCTTTTGACTGAAGCTGAGCAAAAGGTCCAGGACTGAGGCTGAAGAACAGACTTACAGATGAAAAGACCTCATAAACCTCATGTACTCAAGAAAGTGACTACTAGATAATTGGGGTAGACTCTTTTCCCTCACAGTTTACCAGCCTGAAGCCCTCAGTTATAGAATGTGATACAGGAATAATATATATTAGGGAGTCAATTTGTTCTGACCACTGCCTATATAATTTCTGGGCATGTATCAGTTATTATTTCCTTTTCTCCCTTCATACAGAAGATCTTTGATCACTGGCATACTCATTTGATCTACATTTGATCTAACCTGATTTCACTTTATATAGCTGAATGCCATCAAACTGATTAAAGTTATACAAAAAAAGGGGAGGGGGGGAAAGCATTCCTGCATTTTTTGTAAATAACTACGTAGATATTAAGACTTAATCTGGAAGTTAAAAGAAGTAATATCACCAAAATTTCTTAACAAGAATATGATAAATGAGAGGGATTCAAGGAGAAATGTGCTGTCAGCTTGGAGGATGAGGATCAATAAAACAGAGAAATACAAAACTCAGTGCAGAAAAAATGGCAGAAACTGCAGCAGACTTTTGCAAAGGCTGAGGAAAGGAAACTGCCAGGTAACATGGTAGTGAGGAGGAAGAGGAGGAGTAGGAAGAGAGAGCTGACCTCCATCAGTGTGTGCAGAAGTTCAGGAAAAGGCCATACCGTGCAAAATTTAAGCCAGGCCATAGGGAGAAGTGGGGTTTTGGGGGATTGGGTCAAGGACTCCCATCCCGGCCACATGCACTCTGTGGCCTTGTGTCCAAGTTTCAGTGCAGTGGCAGCTGCCCCGTGCAGAATTGGACAGAGCCAATGAAGACAAGGGGAAAAGATGGAAAGAATAAAATAAAGAATTGGGAAAATAGCCCAGCTGAGCTGCTGGGGATGAGCAGTGTAACAGTGAGATAGTGGACATTTAACAAAAAAAAAACTTGAGGCATGAATGACCTTGGAGAGGTGAAAATTCACTGAAAAAGGTGGAAGAGTGGGAGAGTAGAAAATAGCATGTAAAGAAAGTACAATACATTTTAACATGTTTGTTATAGCTCGAGGTATTGCTTCCATTTTCAAGAAAAATTTGCCATCTTCATTATGACATGCCTCTTTCTATAGATTTATAAATTCAGTTCTCCACTTGGAAAGACTTGCTGTCATATGATTTTAAACCTTTTTAAAGTCTGCCATAAAATACAGCACAGCATCTATAGGTGATTAAAGGAGGAGCAGTAAGCCTTGTGCACAGGACAAAACTCAGTCACAAAGGGAAGCAGTCATCTGACCTTTCTGTTTGGCACAGCTGTACATTTCCATGTCCCAAGTTAGCAAACTGTTGGCTCCCTGAAGTGCCTGCAATTCCTCTTTGAAAATAACATATATCCAGCATATTGCAGCTTTCCAAGACCTGTGGCAAAGCAATTAGAAAGAAAATTGGTGCATTATCGATTGCAAACTTAGCATGGTCATAAGCAGTTACTTACAATTATTATACTGCTCCCTTTCTCTCCACTAATTTTCCGCTCAAGTAATCAAGGAATAAGTTTGGATTAAAGACAGAGTGTATTTGACAACTTTGTTAGCAAGTTGCTGTGCTCAGGAATTCAAACGTATCTCATATATCAGGGAAGATTTTTTTTCTCATGCTCTTTTTCTAGAAAACTTGCTGGTGGCTTGCTGTCTGTGACTGTCTCAGTGGTGGCTCCACAGAATACACTCTGGTCAAGGTGATTTTCACCGCAGTAAGCTGTCTTTTCTTCCTTACTTGGCAACACTCTGTTTCTTCCCACACTGTTAAAACAGACATATGATTAAAAAGTTTCCAGGCTGATTTCAGCACTGGATGCTGTAAATGAGCATGCAATCTGCAAAGAGTAAAGTAAACTGAGCATTTAAGTAAACTTAAACTGAGCATTCCCGTTCCTGCTAAACTACTCTACATAAGACTCAACACACAAAATCCTACATAAACCATAAACTGTTATTATCAAGCAAATGAAAAGATAAGTAGCCTTTCTTCATCTCAATGAGTAGGAAAAGAGTGCTAAAATTTTAGTGAACCTCTATCCAGCTAAAAGTATGCTTGGCATGATGAGTACTACTAGAGTTCCTCTCAACTGATGGTGCTTATGAAAGTGGAGATATTTATTTACAGGTCCCCAGCACTACCTTTCCAGAATTCTTAGTATAATGAGGAAACTCTTTACCGACCAACCTGAAAAACCACAATTCTCTGATGATTTGACCATCTCTGAAATGAAAAGCAGAGCTGACTTCATGCTGACAAACTGGTTTCACGATGCCAAAGGGTATATCTGGCTCTAAGTCAAAGAAACAGACATCGACTTTTACCCAAACTGTAGAGAACATCACAACATTTTGAGGTAGTCAAAATTTTATTTCCAAACTACACAGGATTTTCAACATTTGTTTATACAGCCTACCACCACCAGAAAAATATCCATCTAGATAATATGTTTTGGACACTGAGACAGAGGAAATATTTCTTCCAGTTGCTGAAGATCTGTAACCAATTACTCCATCCTCAGCAGCAGGAAATTCTTCAGGAGAGGACATTGAATAATTTGCGTTTGCACAGGCAAGTAATGCAACGTAAAGGTCTGATAAGAATAATCTTTGGTCTGATGACTTTAGAACCAGCTCTTCAGTTCTTGTGGCAGACAGCAATCTATACACTGTGCTAACAGAGCCTGAGAGGAGTGGGTCAACTGGACAGAATGGGCAGTCTCTTACACACCCTTCTGCTTCTGCTGAGGAGAGAATCTCCTCACTGACCCCTTATGGCTGACCCCCAAGGTACCTTGGAGCACATGAAGCAGCTGTTCTCAGGTGACCCCAGCCAGAGCAGCAGCCCACCCAACATTGCAGCCCCTCATGGGCCTGAGGACACAGGGGCTGCAGAGGAGCTGGCCTGCAGCCAACCTCCGTGTGCTCTGCTTGATTCAGGTCTCCAGCTGGCAACACCAGCTGCCTTCTACTGTGCAACTTGCTGTAAAGGGAGCCAGTTGACCCCAGTCCCTATAGATCTGACAGATGTGCTAGGCCAAGGAAGAAGAGGATGGCCACATGGTCCATTACCCTTCAGCTACAGATCCTTAGCCCATAACTGTACTGTGCAGTAAAAATTGACACATCACATGGAGAATGTAGTTAGTTGGGACAGGGATGTGGTGAGTTCATATGGCTGCTTTATCAGTGTTGTTATTTTCCACTTTTTGCCTGGTTTATCTTACTTTTCAGCCAACAGAAAATGCAGCATCTGTCACCCCAAGGAGAGCCCTGCCTGAAGAGTCCCTGCCTCTCTCCGTAGTGTCAGTGGGAGCAGAATCATTTCCTGGGTCAGGCTATGGACGTGCTTGGAGAAGAGGCAGGATGGAGTCAGTTCCTACAGATCTGCAGAACCCTCCTCAAATTAAACCTTTTTTTCTCTTTCAGTCCTGCAAACTGCTGTGACAGCAGAGGGAGGCTTGTAATACTGATATTTATTCTCTCATAGCAATGTCCACACATGGTTTGCTTACTCAAGCATTGTACAAGAAGGGTCTAGCTCTGCCTACAATGCTGCAGCTGTATCAAAAGAAAGGAGATGTGGCTTGCTCGCCTTTTGTGTGGGATGGCACAGCAGTGTTTGAAGAGGCCTGTGTTCTCTCTCAAATAATAGCACTGACAGCATATCCAAAGTACTTGATAGGGACAGCATCAACAGAGGATGATGCTAGTTCTGAATCTGCTAGTTCTGTGCTGGAACACAGAATTTTGTTGCATTTCTTGGATTTTTTCCAGTTTCCTCATGGGTGTTGTTCCCCATAATGTCACCAGAGACATTGTCTGAAGAAAAGAAGAAAGGAATCTGCAAAAGTATCACATGTACAAAAACAACAAGAAAGGGTAACAACTTCCACGTGACAGTAAAAACAGCTCACTAACGTACTTGGCAAGAAGGACAGGACTGAAACCCATTTCCTCAGAGGTGATTAGACAGAACTGTGCTGCAGGTATAGTTAAACACAGTTCATGTTTCAAGCCCAGCTGTCAAAGCTTGAACATTGGCTGTTCCCCAGTGTCTCTGTCCTTACCTTCTGCAGTATCTGGACATTGCATGTTCACTTCAAATTAAGCTGTTTCAAAGTAGCCATGCTCCCTGAAATGTGAAACTTTATATTTAATGGCTTTCGGTTTTTCTCAGGTTGGTTAAATAATGACATATCCTAAGAAGGATTTTATTTTGATTGAAATGACTTGGTTTTACTGGTGAGGATTCTAAAAGAAAAATGTAGTAAAACAAGAGATCAACTCTGGTCCTGAAATGACCTAGGCATTTCTTAACTTTCTCACAGTTAATACTTCATAATCCCTTGACTTCTAGTTAATTTAATTTTTGTGCTAGAAAGATAACTTGGAAATGAATGCTTCATTTTTGTGTTGAAGGGATTTTATTTGTTAATATCACTGGTGGAGACAATTACTTTCAATCTTCTCAAATGGCAGAACTATATAATAGGACTTGAAATATTAATGCAAATTAATGCAGTCACAATTGCTTGCATTTACTCCTTTTGTCAACAATATGAGTAAGTGATTAAGCTATTTTCTATTATATTTTCTTTTGAGCAGGGGAACATATTTTTGAGAATATATTTCTTCAGTCTTCCCTGACAGAACAGATACAAAATTTTTGGCAAATCTACCATTGAACTTTGACTCAGACTTGAAAGACAGCATTTAATGAAATATTTAATTAGATTAGAATATCAACCCTTCTTAGATGGACAGTTTTAAATTTCTATCAGAAATCACAGTTAATTTTGTTATTTTTAGTTGTTATCCTTTTTATATTATAGTAGCTTGATTGCTTGCAGCCAATTCTCAGTTGTCAGTGATCATGAATGACTCTATAGACATTCTTTTCTAAAATAGCTGGCTGATCAGAATAGTGTAATGAAAATTATTTTGAAATGGAGAAAGAAAAACCTATCAATTTTTGTGAGGATGTCACGAAAGCATCATTTTCTTGGAATTTCTGAGAAATTTTTTATGAGAAAATTTTCTTTGCATTGGAGAAAAATCTCTACAGTATTAATTTAAACTTTCTCCCCTTCTAGAAAAATCCAGTCAATAGGAAGTGTTCTCTATCTTTTTCACCTTATAAGATTCAAAATCAGTATTTTATAATTTTTCCACTATATCTCCTATTACCCATAAGCCAAAAAAGAAAGAAACAAAGACAATTTTTCATACAGTTTTAAGTGAAATGATAATTTCGGAAACATAAGAACTTCACTTAAATTGAACTTAACGTTATCTTGGAAACACAATGCATTTTCTGTGAGTTGATATAAACATGTCTAAACATAGTTGAAGGGAGGAAAGGACAAGTGATCTCTTGTATACACCCCAAATCCTCAGGTGGCATTTGCTATATTTTATGGTTTATTATTGCTGTTGGAATCTCAGAATGCACTATTAAAAGGGATCAGTTTTCAAAATTTTAGATTTGAGTGTGCAAGAATACTGTAGGAAGCTGCTGAGCAGAATAGCAAAGTCAGAGAAGTTAAATGGGCTTTTTACTCCTGAATATGTTTTATGGCATTGAAATCTGTTCTGTTAAAAACTAGATCATTTCAGACAAATTTATAACAAGAAGGGAAGGACAGTGTTTAGTAATGTGAGAAGACAAAAGATACCATATGCAATACAAATCTGAGCTATTTTTTTTCCAATAAAATTTTCATAGAAAATAGTTTGACATGATGGATGAAAGATGCTGGTTTAAAAATCACACAATTGCAAATATCTTAGAAAAAATAAGTTTCACTACCATTATTTTTATAGTTTCTATCTGGATTATACAAACATTAGGAGTCAAATAACATGTTTTTGGTCTCCCAGGATTACACACTGAAGTAGGATTGTAGGATTATCTAAATAATTCAAGAATATGCTTTCCCACAGGAAGAACAACATGAAGAATTGGTATCTGTGTTGCAGGCTGTTGTAAAAACCATGGAGTACTCAATTCAATGAGTTCTTCACTACTGCAATGTGTTGAAGGTGGTAGAGATGATAATTACACCAAAAAATGAGACTCAGAGATGTTTAAGACATTTAGAGTCAGGAACACATTAATTTTTAAAGAATATTCATTAAGATGGACTGACTGGGGCTGGTGTTGGTACATCAGGGTTTCCAACTTTCCTTTTCTGGGCTGTTCCATACAGGTAGGTGACTCCCAGACAATCTTTTCATATCTTAATTGGCATTCATTATAAGTAGTCTTTACCATCAGACCACTGGTTTATCTTACTTTTCTGATGTGTTTCTTACTTATCTTACTTTGGTCTGATGTGTATGTGGAAGAAAACAACAGCAGCTGTTGAGCAGCACCAACATTATTGTGAGGTCTAATATGAATGGGGCAGGGGACAAGGGTTGCAACAGGAGGGTAAGGCTCTCATATTCCTTGAGAACACCTGCAGGGATCCACAGCAGATCTGAGAGGTATTCCTCTGCTCTTTTTAATTTGCTTTATACTCAGAGGATTTTCTTTTAAGCTCACAATGATAATTTGCTGCTTCTAAACAATTTCCTACTTTGAAAAACATTCACATATCAACCAAGTTATAATTATTGTTGTTTTGAGAGCTGCAGGATAAAGCAAAATAGAATTAATCCCCTTTGATTGAAAAAACACTTCATACTGTAACTACAAAGTAATTTTTGTTGAATAAAAATATTAAACTAGATTGAAATGTTAATTGCTAAAAATATTTTAATTTCTGCTGTTTGAGGGCTAAAGTCTGGGATCCTGAATCATAATAATTAAGGTATTTCAAATGTTTGGATCCCTTCAGTATCAGGAAATGGGCTACAGCAACAAAAATTGCCCTAATAGCCCCAGTTTTATCTAGGAAATAATTACATAGCCAGTGTGAAGAGGCTGGTAAATTCAAGGAGAGCAAGGGCAAGGTGAGGGATTGCAGGGCTGTGATATTTGTGTTTCCAGGCACCTCAGCAGCCCATAGAATTGTAAAAACAGGACTGGCTGGGGAGTCCTAATTCTGAAGAAAATCAAAGTAAATATGGAAGAACTCCTTTCTCCCCTCATTTGCGTAAGCATAATTTAGGACTAATAGCCTCACACATTTCAGTGGGAATTGTTCTGCACAATAGAAATTTAGCTGAACCTTAACACACATTTTGCATATTGAATATTTAAAGGTACCCGGGATAGGCTGGGATTTGGTTGGGAACAGCAAAATCAGTGCTCTCATACTATCAGCACTTCAGATCTAGACTGGGAGCAGAATGTATGAAATGAATATTCTCCAGGGTACATACAGACTGGTTGTAGCCCTGGTTCGTGCCTGTGATGTTTTGGTTTCTCTGAAACTCTTTCCCAGAGACTGTTCTGTCAACAAGAGACATGTTTTCCTAACTGTAACCTATGTTTACATTCCTTTCCCTAGGAGGGACTTCTTCTTGATGTCCCTTTAACTTGACCAATGTAGGTGAAAAAGTTTATCTTTTTTCCACCCATTGGGTTGTTCTTTGTAGAATAGCATAAAAGGGAAGAAATAACTACAAATAAAGGAGTCATTGTCAGCCTTCTGAGTCAGAGTCTGTGTCGTTGTAATCTTGAACAACGTCAGCTGGTTTCTGGCTAAGATGTGTGGGTAGCAGAACAAATTCAGGTTAAACTGCAATATATATTGACCAGCTGGAGAGTAAGCTTTGCAGACAGTATATGGTTTTCCTTTAGAAAGAATTTTAAGAGGGAATGGAGTCATACAGTCCAGGCCTGCAGACATCCTCACAAGGCACTGTTGAAATAAAAGAGCAGCAAGCTTGGGAAAGGGCAATTTGCTGTTGGACAGGGCAAGTTGCAAGTGCTGCAAACAAAATATGAAGATCTAGTTAAGCATCTTTTGTTAAGAGGAAAAGAGTAATGCTCTGGTTTGAATGCATATGAATAAGTATGCCCAGAAATCCTGTTCTGAAGAAACAAACTCAGTGCAAAATGTGTAAAATCTGTGTTACATGTCTAGGTGGCATTGCTGAAGGAGGCAGAGTTACTCCAAAGTTTAAGAAAGTTTAAGTCCCAACATTTACATTTCAGACACGGGTTTCAGCCTGTCGAACTCATCCAAAAATTATGCAAGTGACTAGAAATCTCCCCAGTGATTTAAATGGGTTTGGTTGAAGCCCCAGGTCTCATACACAACAAGCCATGTCCAGACTCCAGAGCAAGTGTAGGATAATGTCATGTGCATGTGTGTGTGTGCAGTGGGGAAGCAGCACATGCACAGACCCTGCTGTGAAATTAACAAAGGAAGCAGCTGGTGAACCAACCCGCAGAGCTTTGGACTCTTCAGGGTAATTAATCTTGTATAAAATATGGAGATACAAAGAAGGAAAAGCTATTATCACAGTAGAGTTATAAGCATCTGCCCCTTGAACCTGATGTAGTAACGCCACAGCCCTAATTCTGGGTTTAGGTTTTCAGTACATGTCAACAGCAGGCACTACTCTAGTGAAATGCAAGAAAAGACAAGAAAAACATGCTCCACCTGAATATAGACTTTAGCCTAATAAAATATTAGATAATATACAATAACACCCCTAAACCCTAAAATAAGAAGTAAATTCAGCCCAAAATTAAAAACACAAACTTTATTTATTACCATTTTTTAATCTTTTATTTCTATATTGCTCAATGGTTCAAGTTAATAATTTTGTTCTAGCCATTATTTTGCTAAAAAAATATTGAATGGTCCAGAAAGAAGTACAAACATTGTACTTGTTCATAAACTTGATGAAAGTAAGGAGTAATAGCTCTAGCCATGTCCTGAAAACTTATTCATTGCCATAGTTTCCCTTTAAGTCTGAACTACTGAAAAATTGCACTCCCAGAGAAGCTACATAGGCACCTCTAGCTATTGTGTTTACTAACTAATTTGTTTTTCTGCACTTTGGTAGAAAAACAGATTAGTCTCATATAGAGAACATAAGACAGTTACTCTTTTAAGAGTAGTTTTCTTTCTTCTCTTTGCAAAATTGAAACAGCAATGTAATGTTAGCCAAGCAATACTGTTTATCCTCACAGATAAACAATTTTGCTTTGTTCATCTTCCAGCAAGCATATTGTGGGTAACTTCCTAAACAAAGGCTCCCTCTTTTCCCCTTAAAATCAGTTTTTGAAAATGTCACACTTCTATAGGCTAAGTCATGCATGAGAAAGTACCCAACGTTTTCTGTTTTTAAAAACTCCTGCCTGATTGTAATTAAAAAAACAAAACAAACAAACAAACACAAACAAAAAAAAACATGAACAACCAAAATTCAAAACAAGAGTTATGATTGCAAAATCCCTTTTCCCTGCTCAACAACACCACCCTCTCCTAATACATCAAAGCCCCACTGAGAAGGTTGTTCTGAATGTGAGACAACAGACAGGGTCCTGAAAACTACTGTTTGAAGAATGTGATTATGCATCCCACATAAGAAAACATAAGTTGTGTAGTAAAGAGAGAGGGCAGGTTTCACAAAAAATAAAGGCTTATATTGTGCCTTGTTGGTTGTATCTGACGAATGATAGTAACACCAAAGTTTTAGCTTCATTAACAAATAATTTCCCTTTACCTATAACACAATTTTGCCTCAGATCTTTGTTGAAATTCGTGATTTTGATCTTCATAGGGTAAGGGTTAATTTTATGCCAGCATATATTGAGGAAACTCAATGGATCAGGTGTCTCAGGGATGCTTCAGCTCTAGCTTAATTTGCAAGTCCACACCAGGTTTTCCCATGATTTATGGTTTCGTCTCAGTGGGGTATGTAAAGCTGAATTACTGATCCCAGTTTTAGCCAGAAAGGATGAGAGTACATCACAGCTTGTAGCTACCTTTGCTTCAGAAGGAACAAAGAAAGGGATTGGCAAACTTCCTAGCCCAAGAAGCTCCCTTTGTGAAGCCTGGATCAAGAAACATAGGGACATGTGCAGATTCCCATTTCATGCCACCTCTGTCATTAGAACTTTTGCATTTCCCATGCCTGAAATCTGACAACTTTAATGAACAAATTCATAATGAAGAGTAAAACACTATTGTGTTTTGGCATTAAGAAAAAAGAATTTTAAGAAGGAATTCTGTTCAACAAGTCATGGGAAGATTAAATTTTGGTAATCTATCTCCTTCCTACTCTTCTTAGTTTATGCTGCTACCAGGAGATCAAGTTAAATGTCAATTTCAAATTGACATTTTTCAAATGTCTTTTTTATTAGCAGCTACTTGCCATATTTGAATAGTGGTTGTGTAAGTGTTGCTTCGACTATTCATTTTTCAAGTATCTGCTAGGTCCCACACTATTGTTTTTCTTCTCTAAATAGTAGCAATTTAAAACCAAGGACTGGAGAATAATGAATTTTCATTGAAAATTTTCAAATTAGCAAATATGAGAACTGCAATCTGTGAAGTTTCAAAATTCATGAAGAGTTTTCCCAATACAGTGGGATAAATGTTAATAATTCAACTTCTACCTTTTTGCTGCTTTTGTTCATTGACATCTTCCTGAATCAGGAAGAATCAAGAAGAACCAGGAAGAATCAGAAAGAATGAAAGACAAATATTTGGTCAGGAACTATGTCTGTTAATGAGCCAAAGACTTGAAGTTGTACCATCACTTTGGCAGTCCACAGACAGAGCTCATCTAGAGTATATAAAAGTTGTAATTGTTTTTGAAAAATCATACTAGGATGAATCACAAGATTATGCTATTTACCAAGGAACAAAATCCCAGATATAAAAGAATTAGTAGTTAATAATCTAATAGCCTCAAAAAGGGTTATTGGATGCATACTCCAAGACTAATACATAGTCATTTCATCATTTAATAAAGCTTGAATAATGTAGTCTTAGGGAACAATCCTGTAGACAGGATGATGGACACATGGTAATACACTTTGTAGCAGAACACATAATTTCATTTTTACTGTCTTCCATCTTCCCAAATTCATACATTTTCAGAAAGAAAAACAAAAGTTATTACACAATTTCCAAAACCAGATAGCAGATGTCTTGGTTGGGATATAGTGTATTATTCTTTCACTTGTTAAACACTTCTGTTTACATACCAGTTACAGTATTCATTATCAAAATTATTAGTGCTTGATTCCACTATATAGAATCTTGAACCCTGAGCTTTTATAAGTCATTTAAGAGCATTACTATACCAAAATGGCCCCTAATTTTCATTGTTTCAGTGGTTCTACCTGCTAGTCTAAAGAAAGTGCTTGTCAGCATGAATAATTAACAAAGCTAAACTAATGTTAGGCACAAAAATTTTGCACAATCCAACATGTACATAAACTAAAAGCTGCCTTTGCAGACATTTGGAAACTAAAATTAAAATATAAACTAGGATTTTACATTAATGTCTCAATTGATAATCATTGTGTTTGTACTTAGTTCAGATGTTTAAAAAAAAAAGAATAAACACATCATGATAGCTCTCTTTTTAACAAGGCATAACATTTTGTTATCACTTGTTTGCTGTTTATTTTGCCACGAGAAATTGCAAATGTCTGTCATTCCCCATGATTGTTCATATAATCAAACAAGGAAGGAAATGTGACGCTGAAATTTTCTCTCTATGAGGAGATGGTTGAAAAATTTCCCAGCTGTGTCATATGAATACTTTAATGTTAAATGTTGTTGAGTGCTCAAAAGCAATTTATCATCTTTTTTAGTTTGAAAACAGTGAATTTTACAGTAGTATTAATAAGTGCTTTAGGAGATATACAGGTTGATCTACAGAATTTATAGAAGTTTTAGTAGAGTTTTATACAGAAATTGAAAAAAAAAACCCAAACAAACAAAACCACATTCTTGTCAGCAGGTAAGTCTGTCTCTTCACAATGAGCACAGGCTGGACAGTGCCTGGGAGCTGCATGATGGCTAATGACATGCACAAGAACTACTAGCAGAGCTTCCAAAACTGAAAAGCAAGTTTAGTAACTCCAGTTTTGCTACTTCTGACTCAGGTTTTTTTCCCAAAATATAAGTAAAAGCCGTGCTGGTTTTGGCTGGGGTAGAGTTTTCTTCCCAGTGACTGGTATGGAGCTGTGTTTCGGATTTGCACTGAACACAGGGTTGATAATACAGAGATGTTTTTGTTATTGCTCTGCAGGGCTCACACAGAGCCAAAGCCTTCTCTGCTTCTGTGCTGCCACGTTGGTGAGGAGGCTGGGGGTGCATGGGAGAGTGGAAGGAGACACAGCCAGGACAGGTGACCCCAACTGACCAAAGGGATACTCCTGACCATGTGGCATCATGCTCAGTATAGAAAGTGGGGGGAAAGAGGAGGAAGGAGGGAACATTTGGAGTGTTGATGCTTGTCTTCCCAAGTCACTGTTATGTGAGGGGCCCTGTTTTCCTTGGGATGGCTGAATATCTGCCTGCCCATGAGAAGCACTGAATTAATTCCTTGTTTTGCTTTGTTTGTGTGTGTGGCTCTTGTGTTCGTTATTATGCTGTCCTTATCTCAATCCTTGAGGTTTCCAACACTCTCCCTGATTTTTCTGGTGAGGGAGTGAGGGAGCGGCCTTGGTTAATGGCTAGGGTTAAACCACTACAAAGACACATTTTTATATTAGTTACTTGAATGTGAGAAATTGTTGGGATGAATAAGCATATTAATTTTAAAAAATTACCTCATGATTATAGGACGAACACCAGGCACTAATGCTCTGCAGGTGACAGTTAATGTCTACAAGAATAAAAGAGAAACTCTACCAGGGAGAGGAGCTGGTGCTGACCTCCCCTCTCCAGAGGTTGCCCAGTTAAAGGCTATTCATGGATCGGAAAACAGATGTAAGGAATTAAGACAGACTTCAGTGGAATTTCATACCCTTCCCATAAAATGCTTTTTGCCTTCCTGACTCCATGGAGACATGACAGTCAGTAATACCAAAGGGGAAAAGAGTCATAGTCAAAAGGAAAAGAACTGTGGAGGAATTGGGCCTGTGTTATCAGACAGAAAGGTAATCAAGTGGGGGTTGTTGAGGTGAAAAGGTAGATGTCACCTTGGCAACCTGAGATAAACTCATGAAAAATGTAATGGGGTCCCTATGAGGAAGAAAATGACAATCAGATTAATATTGAATCAGGATGCTTTTATTCAGTGTAGGTAAACAATTCTCCAATGATGTGAATGCATAAAATATTTCTTTATTCTCTTTCTAGAGTGGTCTACACATTCTAGTTATCACTGACATATCAATGTGTTAAAGAGGTCAGAGAATTAAGCATGAAAACGGATTCTGATTAAATTTTATTCTGATTTCTGGAAAGCAGTACTGCAGTGGGGTGGTTACCTATTTTATTACTTTTTAATTTGGTTTCCTAATCTGATTTTTTTACCTGATAGAAGGGGGATGAAAACAAAAGGTTTGTGATTAATATTTGATGGAAAAATTAGGAAATGTTTTTCCAGTTCAAGATTTGCATTTTCTCTTATTCTTTTAAGTTCTGGCTGCAAGTTCTTTCTTGACTTTTAATTTGCCTCACAGACATTTGGGAAATTGATGAGAAATTCTCTTTTCCCTTTTGTGCACTCAATGTGAGACTCACACAACAGGGATTTTTTTTCAGTCTGAAAAACAGCCCAAAATAAAATATAATTTCAGTGCGTGAATAGTTGAGGCTGAGGCAAAATTTCTTATGCTGTTGAGATGTGGAACACTAGCCTCCTGACAAAGCTTGGTTCCACTCAATATCCTGATGATAACCAGGAAAGGAACTCAGTTGTGTGAAAGCCCACACACAAGTTGTAATATATAAATTCATAATAAAGTTTTGTCATCAGCATGGGAGACATTGAAATGTAAATTACTCCAATTTCTTAAAGTTTAGGCATAGGTTTTTCTTTGTTTATATATTTTTCTGACCTTCACCTGTATTTTAGCATCACCCTCTGGCACTCATTATGCATTCAAATCTGAACACCTTGTGCATGCACTGCTTTTTTACACATTTGTGAGTTAATATTTTATTATTTGAAATTCTCAACAATGTTAAATCCCAATGTTCCACTATAACTATTCCTCTGCTACTTTTATAGACAGTTTCCTCCTTACTTAGCAGCAGGGTTTCCTTTAGGTTGAATGAGAAAAAATACTGATGGAATAAAAATAACTGGCTAAACAAGGTACTGGTCTTCAGCAAAGTAAACATTAATAATTCATGTGTATCAAGGTGTACTTCAAGTATTTACATAGTCAGATTTTACACCCACCAAAGGATCAATTTTGACTTTATTCTGATTCCCTGAAACACATCAGGAATTTTGTCTATCAGTTTCCAAATCTATCCCAAGAACAGAATTGAGCCAGGCGGTTAGTGAGCAATCTCCCGCTGATTTTCAACTAAAGCTGGAAAACTATGAAGACTGCAGCATGAGGCATAGGTTAAAAAGCCCCTCACATCTACCATTTTTCACTGAAATATGTATTTGAAGTTAAAACTTATTTTGTAGACTCCAGTTCAGGAAAGTATCTCTGTTCAGAATAGCATTTGACTCTCTGTTAGGACTCATACAGGGATGATTTAACACTTAATGCTTATATTAAAAGTACCTACTTCATCTTGCTTATCAGACTTGACAAACCATAAATTTCCAATTCACTGGTAGAACTCTACACATAAAGGAAAACATCTGCATATGTCTTTCCTTGGGAATAATATTTGAAGTTGGGACATATCATTTAGTCTAGGCAATAACTTCCTCTTAGACACAAATTGATTGCCCCTGGCAGGGAAAAGCCACACTTCAAATGACTAAATATGTAATAAAAGCAGTTGATTGAAATACTGATGAATTTTCTATGACATCTATTTTTCAGTCTTTTAAACAGACCACATAGTTTTGGGGTTTTTTTTCCTTTAACTAAGAGACAGTCCTGGGACTGAAGCCTGCAGCTGTGCACACCAGCTCTTCCACCAACCCTCCAGGTCCCTACCAGAGTATTTATAGCCAGATTTGCTGTTGGGGTTGCTTTCAGGCACCTAAGCACACCCCCTCTCTCCAGACACATTTTTTCCCCCCAAAGCACATCAGGGAATAATTTATTGGTCACATTCCCACCTCTGTGTTTGGTCCATGAGAGGCTCCAGGATCATGGCTGTGTTCAGTGCCAGCTACATGACGCGGGAAAGGACCATCATTTTCCACATCCCCATGCAAGATTGGTGCAGAATCTCTTCTGGCTCCCATTGTACATCTTGTCTGAGGACCAATGAGCAAAACAGGAGAGACAAAAACACTGTCTTGGACTCAGAGGAGGATTTTATTTCTTTTGTGTTGCACAAGCTAAATTCAACAAGGAAGCTATGTCAACATTGGAATAAAGTGGTGCCAGGAATGGTATAGTAGGATGTTTAAAATTAGAAAAATATCAGCTTTTGCAGCATCTGACTGTCCAACTCTCTTAACACAGAGTCAGATTGAAGTTAGTAACTACAGTTGTAGCAGCAGCAAGGGGGGAAACATGACTGCTTGGTTCTTCACAAATCTGCCCAGTGACTTCACTTGTTTGAAAGCAAATGCAAGTCAAACTTAGTATGCTAATGCAATTTTTTCATTATTTTACATACTCATGGCAAGAATCTCACCCAGACAACAAATTAATGAAGAATTTAACCTGGACAAGCTGGAGAAAATTACATCATGTCTACTTAACATTTTATTCAACTTTTCATCTGTTCATGTCATCAGAACAAACTGGTTGGTAAAACATTTTGGTGGTTTTTTTATATGCATAGCAAGCAGCACTATTATAAAGAAAAAATGTATATCAGTATCTTAAAATCTGCTATGCTGGTATGCATTCCTGGATATATTTTATTTTTCCCCTCGTTAATGTTAGTTCTTACAAATGTTGATTTAAAATATCTGCAAGACTAATCTTAATAATAGGAGAAATTCAATTGTTCTCATAAGGAATTTCAAATAATACTAGAGCCAGAAATTTTATTAAAAAATACACACAAATACACACCAAAAAAAAAAAAAAAAGAAAACAGGAGCAGTATTTACAGCCTCCTCTTACTGTTTGAAGAAATATTTTTGGTACATCAGAGGCTCATAATCCAAACTTGTTTTCATAAGTCATTACAAATGATGTATAGAGGCTTCCAACAGAATTTTCTGTTTATTCAGGCAGGTCAGGATGGCTGAGCAGTCTAAGGCATTCCGGTTGCAGTCTCCCCTGGAGGTGTGGGTTCAAATCCCACTTCCGACACCTTCTCTATGACACCTAGCTGAGTGGTGCAGGTGACACACTTGGAGGTCAGGGTGCCATCCAGAGGGATCTGGACAAGCTCGAGAAGTGGGGCCATGGGAATCTCATGAGATTTAAAAAGACCAAGTGCTGGTGCTGCACCTGGGTCAGGGCAACCCCCAGTATCAACATGTACTGGGGGATGAACAGATCCAGAGCAGCCCTGCAAGAAGGACTTGGGGGTGCTGCTGGATGAGAGCCTGGACATGACCCAGCCGCTGCTCAGCCACAGCTCAGAAAGCCAAAGTGTCCTGGGTTGTATCCAAAACAGCGTGGGCAGCAGGGTGAGAGGGACAATTCTGGTCCTCTGCTCCACTCTGGTGAGACCCTACCTGCAGTGCTGCATCCAGCTCTGGAGTCACACCTAAGGGAGGATTTCAACCTGCTGGAATGAGTTCAGAGGAAGGCCACCAAGTTGAACAGAGGGATGGAGCACTATGAGGAAAGGCTGAGAGAATTGAGATTATTCAGCCTGGGAAAGAGAAGGCCTTGGGGTGATGGAATTTTGTCCTTCCAGTAGCTGAAGGGACATTACAGGAAAGATAGAGCAAGACTGTTTACAATGACATGTAGTGACAAGACAAGGGGGGATGGGCTCAAACTGAAAGAGAATAGCTTTAAGTTAGATATTAGGAAAAAAAAATTTACTGTGAGCATGGTGAAGCAGTGGAACAGGTTGAACAGGGAAGCTGGGGATGCCCTATCCCTTGAGGTGTTAAAGGCCAGGTTGGATAGGCTCTGTGTAACCTGTGGTTTATTGAAGGTGTCCCTGCCCATGTCAGGGGAGTTTGAACCTGATGATTTTAAAGGTCCTCTTCCGGCCCAAACAATTCTATGATTCTATGATCCTTTGTGTCTGTGAATAAGAAAAGAGAAATATAATAATACAGGAAATCTTGGTGCTTTTCTGCATTATTGTGATGAGGCATTTTATGGGCTATAAGACTGTGCAGAAAAACTGTAGAAGCTGTATCACTTCCTATTACAGCTGCATAGAGATTAACAAACCTGTAGTCATGATTATGCTATGCAGAATAAATTATGAACATTTAATTTCTTACTCAGCCTGACGGAAGAAAAAGACTGAATAATGAAAAGTGTGTATATTTTTCATGCAAAATGACTTTCCATTAAAGCTGTAGCAATACAGATGCAGAAAATTTGGGTATCACTCAGATCCAGCAGACAAAGAGGAATGTAACTTGGGCAGATGGAATTGCCATGCACTATGGTAATGACAACAATACAAGGTTTCTTTTCAGTCTGGCACAATCACTCCCTCTCAATAGGCTCCTGAATGCTATTCCTAGAATAACTCCCGACCTGGAAAGGTCCATCCTCCCCTGCCTTTTAATTCGATCTCACGTCTCCAGAGTTTTCCAGTCACAATCCAAACTGGGACACCATTCCTCATGGCACCTAACCCACACCTCCTGCATGTGTAGTCCATCATTTGGCTGGGCCAGCCATGCCATGGTATGCCACCACCAAAATAACAGGCACCACCTGATTTATATACAGTGCTATTATCCATTAGACTCTCAAAACAGAAGAGAATAAAAATCTGGTCCAGACGGCTGAGACCAGAAGTCTTGCTTATGGTTCTTCCAGTGCATCTTCACCTCATGCAGGGATAATCCTTGGAGCTGAGGCTGAAATGAAAATCAAGCTACATTAGAACAAGCTCTTTGCAATAGTCCTACCTCCATCACAGATGTTTATTTCCAGTTGTACTTCTATGACCTAGAAATGCATGGTAGTTGAGAGACCTGGGCTTCTTACTTGTGCAGAGCTTGGCAGCCAGGAGAAGCCAACCAGGAAACTTGGTGTGATGAGAGAGCCTGGGCACACAGGCTGGACTGCATTTTATTGTCAAGCACAAGATTTCCCTCTTGGGCAATCAAAAGATTTCCATTCAGACAATGATGGAATGATGTCCATCCGTGATGGGGGATAATGTCATCTAACCTCACAACCCAAGTAAGAGGATTGTCTGTAGCACATCCCTTCCATAAATGGAGGCATCTTGCATGATGCCTAACTGATTTAGAAGTATCTAAAAAAGTTTTAAACCTGTTTAAATGGCATCAATAAAAAAATCAGGGCTACTTTTCTTCTTTATATTTTCATGCATTCCCTTGTCGAATTAAACTGTTCAAGAAAAGTGATTTCTTCACACTTAATTTGACAATTTTCACTAATCAAAATGAGTTTACTCCAAGCAGTTTGGCTGTATCTGACTGGTGCTCATCCATTGTCTCTGCTGGTCCTAGACATGTTAATGTAACTTACAGTTAAGATGCAATAGAAATGCAGATTCTGCCCAAAACTTCATAGACAAAAGTTTTTTCTAAAGTTTGGGGATTTCTCTTGGTTTGTGGGATTTTGTTTCGTTTTTGTTTTATTTTGTTTTGTTTTGGGGGGGGTGGTTTGGTGGTTTTAAGTAATATTTCATAGATCTGAAATTCAAGAAGCCTGGCAGAATCTGCAATTTGGACTTCAAAATTTCACTGCTTTAGGGAGATTTGAAGCCAGGAAGTAGAAAGCCAAGTTTAATCTTATGTTCTTTGGTACTTCCAATTGATCTGTGATGTCACTTGGGATGTATACATTACCCTCAAAGTCCTGTTTTCTTGAGCAGCCCTCTATGAAATTCAAAATAATCAATGTTCATATTAAATTATTTCAGCAGAACTGGAGAGGCTGGAAGTTGTTTTATGAAGTACCAGGTTTTCTTCTTCTTGTCATCACCTGTTATTTCTTTTAGCATTATTTTTCTGCATTGTTATTTCTCTTACTTCAGGGAAACATGCTCTCTTGTGATTTTTCTTTCAGCCTCCTTCTCAAAGAGGAATCATGCAATTTGCCTGGCTCTTCGCTCCAGCTACTCCCTGAAGTATTCACATTTTTCCTTGTGTACACATTCATTCTTCTATTTTGCCCCATGCTTTTCCATAGCTGTATGACCTTCAGCCCAGGCTTTCAACAGGGCTGTCTTGGTCTAGCTGAAATATCTGTCAAGGATTAATGTGGAGAAGAGACATAAATGAGACTGAGGGGGTTCAAAAACAGTTACTTCAGATGAGATCAGTGACAGTAACTAATTTCTACTTTGTGCACAAGGTGATCAAAGAAGGATTAGGCTACACATTCCTCAGTGTTTCTCTGGGTGTGAGAACCATAGGCAAGCATGGCCTCTGCAGCCTGATTGCAGAATAAAAGCATTGTGGGCTGCTACACTGGGACTGTGTGCTCAAATTTTTAAAGAGCTCCCTCATTTACCTTGAAACTCTTGAGTAATGGCTTAATTACTAAAGAGAAACCTGATAACAGAGATTTCTATTATCTAATAGAACAAGAACCAGTGGAAGGAAGGTTTATTACTACGCTTTTATCATGTTAGGAATATGGTAGAATTGTCAATAGTGATCCAGATTAAGCAGAAGTATTTCCTTAACGTTTCTAGTTGTTATTTGATGCAGTATAGACAATTAATTTCTCACCTCTGATGATAATAATATTATTATTATATTATTGTAATAAGCTGAAACAGGAAATGCTAGAAAATTTTAAATGGTATACACAAAGAATTTGCATTTAGGAGCTTTAAAAAGCTTAAGAACTATCTAAGCAATGTACTCTGACTTCATATGTTCTTTAGAAAGTTGTAAGATTACCTTGTTTTGAAATTTCAAACAAGTAAGGTAAATAAGTCTGTTCCAGGCTTGTCAACCTGACACTGACCTAAATCACATAAAGAGCATGTTAGCCTGATAATAAAAAACTGAAAGAGTAGAACAAACAACAAAAACATCCAAGTGTTTTATAATTTCAGTATAGACAAATAAAACTGATGGAATATGCCTAAAACTTAGAAAGGCATTTTAATGGGTGCAAAATGGTGTCTTGATAAGTAGAACAAGATTGGAGGAAGCAATATAACCACACTTGCACAACAGAGAACATGAACTGCACCCTCCTCTCATGTCCTGAAATGAGCCTACAGACTGATACTCAGCTGGAAAAAAAGGATTAATGCAGTCTTCCCATGATTAAACAACAAAGTACATTGTTGGAGTTCCTGTATTTATTACTGTGGTAACTTGCTACTGAAACACCACCAGCTCAGGAAAGACATAGACAACGTAGGAAAGCACTGGAAGAGAATACAGGAATAAATAAGAATAGACAAAAGATGTTTTGGGGATATGTGTAAGTCTCTGATTCAGTTGACAAGTATGTCTTCAGCTTGGTTTTCATATCAAAACCTGATGGTTCATACGCTTCACCTTAAGAGAAAAGACAATAATGATTGATTGGGGTGAGCTAGCTGAGAATTTTCTATTGTCAGAGTATTTGTTTTTCAAGGCTGGAAGTTGTCAGCAATATTGTACTCTTTGATGGCTTGCTGCCTATAAAAGCTGCAGTCCCCAGCCATATTAAGCTTAGGAGAGCAAGTATTTGGTTCATGGTGACAGAGGTCACTGGTTTTCTGCAGAGATCCTGTCTCCATCAAAACTCCTATGTCTCTATCTTTTTCACATAGATTCTATTTAAAAAGAATACAGCTTTGTGGAGCCATGCTGGCAGGGATACCTCCCAGTACTCCTATACACATCCCCGGATTTCCCTAGATAGTCATTAATCCAGATCTGCATGGAGTTGCTTAGTCTAAAACATACTGCAGGCAATGAATTAGTTAATTTCAAACCTCTGTGAAATAATGGCCATAATCACAATAAAAATACATAAAAATGTATTAATGGAATGAATTCCAAGCCCTTTTACACTTCTAGCATATTTAAACTGATACTTTTCAAGGGTACCAAAGGGATGGGTTTATCTAGAAAAATCAGATTAACATACTTCAGCATTTTCAGTTTCCTTTGTGAGTCTTAAATATATTGTTCTTGTTGCAGAGAAGTGAAACAAGTAAGTGTAAATTTCTACCTGTGTGCTACCAAAACACATTTGAAATCATGACCTCAAATCTCTTGGTAAGATAAAAAGCATCACAGTTTATTTACAGTTTCTTACATAACTTACATGTTATGTAAGAAATTTAAAGAGAAGGGAGGGATAAAAGCTAATTTTTTTTAACTTAAACTCGTACTCTGTTTTGGAGAGGGTGGGGAAAACCTCATCTTGGGAAAAGATAAGCAATGATGTTACTTTGAGTGCTCTGTGTTTAGTCATGTATATAACTTAACCATGCCTTTGAATTAATTTGCAGCACTTTCTTATCAGTCCCATCTCCTTTCAAAGGCATAATGGTCATACCAGCTTTTAGATTCAAAGTGCCAAGGGTTACAGTCAGATCTTAATTGATAGTACTAAGAGGAATATATATGTGAGTATCTCAAACATGGCCCATGCTTGGACTTGTCATGAATATTGCAGGCACACATTATTCTGCTCAGGGAAACAGAAAATGTAATTGCTAATTGTTCATAAAAGGTTTATTTAACTGGAATTTACATTTCTTTAAGTGACACTCCCAGACAGAGAATGTCTAAACTCTTATTAAAGCACATTTTATTAACAATTAGTTAGTCCATATTAATTAATTTCTCAAAGACAACTTCTTTCCCTTCATTCTGTCCTTTTTGTATAATAGCTTGTCTACATAAACTTGATTTTTGTCTTCTGTACTGGAAAGTGGCTCTTTGGAGACAGGCAAAGAATAAATTTTTTAAAAATCCAGACTATATTCACTAAGCTAGCCTTGTTAATACCAGACTGAATGGAAAAAATCTAGAATGAGGAAATCGATTATCCTGATTTTAGACTCTCTGTGGACTCAAATTAAAGTGCCTGAAACAGGACCATACTCCTCATTATACACACATTGCTGCTGTAGTAAGCACTTCTGCAGCAAACATAACTCAGAGAAAATGACATCACATACTGAAACATTTTACATCACAACATAACATGCAAAGCCAGGAGGAGGTAAGGAGAATTATTCCAGTAAGAAATACTGCAAATAATTTTCACAACAAAGTCCAAGCTTCCCTGACCACAGGACAACTTCATGCTCTTAGCTCATTCCTGTGAATCAACATCTTTCTTTTTCAGGGTGGCAAAGAATAATGCAGGATTCCTAATATCCATTTTGAATAAACTGTTTTTCAACTAGAGACAGATGGATTATTAAACCAAGTATTGTTTTTATAACTAAATAGAAATCAAGTAGAATAGGCAATCTAGAAACACTGAACACTGAATGCCTGAGCCTTTCTAGCTCTGCCAGAAACTCAGGAAGACATCTATATTATTGAGAATATAAAGGATTATAAGCAAACTCCCTCTTTGCCTGTACCTGCCAGGCAAAACTTCACAGAGTGCTAACAGGTAAGAGTTGAAGCCTTTGTGGCCTCTCCGGCACCATGTGCTACATCAGCACAAGTGGGATATGCACTGGAAACATGCAGGACATCTCCTGCTCCTTCCTGCTCCTTCCTGCTCCTTCCCTTCAGCTGCACAGGCAGAAAGTCCTTCTGGAAGGGTGGAGTGCACGGCAGTGACATAACTGCTCCTCCCTTCTGAAGGACATGGTCTATAGGGGAGCACAGTATTCTTTAGTTCTCATCACTAACTTTTCATCTCCCATATCTTTCCAGGGGAATCCCGAAAGGAACAATTCATAGTTTTCTAAGGGACAAAGTCGGGCTGAGAACTGCAGGATTTGGTTAAGATAACTGGGAATGAGATAAGATCTGTGGAAATTGCTTTTAAATTACCATATAGTGTGATGCAAGATAGGCTTTTTCTCCTCCTTTCTCTTTTCCCATGTATTTTTTGGACACTTGATAATTACTTAAGTGAGGGAATACAAAATACCAGTTTATGGTTTTCAGTCTGCCAACATAATAAATGTTCAGAGTTTTATTTTTGATCTTTAACAATAGAAAAACAGATGGCATGAATAATTCTGTAGTATCCTGTGCACTATCAGTATTCTCAAAATGCTATGGACACTCATGGTATTAACACAATCTCACAGCAAGGGGAAGGGAAATATCATGGCAGCTGGGCTGACTGTCTGTGTCACTGTCCCTCAGTGCTAGACCACCTTTGTAGTGAAAAGATTTCTTGGTGACTAACGGGAATTTCTGTTAATTCAGGACCCACATCTCCTTCTCAGTATTGACCCTCACAGATATTTTTGGGTCACCTTTGGGGAGTCTGTGGCACCTAGAGAATCTAGTGAATTATACTTCATCTAGTTCAGAAGGAAAATGTGAGAGACATAGCACAGCTAGGAAAAAATCTGCTTCATTCAAGTCTATTCTCTTTCCTCGGAAGTGTTGAGCCAATCTTCTGTAACTCACCTCCCCTAGTTTCAGTGTTTTGTTGCTGGGGGTTTTGGTTGGGTTTTTATTTCTAGTTTCCAACTCCTCATACTTTCTAGGCCTCATTATTCCCATTGATCATCAATTGTTTGGTTTGGTTTGAAGTTTAAAATTACTCAAAAGCCTGTAGTACTCTTCTCCTTTTGGACACAAGCAAAACAGGGACAATTCTTGACCCCATCTGCATGGCAGTGCAGCTTCTGAGGTTAGATATAGCTCCTTATTTCATGGAACTTTGTGCTTTGTGCAGTAGAGAACATTAATTCAATCAAATGGAAGTTCACCTGGCAAGTTTAAAGGTGTTTGCTGTCTTCCTTAGTGCACCTTGAATGCAGAGGCCTGTGGGCTTGAAAATAATGAGAGGAATTATTATAATAGCCAACATGAACTGGAATTACAGCCTGACCAAGGAATTTCTTTTTTCATATGTACAATTCATTTCATAATTATTTTCCATACAAATGTAATGTGAACTTGGCTTTTATCAGTCACAGGCTGTATCTCTTGCTCCTTCTTTTGAAAAGTGCAGAACGTTCCAAGTTTGCAAATTTAAGTATAAATTTATTTTGAGAGGAAATAGGGCTTATACTTAGGGTCTTGATTTCATTTTCTTGCCTGTAACTGAACAACTTTCTTTTGCTTTTGATATAGGTGCTGTCTTATGTATCAGTAATCTTAAATGATCAGGCTTGCTGGGGTTTTGTTCAAAACACTTAAGGATAGAAGTAGATGTGCAGCATATTTCCTACTCTAGTGACTTCCATTTAAAAAGACACATTGCCTGTAAAGCCACATAAATTTTCATTCAAAATCCACTTCAGTAAAGGTATATGCTTTGAATTCTTTTAACTCATGAGTACAAACAATTCATCCTTGTACTCTTACATGGCATTTCTGCCACTCGTTTCCTGAGTTTTTATTCCCTAATAGCTTTTGCTTTCCCTGTTGCTTCACCCTAGCAATTTATTTTGTTTATCCTTAAGTGCATCCAAATATCTGATCACAAAACTCAAATAGCAGCTCTGCCAATTAGAGGGAAACAACTTTGACGTGCCTGATCACAGATGAAACAAAAACAAATGTGGGTACTTACAAGAAAGAGTATCAAACAGAAAGTCAAACAGCCAAGAAAACAATCTTTTAGTTGTGAAATGACAAATTTAGAGGCATGAAGAAATCACATCTTATGAAGGCAACACAGAATAAAATAAACAAATATAATGAAATGGAGCAAGATTTATAGGCAAAAGAAAGTAATTTGATTTTAATTCAGGAAAGTTCTTCCTAAAGGACGTTTACATAGGGGGCTGATGTATAATACTAAATAGTAAAATTGTCAGTGGCAATGAGCATCTGGCAATCTATGCTCAGTGTATGTCAAAATAAATTAGTTGGAAAGTATGATTTGGAAAGAAAAAATAGATTGTTAACAAAATTAAGCAACAAATCAATGAATAATGATAAAAATATTTAATTTCATTTTTTCCTCTTCTATGTAATCCTTTGATAATATTTCAAAATAAGTAAATTAAAAATACATTTATTGAATGTTTTATAAAAGTAAAATAGTCTCACAATTATTTCTTATCACCAATGTGCTATAGGCAGGGACTCATCCCAAAGCCATTTTAAGCTATGCATTTAAATGGTGATGGAATTCCTAAGTTCCCTTGAATGAATATTCCCCGTTTGGGGCACATGTCACCAGTAGGAAGCTTGTTCAGTTTCCTAATCCTGATCCTCCTACCTGACACAGGTAATATAACAGCAATAAACACAAGAATTGCTATCCAAGTGTCATTGTTGAGTCTTTGTTCCATTTACAACAAAATTAATACATGATAAATTCCAGGAATCAAACCAAGGTTAAAAGCTAAGACATTAAATGATATATAAATAGATAGGAAAACTGGGCACTATTTAATTCAGAGAAGGAAGGGGAAGAGAGCAAAAAAGATCCACCAGAGGATCTTTCCTTTCCATGTTAAGGCAAGAGGGACCCTTCACGACCAAAGATTTTTCATATATTCCTTCCACAACCCATCAAATCTTACTGTAAAAGCACATTCTATTAAGTGCATTGACACATTGTGACAGGAGTCAGAAAAATTAATCCTTCTTCATTTGTAACAGTATTGTCCATGTGTCCATTTAACTCCAAACAAAATTCATGTGATCTTGAAAACTGCACAGTTCTGGATGCATTTTCTGGCCAAGATTTCCCAGGTGCCACAAGCAGAGGCCATAAATTGTGTCTGAATGTTTGGCAAAGGCCAGGCCACAGGAATCAAACAGGTGGAAAGGCTTCTTTTGGCCCAGTCACAGCTGCTGATTTGACAGATGGAAATACTTTGTTTTGAGAGGGGCCTTGTGACATATTCAGTTTTGACAACTGCCAGAGGCAGAACTGAGTGATCAGACCCAGGCTGTCAACTTCCAGCTTCTTACTGACACCATTGGGTGAAAAATGGGAAATGTGAGCAAAGTACAGACATGCTGGGAGATTCAAGGTAGACCAATTAGTTATATTATCTGAATTTCTGACTTTTCATATGATAGTAGCTATTTTGAAATCGTATTTCTTATAGAATGATTAAAAATATTTTTTTTCTCAATGGGCACCTCAAATCTTCACTTCCCAAGCTGTCAATTTGTCATGTACTTTGTGATCAGAGTGACAATTCACAGCTTTTGGGCAGAGATTAATTTGTTTGACATTGATATAAACTGGGAATCATTTTTTTGATGTCAACAGAATGACAGCAAGACAACACAAGAAACTGGAACCAGGTCCTCTGTCTGCAATAACTTTGTGACTTGGTGATGGCAACCAAATAAGACATACTCAGATTCCCAAAACTATTGTAATGAACAACTGTCAAATTCATTAAAGCAGATTCTGGAAGCTGAGATTAATGAATTGTCTCCATCCATGTTTTATTGCATAGGGGACAAATATTTAAATGAAAGAAAAATATCTTTTAAAATGTAAATCCTTTTCTGCAGTTAAAGGAAATTCACATTACCCATCATAATGGAGAACATTACAAATTCAAATCCTTTGGGGTTTATGTCCTCTGTTTTTGTGGCCTTTACGTTATTTCTTGCAAGTGTTTTATATACAATAATTGCTAGAGACCTAGACAAATGCTACAGAAGTGCCTGTGACTTCCCCCTCCTCCCCATCCCCATCCCCTGCTGGCTCCTGCTCCCTCAATTCACCCAGATGAACTAACTTTCTGATACTGCTCAAGGGATTTGCTTAAGGCTGCAAGAGCTTCTTGGAAGAGCACCCAGGGCTTCTTGGAAAACAGATGACTCCACTCTGAAGCTGAAAAGAAGTGATTACCTAGCTTCTCATGCTGGCTGAGGGTGGAAATTTTTGTCTATAAAGAGAAGATGGATAATCCTATATTTCATGTACAATTTTCATCCCAGTGATTTGTGAAAAAACCATACTCCATCCAGAGAGAAAAAACTGTAATGAACATTTTTTGTCCAAGTTATCAATAAGGATGTTAGAAATGCAGCTATCTGTATTATTTGTCCTGTTTCCTATTGACCAGACTGCACTGTTTCATGTCCATCATGAAATTTTACAGAACTAAACTGAGAGTGAACCCTTCATGCAAGGCTAAAACTCCCCAACATGTGTACGAACAGCAAAAGGGCAGCAACAGGTCACCTCACCTCCAGGCAGGTGGCTTTGGAGGTCTGCATCTTCATTCTAGTCTGTTAGGAACACATTCACAAGCATTAGGAATAGTCCACAAATAATTACGCCTTTGCTTTTCAGGCTGTTCTTAAACTTCCAAATGATTAGGGGGGAGCAGGAGTAATTAAGGGACGAGAAGATGGGAATCGAAGATGGGAATTCAGCAGATTGTTCAGAAGTCTCAGAGAAGCAATACAGGCAACTGTGCTTCAGGCTCTTCTTGGATTTTTAGGGGCACATTATACTAATGTAATTATAATGGCCTGAGAGTAAGCAGTTTCAATACATTTTCGCAAGGTATTAAGGGGAAGACACCCATTCTATTATTTTAAAGCACTTATTAATTATTGCTGATCACTTTTGGTGTTATATAAATTTTACTGCTGTCCTTGCTCTAGGTTTCATGTGTACATAGGATAGACTACATTAGGGAGGGTAGAAAGCAGAGTATCACTCTGAATGCCATGGTTTTCTGGGAGTGTGCATGGGGAAATACAACAGTAAGTAACATGCTGAGAATCAGGGTGTCACTGTAAATCAGATCTCCAGGTATCCCCCATAATCAATCAAGTCAAAAGAAGAGGAATTAAAAAACTAGGAAACTTAGTTCAGGAGTTTTAATCTAGGTTGAGAATGTTGAGAATTTGGGCAGAACCATATAAAACTGACCTCAAGAGCTTATCCTAGAGCAGCAGGCAGCCAAATCCAACACAGTAAGGTTGCCAGCGCTGTTCTAGGATGGATCCATGTCCCACTCACTTTCTACCATTGTATTCCATGAGGATTTCAATTGTCATAAGTTTCCACTAAAACCAGCCATCACAGCCTGGTCTCCACCCATAACCAAACCTCTTGCACAATCCTAGGATTGTGCATCAGTCCCTCAGTTCCCAGAAGCTCCAGATTCCCTGCAAGCATGCCATGGGTCTGGTCCAGGGCAGTATCACTGACCATCACATGTGTGGAAGAGCTAGGCTGTGCATTCCCAGGAAATGGGATCCCACAGTACCTGTGCAAAGGCAATTCACAGCTGCTCTCCTGAAGCAGAGGTGGGCATGCCTGGGTTCTGTACTTCAGTGAAACCTAACTTACAGAAAACACCCATTATAAATTAGCAATGTTAATGTTAATGTTAATGTTAATGTTAATGTTAATGTTAGTGTTAATGTTAATGTTAATGTTAATGTTAATGTTAATGTTAATGTTTGTTAATGTTAATGTTAATGCTGTGGAATAGAATACCTGTAAAGTATACAAGAGACACACAAAAAAAATCTTCCAACAAAAATTCTCACTAAAACAAGTCGGATTCCTTATATGAGGGCTTCACAACTCTCACACAAACAGCAGCTTCTTTGTTCCCCTTTATTTTACTGACTTATTTCTGGAAGGCACCAGAGTGTTTTAAAATCACTTTCTATTGTCAATACATGATAATCTCACACCATCAAGCATAGCTACCTTTCACTATTTATCAGTGTTGGTGAATTTCTCATGGTGACCTTCAGAGAAAAAACATTTTAGAGTTTAAGGTCAGTGATGAAATTGACAATAATCAATATAAGATTTAAAAGCAAATTAATTGGAGAAATAGGTATAGTTACTGACAAATGCATAGATCCTTAAATTGTTTCAGTCAGTCATTTTATTGGCTTTAAAAGACAGAGGAAAAGAAGTTGAAGGCAAAATGAGGTTGCAGCATTAATAGCAAGCCAAATGCAGCTGGACTTATAAACAAAGCTGCCAAAAGCACTGGAGGCCCCTGTTTTAATTGCATGAATATCCAAACAGTCATTTTTGGCATAAAGCATTCAAGGAGTAGCCTCAAAAGTCCACTTTTGGAGAAGAGGCAGAAATTATAAATCTGGGCTTTATTCACAACGGATTAGTCACACGGGTGTTGCATAATTTTGCCTCAGACAAAGACTGAGCAAGTGGGGAGAGAGGTTCATGCATTGGCTTTTGGATGAAGTTTGAATGCATGAAGGGGTGATTTGCTAAGTTATAGAGGAGTTAAGGATACAAAACTCTTAACTAAAGGAGTTGGAATAGCTACAGCAACTGCCTTTTCTGATCTGAGAGGCTACTGAGCCACATTTGACAAGTAAGCACCCTTGACAGGGTCAAGCAAATTTTGCCCCCACAAATTCAAACTAGAATGAGAAAAAAACCCTAAATTTTACCCATTGAAAATCATAGGATATGGTTAGTTCAGCCCCATTAAGGAGACAAAAATGCAGTGAAAGTTTTGATTTGGAGAATATAAGGATGCAGCAAATTTCAAAGGCATGCATTTCTAACTATCTATATCTTGAGTTTACACAATAAACATATTAAACAAATTCTGTTTCATGAAACTTACTTTTGACCAAAAAAAAAAAAAAATTAAAAGCGGCTTCTTTTGCTGGAAGATGTATGTGAGATTTAGGAAAAGCCACAGTGTGGAATAAAGGGGGAAATAGAAAGGGAAGGATGATGGCTGTTATATTTTTGGAGTCCTGGAAGGAAAATTGGAAAATAATATCCTGAGGAGTTGGTCAGACCCAAATTCTCCTGTCTGCATACACGAAGTGTCATGGAATGGTTTGGGTTGGAAAGAATCCTAAAGATGATGTAGCCCTAACCGCCCCACCATGGGCAGGGACACCTTCCACTGGACCAGGTGGCTCAAAACCCCATCCACACTTGCCTTTAACATTTCCAGGGATGGGACATCCACAACTTCTCTGGGAAACCTGTTCCCGTGCCTCACCACACTCACAGTAAAGAATTTCTTCCAAATATCCAATCTAAACCTACAGTCCTGTCAGTTTTACTCCTTGACCTGCATGCCCTTGTGAAAAGTCCCTCTGCAGCTCTCTTGCACACCCCACTTAGGTACTGAAAGGTTGTTCTAAGATCTACCCTAGAGCCTTCCCCTCTCCAGGCTGAAAAACATCACCTTTCTCAGTCTGTCTTCACAAGAGAGCAGAGAAAAGGACAGTGGGAATGTTAAAATCACAGCAGTTGGAAAGACATGACAGGTGGTAAAACCCACTTAGTGTAGGCTAAAGCTAACAGTAGCTGGGGTAGCAGATATTGTTTATGTGTAATAGAACATCATATTTCCATATGATTCAAGATGAATTGGAATCTATAACATTGCTGTAACAGTTTCAGTCATCCTCTTCTCCATCTTGTTGTGTTCACTAGATTTAAGCTGTGGTCTTGAAACTCTTCAGTCCAGGGACAACATTTTCCAATGAACTTAGCAAAATACAATCCAGATTGTGGCTTTTGGAGGACTGCTCATACTAAAATAGTTATGCAAGAAGAATAAACAAATATATTATCCATCCTGTCTTCCTTCTACAAGTTTTTAGAAATCCATTTCTATTATTTTTGAGCACTGTTGACAAAAATTCTGAATGCTATGGTAAGTTGTGGAAAATTGATTTATGCCTTCTTGCTTCATGCAAGCTTTGGCCATTTTTCTCTTACCAATTCCAATTTGTTTCATTACGTCATTCATCTGAGGTTCCAGAAGAAATTTCAGGCTGGGTAATTTTGACCCTAATTATCACAGATTGTTATTATTTGGAAATAAAATTACAAAAGTAGTGTCAACTTCTAAATTCCTGGAAATTACTTTCCTTCGCCCTCAAATACACTTCTCCCCTCTTCAGCTTGTTATGATAACACTAAATTTTGGTTGGCTTGTTGAGATCTAGTGTAATCATAACAACACTTTCTGATGGCTGGTTTAGTGATTTCTTATGTTGGATGCAACCTTTCTCTGATACAAGAAATGTACCAGCAAAATGTTGTACCATCCAAAAAGCTTATGAATGCAGAATTCAGTACATGTTCTTCAGTGGGGTGAAAAGGAGAGGAAAAAATTCATCTCTGATAAAATTATTGGGTTTTTTGAAAATCCTGTTTCATTTTCTGTAATGCAACAATGCACTGAAAGAAAGTGAAGCCACATTTGTTATACCAACAAAACACCAGATAACTTTTATGGTATTGTTGACCAAAGGTATTAGAGTATCAGAAGCTCATGAAGTAGAGAACTTCAGTGAAAAAGACAAAAAATTCTCCTAAATCATATTATTAAAAGTTAATTAACATTTCTTTATCACATATATATATTATATTCCAAAGAGATATTATTATTAACAGCAACTGTGAGAAAAGAAGATGCTAGACATAGTGCAGTATTTGGGATTTTTCATCACTGTACATCTAACTAATAGTTCATTCCCTACCTGTGCAATTCTGAATAACAGTGCAATTCTGAATAGGAAAATAACCTGCTCTGCCCCTTCTGGGTGGGTGAAGAAAGTTGTCATATTAGTTGTAGAGATACAACACTCATGTTACAGAAAAGCCCTCCAGGTAAACAAATTTTCCTTAGCTCACATTTAGTGAGGATCAATAACCTCTCATTTTACACTTCAAATGTTAAAATATTTGAACCATCCCTTTTGGAATCTGTAATAACAAGCCAGGGAAATGACTCTATTTCCAACATACTTTAACTGGGTTTTAAAGTATCCATACTCAAATAAGCAGTGCTGTCGAGACTTACCTTCTGTCTGTAATTCATGCTTAAGTCCTGGTCTCAGTTGTGCAACTGAGCAATTTTATCATGTGGACAAATAGATTGGTTTTTTTGAAGAATCCTTTTAAGACACATAAAATCGGAACTGAACAGAGAGCTTGCAGAAGTGAAAATCATTTTTATTTTTCATTAGATCCATGCTGTAAATCTTTGGAGACCTTCTGCTTGTGCAGAAGTTAGTATTTCTATGTCAGAAACAATGAGTTTAGAAAGACATTAAACTTAATCCTGGCTGGTGTTAATCTGAATTGTATAAAAAGGTTATATGACTTTCTCAGATCTAAATATGAGGTAAATTGAGGTAAATTGTTTTCTGTTTTTATTCCTGTAAATTTTGTCTATAAAATATCTTCCCATATGAGATAAAAATTTCTAGAGGTAGTGAAAGGAAAACAAGGAGGTTGTATGCTGTAAAATAGATTGATGTAGCAGAGAAAAGGTACTACTAAAATCACCGACTGCACTTTGAGCTCACATTTCCTCCCATAAACTAACAGTTGTTTGGAAGTAGGTTATTGCTGTGTATTAAACAATGAGTATACTTACAGTGTTAAATAACTTATCCTCATAAAAAATTTTAGGATGGCATTTCCTGATTATCTACACCTCATGCAGTTTTAGCTGCCTTTGAGAAAAATTCATCCCAGGAGTGTTTCATATTGAAAGTTTGCTCTGGGAGGGGTGGATTGAGACAGAGTGCAGGCCTCTTTCTGTATCTCAATAAGGTCTAACAACCAACGTCTTAATAAGACAACTGCTTCAATGAGACAGGATGAGAAAAGGCATATGGACAACGAGTAAATTTTACATGACCTCAGTGGCAGGGCACCCTCAATTCATGTAGCCTGGGATGGTGGATTTTCTCACAGCTCACTGCCCAGAGCAAATCCTGCCCATGGATTTCTTCATGAGTTCTTTTGCTCATTCCAGGTGATGAGCACAGATAGGTTGCAGGCTGCATTAATAACATATGGGTTTCTCAAGCCCTAGGTATGAGGTCCAGAGAAACAGATGTTGTCTGCTCAAGATTCTGGTAATTCCTTGAAGACAGTGTCTTCCACAAAGCTCCCAATACACAAGTCCAGTCCAAGCTGGGTTCTCTCAAGCCCTCAGAGTCTTCCAACACCCTTGTATCAGCCATTATTTTGTATCCTCTGCCCACACCATGAAACACTGCCTTGACATTTTGCTATGAAAGGACCCATTACTCCCTCAAGCTGCCACATCATGTGCCTGAGGGCATTCTCCAAACTTTTGTTGAACTGTCAGGCTTGGTGCTGTAACCAGTTCCCTGGGGAGCCTGTGCTCCGCAGCATAGCATGCTCAAATAAATCATGGAAGACATGATTAAATTCTTTATGGTTTATATAGCATAAACTATTAACTGCTACAAAATTAACAGTTAACAATGCCAAAACCAGCCAGAGAGACCCTGGATCTCTGGATAGCTCAGTCAGATCATTAAATCTAGAAAGAAGCAGGTTTTCAGTGTCCAGTTTTCAGTGTCTTTCCCTTGATTGTTTTCTAATATTTTTAAAATCATTTTCCTCAGACACCTAGCTCTTCTCATTTAGCAGATAGACTGCCAAACTGGGCTTTAAATTCAGTGTCAGTAGTCATAAACACAATTTGCCACACATAATCTGTAGACCCAAAAGTCTCCTGCTGGAACTTGTTTGAAAAGAGCCCAAAGTCAGTTACATCTCAGACGTCTGACTGCAGTCAGCTGAATCATCTCTACTTCTTCTCCAAACTGCATGTGGATGCCTGTATAACATTTTATTTTCCAGTCCCCCTGCACATTAGCAAAGGGTTTCTCAGTGTTTTTCAAAGGAGCAAGCTGACACAAGTTCTTTCTTGACCCAACAAGAAATTATGTTATAGATGATACCTGGCTTTGGTTAGAAATATCTCCTAAAAGTTAATATATTTGTCATGTTTTCCTTTCTTGATATAATCCTTCAAGAGATATGAGTGCTGGAGTTATCTTTGCACTGTAAACACTAAATAATAAAAAGGTCTGGTTCTTTTCTTCAAAATGTCTTTCATATATATGCCTATCAAGCCTAGTAAAATATCTGACTCACATATGCTTTTCTATGGCAGAGGTATCTATTAGTTAGATGAAATATATCTAAGAGTTCTCCCTGGTTCAAAGATCTCCGATGAACTCAAGAATATGCTGGAGCAATTAAAATGACACCAACTTGTGAGAAGAGCATTTAAAGCTGAAAAGCTTTAAAAATGTGCAAAGTGGAAATCATTTATTAAAGTGTCTTTCATAAGAAGAAAAAAGTAGTTCACTGCCCTCAATTAGACCAGCCAAAAGGCTGAAGGGAAAAGAGAAATATCTTTCCAACTTGCTGTGGATGCAGAAAGGACCAGTTAAATTAGCAGACGTGCTCATTTGGTGAGGGGCCGGAAGGCATCACAGCGCTTCAAGAGTTCTTTGTTCAAATTCCACTTCAAATTAGAATTAATTTCCCTGTTAAATTGTCCTTGCCAGACATTGCTTCTTTTTTTCTAAACTGTGCTCTTTTTTTTTTTCTTTAAAATGAGTAAGATTGCACCAAATGGCAGGTATTTTCAAGAGTACTGGGAAGAAAAACTTCGGAGAGGTTTTTCACCTTTCAGCCTCTACCAAGCCATATGTTGTCAGTACTGTCACCCACCTTATTTTAAAGGAAAAGAACAAAACATAAACCCAAACAGCTGTGCAGTTCTTTCATCCTTGATTACAGCTGAAGGGAAGATATTTTTATTCAAACAGTCCATTTTCACAATCTTTCTCTCTTCATCTCTGACCACCTACTGTTACCTGTAGTTCAAAGAGGTTTTGTGGCAGACCCTTGTTAGAGATCTGACAGCACATTATTGAAACACCACAATGCAATGGAAAGATTGGTGAAAAATTCCACAATATATTATTGCATCCAGCCATCACTACAGCTAAGTTAGAATAGAATAAAATCTTAAGGCATTCAAAAGCATTGAAAATAGGCTTGATAAGTCATGTACTCTAATGTAAAGTAAGACTCCCTGTTGTGTTTTAACATTAGGTAGCATGATTTACCCCTTAGAGGTGTCTATTATTTTCCAACCCATTTGTGCAATACTGAATTATTTGTGTATAACCCAAAACATGCCAACTTCTCTTACATTGTCCTGTACATGATGAGTTCTAAAAAACCTTTTTTTCCCTACCAGATGTTTCCAGAATTCTCTGAGCTTAATGGCTCTTTCTTCTGCAACAGCTATCCGAAACCTTTCAAAAACCTTCTCTTATCTCCCTGGCCACAGGCAGCCTTTTCTCTGAGGGTTTTTTCTTCCCATCCTGCCACGTACTTTCCTTTTATTTACTCTCCTCTTTCATATATTTATCTTTCCATGTGCTTTCCTTGGAATTTAAAGAAGCTTAATCTAATTAATGGTTACGCATTCTCATAGGTTATGACTGGATTTCATTATCAACATCTATTAAGGCAATTGTAACATGAGTTTATATATACCACAGTGATATTCTTTCCAAAGCTATGTTGAGTAAACAGCTTTACATAACAGGTCTTCCATCTATTCAGCTAATGTCACTAAAACAAAGCAAGCAATCAAGCAGTAAAAATAAGTGCTAAGTAGGATTACATCTCCCGTGTTTTGCACCCTCTAACCAAAGGCAATAAGACACTTCAAGCATATACCTGTGGAAAACAGCAGAATTGAAGGAGGTGCAGATAAGAGGGAATGTAATTCAATGTAATTTCTGAAATCATTGTAGGAAACACATATATTATATAAACAACTATATCGCTTCTGAAATTATATGTTTAGATCTTGATTCAGAAGCTGATGGCTGTTCACTCATTATTTATATTAAACAGTATATAATGAGGTTTTTAAAAATAAGTGTTTTGAAACATTTGACCAGGTTTTTCTACCCTTCAACTTTCTGCCAACTGTCAAGGTTGCAGCGTCACAACACCTGGGAGATGTCTGGGTGAGAGCACTGCAGGACTGTTTGTTCCTCTGTATTTCACAAGAGCCAAGTGCAGCGGCAGGTCAAGGGTACTTTTCCTCAGGGATGACAAACTGCCCTAGAACTAATATGTAATTCAAGTTTAGTGACCAGAGCTTACAAAAGAATCCATGCCAGTGATGAGCTTGCTGATATCGATCACCATAATGAACTGGGTTTTCTAAATCACATTCACTAAATCAGAGTTATATACTACTTACTGAACAGCTAGTTCTGCTGAGGAGTAAATAATGCAATCATTTCCACTCAATGTTTCTAAGACTCTCGAAAAAAACTTAATCCAAACAATTGTTAAATAACCCTGAATCTTACATGTGACATACTTTGTTCTGAGACCAAGTTTTTGAAGAACAGATTTAAAAGCTCTTCAGCATATTTATCTGAATATTTCAATCCCATGTTTGTGTTGTAATTCAAAACAGAATATCTTTCCATGAAAATTAGCAAAAAAAAAAAGGTGCCAGTCCGCTAATGAATCTGAAAGATCATAGTTCCATAATTGATATTAGAGCACATAGGCATTTCTAGGACAGATACTTGAAACAAATTGAGCTCAGTTCAGTTTTTAACATTAATAAGTAAAATTTGAATTTTTAATAAAATAAAATATTTACATAATAACTAGGATCCATTTCTACTTTCAGAAATTTGTGAGATTGTGAATCCATTCCAGTCTTCCTCAAACATTTTTATGTATGAGCAAGTTTATGAAACTGGAAGTCTTCACTCAGCTTGAGATAAAGCTGTCACAATATACATTTGTACTTAGTCATTCACTGGTTTAAAACCTGATTTTAAAAATTGATAATGTAAACTATGCAGTTACCATAAGAACAACTCCACAAAACTTATCACAACACAAGGCCTCTACCAAAGACTAAAAAAGCACAATTTTATTATTACATTATTTAAGTGGCAAATATCCAAAATTTATTTCAGTTGCTGAGCCACAGACTTTGTGGTATTTTCAAATCATAAGCAAAAACTACTTTTTAAGTCACTTAATTTCAAAACAGTGTTCTGCATCCTGGCCATTTGTTTAGAGGGTAAGAGGTTCTGTTTCAGAAAATCCTTGAAGACTTGTATCCAGGTGGAAGCTAATGTTTAAATCCAGGGCTTCTCTGAATCAGAGCTGCAGTAATTTGGGAAAATATTTCCAAAGTGAGCAGAGACCACAGAAAGAGCTTCAGCCATGAGATTCTCAGGATATGTTAGGGACACTCCAGTCCCACCATAAGAACACCCAGCTAGCAGGGAGGCTGCCCAAATGTGCACCAAGTCCATGAACAGATAAATGGGGAATTAACTGAAGAAAAACCATGCTGAGTTTAGTTCCTCACTGGAGAAAAACAGTAAAAGCAGGAGCTCTTATTTATGATGGAAGCAGAACCATTGTAACAGAGGAGCAGAAAGGTGGCAACAAGGAAAGAGTCCTGCACTAAGAGCACTAGAACACGATTTTCTTTTCTGCCTTGTGGTTGATTCCATCACATATGCATTAAACTCTCACAGCTAAGCCTTTCAAAAGGATGCACAATTGATATAAGTGGTGAAGACACTGGTTGAGCCAGTGGGATTGGAGAACACAAGCAAAAATGTAAAGACATAAATGTAGACATAAAAGGATGGGATTTTGCTTTTTAAAACTTGCATTTTCCAGTATCATTCTCAAATAATGCAGATCCTTAGAAAGAAAGACAGTTAGCCTTCTTATACTGCTAACTACAGGGACATCTTTATCACCCTCCTTTCTAGTTATTACTTCTTTGCTCTCTCATCCATTTAATGGCATATACATGAGCTAGTAAGGTCTGACTGTCTGTCACGTACACATTAATATGCATAGGCATTAGTACTAAATACTAAGAAAAGAATTCTTTGTTTCTGTGGGCTTCATTCTGCATTTGAAAATGTTTCCCTTTACATGATGTATTAAGTGTTTAAATTTGCCATGACTGAGCCTTTAGAATATTCATCTCAATTTAAAAATGAATAAAAATCAAGAACCACCACTGCTGAGATATTTTCCTGATTTGAGGTAAAACAATTTTAATTCTCCAAGGAATTAAACACTATGGTCTGCCAAACTGGCATCTAGGGTGAGGACTGAGGAGCTGATCTCACTTTGCCAAGAGAAATATTAACAAGGATCTGGGCAATGGAAAAAATCCCCAGGCAGCTACACGAGTTGAGTGATCATTTCCTCTTGAACTTGCTCACAGTGACAATTCAAGCAGCTGAGTCTCACTGACTCCAAAGTTAATGAAAGTCTTCTGTAACTACTCTCATGCAAAATTCAGTTTCGGTGATATTTACAGCTGCCAGGGTTGTTAGTCATAGCAGAGAAAGTACTAAGGAATATGTGTAAAAGGGCAGTTATTCAGTGCTAAATCTTATAATTTGTATTATTCTGATCACCTTTCTCTCTCTTTGCATCTTTTCTCCTCCTTCTGTTTGGTTTTATAGCTTCTGATGCTTAGTTCTCCCATAAATGCATGTTCATACTGCACTTGGTATCAGGGAAACTACTCTTTGTTTAATGTGATCATTCTGCTGGTAGTGCAAATTGGTCTAAAATATGAAAGGTCAACCTATGTAGAAAAGCTTGATATCAACTATACTGAACAAAAGTTTCTTCAATTCACTGTGTGTGGAAAGGGAGAATATGCAAGCAAATTACTGACTCAACATGAGTATAACTCTGTGTACAGAGACTGGAAAAATAGGCTTAATTAACTAATTATATTTTTCCTTAAACTATTGATTAAAGTCTAACAGAACTCTCTTTAGGCTTGTGTATGTTTCTGTTTCAAAAGCACTGTGATTTTCCTTTTCCAATTGAACACTTCATCAAATAATAAAAGCTCCAACAGAGTAAAACAGCTAGAGGTGTGTTCTTTAAGGAAAAGCTGAGGTAGAATATGCTAAACTATATTCAGATCAAGCTAAATTTGCATGTCATCCATCTACAAACACAGTATATGTCCTCACATTTCACTCAGATGTGGTGCACAGTTAGGTGGGGAAGTAAACATGCAAATATTCTGGAAGTCCCACATTAATAAAGAAATGGTAAAAGTAGGGGTTGAAAAGAACATTTCTCTTCTTCTAATTTTTTAGTCAGTCCTTCCGTTTCATAAACAATAGTTACTGACTTTTCCTTTCTTTTCTGCTTATCATCAATTTCTCCTGTAAAATTATTTCAAACTAAATTTTGTAGTCACTCTTTCAGACATTCTTTCAAGCTACTGTTTCTCTCCATTGTCTTCTTATCTAAGCAGATTTGACCACAAGTACAAAGCAGGAGTTTCAACTCTTTACAGTGGCAGCACAAAACATTCTAGGCAGAGGAAACAAAGGAAATTCAGCGCTGTAAATTTAGCCATCACTGTCAAATATTCAAACCCCTTTCTAAGCCATGTTTTCCTTAGCCTTCGCCCCTTATTCACCTTGTCCCCACCAAGCATTTTCCATCAGCTGACCCCTGGCAGAGCTGTTTCCAGTTGCTAATGCAATTAATAAACAGTTACCACTACTAAAGCGAGGAAGGACAAATAGGGTGAACAGATTTGCCATGAAGTCTGGTTATTAATGTACAGAAAGGAAAACATTGAAGTGATCTGAAACAAACATCTCCTTTCTTCAGGAAAGAAAGTTAGCGCAGGAGAATTTGTATGTAGAAGTTGTTTTTGAGAATTAAGTTTGTGTGTAAAATCATAAAATTTTACACAATGCATTTCTACAATCCATCAGTTGCAAATACTTCTCTGGATATTTCAAAAGGGCCTTAATTTTTTAGTCATTAAAACACCTGGGATTTTTCATAGCATTTAAAATGATCTTCCATATGGTATTTCACAGTAAATTTAGCTACATAATATGATTCATTAAGACATTCCTGTGCATAGAACTATTAAAATGTGTAGTCAGCTTTTTACAGTGAAATGTTTTGCCCATTAATGTAAAGGGTCTCAGCATTATTATCCTACTGATCTTAAAAGAACTACTTTATCCTGAAAATACTTCTGACTTCTTTTCTTCAGGTTAACAAGCTGCGCACATTTTGGTTAGTGCTTGGGGCTTAACTACATGAAAATACACAGGGAGGGTATTATACAGTCATTAAGCAGCGTTAAATCCCTCTAGGAATATTCTTATTCTGAATAAAAGCTGCTTTTTTTCCAACTTGTCTCATTTCCAGAATAAGCTGAAATAACAGAAATCAAGACAATTGAAAATAATACAAAATTAGGGCCACTTTACTGCTGTAAACACAGAGAGGTGTACAATTACATGCTTCAGGGTACTGACAGAAATGTTAATTTCAATACCTTTCTTTGAGCGTCCTCCTGAAGACAAGCCCAAAGAGGTACCCAGGCTATTTACTCATCGTTGCACTAACCAGAATTTCTATTAATTATTTAATTAATTAGATTAGTATTAGTTAATTAATGTTAATTAATCAGCTTTGGCAAAAGACTTGCTTTTCTGAGGAGCTCCTCTATAAGTAAACCAGAAAAAGAACCACACAGGAATATATTTTTACCACATGCTTCATAAGCAAAGCCTGCTCCTGGACCTCTGCAAATACCTATTTAGTTAGGAAAGACTGTGGGAAGCAAAAATTTACAGGCATTTTAGATAAACTGGATGTATTCAGATCAGCGGGGCTGCATAAAATTTTACTACAGGGTTGACAAAAAATGACCACTGTAATTAAAGTGCTGTTATTTGTAGTTTTATTCTTTTAAGTGACAGATGGGTCAATGAGAGCTGGCAGAAGGCCAACTAAACACATAGATTTGAAAAACATGGAAAAAGAAGCTGGGGAACTTTTGGCTGCTGAGCCTCCCCTCAGTCACTGGGAAGACCGTGGAGCACAACCTATTCAATCAATTTCTGAGTCAACAAAGGACAAAAAGGCAATTTCAAACAGTGAACAAAAAGCCCTTTACCAAGGGCACTTTGCACAGACCAAGGTGACTGAAGAGCCACAGAACAGCAAGGGCTGAGGGCGCCTCTGGAGACCAAGTCCAACACCCTTCTACGAAGCAAGTTGCCTAGGACCACATGCAGACAAGTTTCCAGGTTCTCCAGGGATGGTCACACCGTCTCTGACAACCTCTTCCAGTGCTTGATCATCCTTAAAGTAAAAGTCTTTACTCATGTTAAGTGGCATTACCTATATTTCAAATCTTGCCCTTTGTCTCTTGTCCTGTCGCTGGATATCACTAAGAGCTTAGCTTTGGTTCTTTGCTCCCCTCCGTTTGTAACAAAAAGAACATATTAAAAAAAAAAAAAAAGAAAAATACATATATGAGGGTTGGAAAATGATTAATAATCTTGTTTACTATCTACAAATATTATAACACTAATTTAAACATGATTCATAGCAGAAGGTCACCTAGATAATGTAAAATAAACTCTGCATTTTTTGCTAAAAAGAAAGGTTTAGATTTTGGTGTAAAATTAGAGTCCTCCTAATAGAAATTAGGAAAACAAAAAAGAAAAAAAGATTTTTTTTATAAAAACTGAAACATCCCCTTAGTTTTATTTTTAAAATGTAATATATTTCATATGCGACCACTAGAAATCTCAGTTTCCAACTTGTTTCAAGGTGCTAATATATACCTGACTTTTTTCTAGAAAAGCTTAGGAAATTTGAAGGCAGCAAATGTACTCAAAAATAAAAACTCAAATTTCTTTCCATCTTCCATAGAGGATTGAGAATTTTTACAAGGCTCTTTAGAGTACATAAGAAAAGCAGATTTAAATGAGGCTTGCACCATCCTTGTGAGCAGAACTGAAATGGATCCTGGGACTGCCCATTACTCATTAGCTGGGTTAGGCATTATCCCAGAAGCAAACAAGGAACAAGAGATTCAAACCTGAATGTTCAGAGTGAACATTGTCAGCACTAGGAGCAAAGCATTAGAAACAAAGAGCATGTTTTAGAGCATTCTATTTTATTGGTTGCCTGTACTTCAGTTTCATTTATACCTGTTCCTTCATTTATCTGTAGTTAAGGAGGGTTGGTGGGGTTTTGTTGTTTTTCTTTTTATCTAGACCTGAACAGACAGTATCTATCCTGATTTATCAGCTTTTTCTTAAATAAATAATTTGCTAACTCAGTGTTGCTTCTATTTATTTGGCTCTAATTATACTTAGAAAACAAAACAGGAGTGATGTGAGGGGATGGAAGAACAACAAGAGAAAAGCTTTGTATATCAACTGCAACTAACTACAGTACAACTCAAAATGGTAGTTTACTGACAGATGGACAAACGTAACTGCAGGTCCCAAGGGCTGCAATTCAAATTAGATTTAACATTATAGCGGATGACAAGGAATTAATCTTATCAGCACACGTGCCTGTGCTGTGTTTGCTGATGTGTATGCCTCTTTTCATCTGGCTGGCTCTTAAATATATATGAAGCTGCAAGAATATTTGCAGTGCAGCTGGGTGACAGAACAAAACAAAACAAAGTAGGAGGTAGAGGAGCAAAATGAACTTTTATCTTCCGCATGGAGAAATCATTCCAGGAGCCAGAGACAAAAAAATCATCTGTAAGTGAAGCAGGTGAAAAGGTGTCCTTAGAAAGTACCCACTTCCATGCATAAAGCTGGAAACACACTGTGTTTGGCAGTACTCTTGGGTGGCTCCTGGAAGACAGGCACAGGCCTGAATGTACCAGTTCAGTGATAAAACAGAAGGTAATATCTGGGGACATGTGCAGGGGAGGAGATGTTGGAGATATTCTAGTTATTCAGAAGGAACAGGGGGAAAAGGAACACAGTGGGGAGAGGGCACTAAGCTCCTGAGCCTTCCTGAGGAGAAGGTCCAGTAGAGACATATTTCCTGGACTGTCACTTCTTTGTGGGCTTAGGAGTCACTTCTGGTTTATTTTTTTATATTGAAACCTTTGACACTGACAGATTGGGTGTGCAGGTGGGGAAAGGCAGGGATAAGGAGGTCAGACACTACATGGTGTACGCAGCTGATGAAAGACCTCACATGAGTCAATGAAGCCATTAAAATGCTGGGAAGAGAAGATGGAAAAAATGATTCATGAGCAACAACCTGAGGTTTGCAAAAAGTTGTAGCAATCCTATGAGATGTAAATATATTGCATTAATGGACTGAAAAACATATATAAAACAGTTCAAGTGCATATTAAATACCCTGCAATTGCCCTGCATGTTGAGAAACTGCCACTCTGTTAAAACCAGAAAATATCATTAAACTAATTCAAAAGCTTTCAAAAGGTTTTCTTACATGTATACACACATTTGTGCATCATCAAAATACTCCATGTAAACATAATTTTGAAATTTCAGCACAGCTGGTGCCTTTATCTCTGAGGAGGGCTTTTTGTGGGGTTTGGTTGGGGTCTTATTTTTTTGTGGCATCTGTCACTGTTTTTACAATATTCCTTTAAACTGGACTTGTAATTTGATACTAATTAATCTAGAATTCCCAAGCTAAAATATGTAAAGGAAGTGTAATTGTAGATAATGTTGAGTGAGTAGGTGTCTCTGAAACACAGCCCAGCTAAGGTATACCAAGCAAGGATCTGTGGAAGTTACCACCTTTCCAAAGCTCTTGTTCAAGGTGTTTTATGTGTCAAAGTAAAGGCTTGTGGCTGGTCTGCAAAAAAGGGGAGAAAAACAGAGACACAGATATCAGTGTTGGCAAGACAGGGATGTTTTTCTTGTCTACAACATGGCCATAGCTATCAATCCAATACTAGCTGCATGCATTATTTTTGAGTGGTTTTTCCTGCTCTAAGCCACAGATTTCTTATGGATCCCTCAGGCTTGCTTCCTATTTCTTTCACACTTCATTTTACATGACATTATTGTAGAGGAATAAATTCCAACCCTTAAACAGTTTCAATGCCTGTCTGGTTATAGCATGAAATACTGAGAAGAAAATGAGATTTGATGAAGAATTTTGACTGAAGAAGGTTTGTAAATACTTCATGGAGGCAGTTTACATAACCTTAAAGCATTACATGCACTCTGTTAAATGCCCTGAGAATTTTGAAAGGGCCGAACTGAATTTAGACGTCAAAAACCCTTGAACAATAGACCTTAAAACTCCTTTAGTATAAATAACACTGCATCCTGGCCATACTCACTTGAAATACAAGAAGCAGTGTTTTTCCAAAATGAGGTAGTCTGAGAATCATGTGTAATATTGACTAAATCTCTCCACCTTACGAAATGTGAGTTGTTTGTATTTTCCCAAACCTTCCTCTCTTGCAAATCTCCCATACATCCCTCTTTAAGGAAAAGTAAAAATAACATTCAGAGCAAGCCACTTCAGCATTGTTCTGTTCACGTCTGAAACATTTTTTCTTTTGAACAGAACATAGTGCTCCTCTTCTCAAAAACCTAGTCAGTCCATTTCATATGTCTGAAACAGCTCTAACACCTTGCTGTGTGAGGCATTTCTACTCCCATTAGACTTAGACTGAGTCCAGACTGTCTCCTGTGCCATACAGTGTCATCCTCAGTAAGACCCAAAGTAATTCCGTAGCATCCTCTACAGATTGATTCTGCCTTGCTTTCAGTAGGCCTCTGCATTAAAAACACGTTTCTTCTAAACATTGCAGTATGTTACAATATTTAGAAGCAAATCTTATACAAAAACCTCTAACGGAGGTCTTTATAATGCAATCTCTACCGCTCTGCTGTCTCGTGCTCATTCCTGTTACTTAAAGTTCCTCCACGACACTAGGACTGTTTTGGGTTTGTATGACCAGGTTTTGGGGGCAGGGGGGCTACAGGGGTGGCTTCTGTGAGAAGCTGCCAGAAGGTTCCCCTGTGTCCAGCAGAGCCAGGTCTTTCCAGGTAGTTTCATTGTTATTTTACAGTTTTAAATTACTCTTCAGCTCCTGTAACAAACTATCTTGATCCAAACTCAGTATGTCAGTAAAGGTATAGGAATAGAAATACATTCAAATATTATCAAAATTATATAAACTTTCTTAATTTTTTTACTCCAAAATAGATTAGATATGGCAGTACATAGTGTGAAATATTGTAAGGATGGGAAGCAAGACACCCATATGTAGACAAAAGTACTCAGACTTCACCTGGAGTTAGGAACATTTAGCACAATCTCAACCCAACACACGTCCTTGTTAGGTTTTTGTTAGTTTTCTATTGATGTTCAGGAGAAGTGGAGCCAAATCTGGGGGTAGTCTTCTCATGACTTATATAACACAAAGACTGTTCAGTAAGCAAAGATTTGACAAAAAGAAGTGCTAACTGAGACATTGTTTTTTGCAATGGCTGAGCTCTGAACATGTTTTTGTAGCTGCCTGGAGCTGTGCTAGTTCGAGAAATGGAGAGTCACAGGTTCTCTCTCAATTCTTGAACAAGAGAGGAAAGTTTGAGCAAGATAAACAGTGCCAACACATTGTTTAATTTCTGCTCCTTCCTCAACAGGGTCCCAGCTTTCAGTCAGAAATCAGCAAGGGCTTCCCATGTTGTTATAATAAAACAAATGTTACCATTTTCCAGTGTTGCTGCTACAAAACCAATGTAGGTGAGAGCTTCCCTGATTCCTGACAGAAAAGCCAAGAGTTTGTATGGACATATCCATAAGAGGAATGGGGAAAAGAATAAAAACCCAGTCCTCTCCAGGTGACACAACCTGTGGGCTCACTTATCAATGGAGAAGAAATTAAGTTTTTAATCTCTGTGAAAAACAATATTTTATGCTGCAAATGCTGCTGAAAGAAAAGGATCCTTAAAAAAGTAAAGATTTTTCTCCTCATGGCAGTCCTTCCTTGTAGAAAATTTAAAATGTGCAGTGAGACTAGACTGAGGGGAACAAAAGCTGCAAGGGAAGAAAGGGGCAAGCTGGAGTCAAACAGAAATTAAGCCAGAAAGACACATTAAATATATCTAACATGGAAAGAAAGACAGGCAATGAAATATAACATTGGAATGAAGGAATAAACCTTAGACCAGACTGAAAATTGTGGGCCAAATTAGCTTCAAACAAATATATGCAAACTAAGGAAGAGAGATAGAGGTGATGAAAAGAGAGAAAACTATGGAGATATATATATTTATATAGATATATTTTAATTTTAAAAAATGGTTTACTATAAGTTCTGTAATATTTCTTTACAACATATTTGCAGTTATCACCTGTCCATGTGTCTTCATATCAGGGATATCCACAGAGAAGGTAGTGTGACCATCCTCCCCAGCTGCCTGAAGGTTAGCGCTTTAGCTGCACTGGTGCAGGCGTGAAAACAGTGTGACTCCGTGCTGGGCCTCCACCCCCAGGAAAAGAGAATGCAAGTGAGGATCAGCAGTAGGAAAAAAAGATGCATTTTAATCTCTGACATGCTTTTCTGACCACTCTAATGAATTAGCTTTCAGAACAAGCAGAGGGACCAAACCTCCCCCACAGATATTGCCGCAACAGTCTTTTTCAATAAATAAATCTCTTCCCTTGCCCTGACCCCAAAGTCCTTCTGTCTCAGACAAAAATTTGTCAAACGTGGAGTTTTCTTTAGAACAATTCCTTATAACTATTACCAGTTAAGGCATTATTATTAAAGCTTTTCATTTTCAGTACTATTTCCCTTGGTTTTCCCTCTATTTAATTAAAAAAATTTAAAAATAAAAATAAATAAATAAATAAATAAAATTTAGGGGGGGAAAAAAAAAAAGTATGTTCAGCCATGACTCTGGCAGCAGACCAAAACAATTTGGAGTCTTTATTACTAAAATTTAATGTTGATTGCCCATTGGTAGGATCTTGTTAACACTTTGGTACTTGTGCTCTGCATATTTTACCAAACTCTATGCAACACACTATGTTGGCAAAAAATCTCATGCCTTTTTCCTGACTTGCAAAAGTTCTTGCATGCATCCCCAGAAGTGAGCAAAATAATGTTCTGCAGATGTGCTGGGGTGCTTTGTATGGGGCCATGCCACCAATGATCCCCTGCTTACCCTGGGCAGCCCCAGCTGCCAGCTCCCCTGCACAGACAGCATCCAGAGCACAATCCAGCTCTTCGCTCCAGACTAGATAAAAGCACATTTCTTTCCTCCAGGGTGTTTTGTTCTAAGTAAACTCTATCCCCACAGTGTTGTAACAGCAGCAACAAATCTCTGAATGCTGAAGTTTGCAAAGGGCATTTGTAGACGTGAGATTTAAGCACTCAAAACAATTCAAATCCCAGCACATGCAGTTGATGTACACAACAGCATAGCGACTTGCCAGTCCATTATTTTTGAAAAACTTTGGATACCTGTTGCCTTTCTCAAGGCAAGCGACCTGGTTCATGAACTATACAGCAGCTGATTCACGGCTGCTGGGACCATCAGCACACAAACACCAATATGATGGATGGCAAATGGCCGTTTATTATTAAATTACACTGCATTATATACCCTTGGTCATAACATCATTTCCATCTGCTTACATCACACACCATATCATCTAGGGAGGAGAGTTTCTATCTTTCCGTACAGAGCGGTCATCTGTTTCGCCAAAACCCTGCCTACTTACAGATACCCAAACAGGAACTTATGACCCCAAAAGCAGCAAAGAATTTTGCTATGGAAGATGTAGAGATGCTTTAAAGATGCACTGATTTCCATAAACATAGCAGATAAATAAACTCAGAGATTTGCCTCAGTTCTAATGAAATCAGTTCACTGGGTGTGCTGATTAAATTTCGCCTGCTGTATCACAGAGCTATTACAAAAAGCACTGAAACATATAATTTTAATTAAATATTCTCCTTGTCTATGAAGAGAGATTTCTCTAAGAGGAACTATCACAAGAACATAAATCCATTGATGTGGCCTTTAAAGTATTGGTGAAGAAATATGGTGAAGGTTTTTACTCAGCAACATTGACCCAGTCATTAAGAAAGAAAAGAAAAAAGAGTGAATTCTCATTTGGATTTTCAACAACATATGCAAGAGGAGAACATTTTGCTTTTCTTTTCATTGCACACTTCTCTGCCTCCTGACCTGCTCTGGTTGTTCATACAACAAAGGTGAGGTGGTTGAACCTGAAGAAGCCCATCAAGTTCCATTGATTTGGGTTTTGGCAAGTGAATCATCTTGGCTCCGTAGCACTTACTGGGTATTTTGGGAGAATTGAGATAAACTCCATCTAGGCTGAAACCTTTGGAATTTGCTTATTTTAGAAAATGTTGTTGAATCACAAGCATCAAAAACCATTTCTGAAAAAAGCAAAAGCACTATAAAGTTCTTACAGAGAGACTGAAATTCAAAATTTATGTCCCTTTTGCTAAGCAATAAACTTGCAAGCCTCTAGTCATGAAACACCTGCCAACTAACTTGCAATCTGATTACTCAATTGTTATTGACATTTCAAAGCTGATACTTTCTGTAAGTCTCAGAACCTGATTTCACTTTTCAAGCAGACTGTCTAATCCACAGTGTATACAGGTAGGGAACACATGTTCATAAACATTTCTAATTTAATTGAACAGTTCCCATATGTAGGAACACTAATATATTTCTGGAAGACAAATAATTATGATCAAAGAAATAAACCAGGAAAAAAAGAAAAAGAAAAAGAAAAAGAAAAAGAAAAAGAAAAAGAAAAAGAAAAAGAAAAAGAAAAAGAAAAAGAAAAAGAAAAAGAAAAAAAAAAAAAGAAAAAGAAAAAAGAAAAAGAAAAAGAAAAAAAGAAAAAGAAAAAGAAAAAGAAAAAGAAAAAAGAAAAAGAAGCTTCAATAATAAAGGATTCTTTGGGGTTTTTTCTAAAGGTATGAAAACCTAAGTAAATGTTCTTATTTCAAATATCTCAAGACATCTGGTTTGGGGGCTAAATCACAGAGAGAAGAATTAACTACAAGGTGTTATTTAGTTTATAAATATATAAATATATGCAGCTAAAAACATATCCAGTTCCTGGCAGTACCATCTCCACCACAAGATATTTTAATGACGACATTGTAGTTTTCTGTACTAAAATAATCCATCTTTTCTGGGGGTTAATGGAGAAAAATGCAGGTGTGTTCATGTCTTCTGGTGTTTACTGTGGAGGGCTACAAAGATAATTAAATTAGAATTTGATATATAATAATTATAGACTTTCCTAAAACATTTATTCCAATAAAATTAATATATTTAATAATATTTTTGTCTATACATTATCAACCTGGAACATGGAAAACTATAAATAGTATTAAATGTTTATACTTGCCACAAAGTATAACCTACTATTTGGTAGAAAATAATGGACATTTAGCATCCTATCTAAAACTGGAGTTTTCACTGTTCTTGGCTTTGTAGCAATATACTGGTCTTCTTCTACATTCCAAACCAAAACATAAAATTGAAGTCTCTAGAAGTTATTACATATTATGATAAAAACCTCTAGCATTAGCCTAAGTTTCAAAATAAATTGTCCTCTGAACATCAACTAAAAAATCCTCTAGAAAGCTCAAAAATTTCTTTACAATTTTTAACACTTTTCAATACCAATGATGTTGTAATCATTTAGATAAAATTTATATCTGTTAAAACATTCTGGTTTTGTGAAACAACACTTCCAACTAAAAAGCAAACAAAAAAAGAAAATTTGATCACCTTTTGCACCAGTTCTGAAGCAGAGTCTTCATCCCATGGTTTTAATACTTCAGAGGTATTCTTATTGTCTTCAAAGCTGATGTTTATCCTGTTTTTTCCCTTGCCATGGACTTTTGCATACATGAATTTTTGCATGGTGTTCAGTATGTCGCATATTTGTTTATGCAGTATTTGCAGGTGCCTGTCATTACTGATTTGTATAGCAAGTGATTTGGCTGCTCATTTCACTGAATGAACTCCTTCATTTCTGTACATCATAAGTTTGGAAAGATAAATTATACTTTTATATGAGAAACATTACTTTAGTCCTGAAGGGAGTAAGCAAATTACTACCTGACTACTTTAATGGCATATTATTGGCTCAAAGGTTACTTGGTATAGTAATATTTTTCATAGATCAAAGCTACTTCTATGACTATCACAGGAGAAGCAGGTTTATTCAAATGATCTTTGCAACGGGTCACTTTTCTCAAATTTGCTACAGTCACTTGTATGAGATGGTGCTGCATCTTTTCCACTCAACTTTATCTTGTTTGATGTGGCAGACAGGAAATAAAGCTGCCCATGGCTGACTTTTTCAGACAGCTCCAAAAGAGAGAGTTAAACAGATATACCATTTGTCCTACTACATCATTGTCATTGAAATTTAATCTTGTGAATCTTTTTTTTTTTTTCCCCAGTAATTGAGGAAAATTCAAATCCATTATTATCTCATGTAAGTCTGTCATTAATAACTTTCAGTGCAGCTATGTCTGATTATGGCCCAGGTTGTATCTGAGTTTTGATGCCTCTGCTGTAAAACTTCTAACTGGAGTAAAATCAACAACACATTGTACAAATTTTGTCAGGTCTAAAATATTAATTTATCCTTTCCGCCCCTTTTTTTTTTAATTACCCACTAAAAATACATTTCATTAAAGTTTTGGTGCATCAATTATGTAAAAGAAGTTTATGGTATGTCACACTATATAATAAATCACTTAAAATTAGACTTAAGTCTGATTATATTAAAGGAAGACGTATTGAATGATTGAAAAGAAAGAAAACAGTGGTGATAGAGTTGGAACAAAACACAAGGAAAAAATTGCCAGATGTTAGGGTGGTTATACAGGGGTGGAACTGGGTCGGAATAAGAAGTCACCAGTTTCCAGGACTCCGGCCTTGGTAAAGCAGCTCTTTTGGAGAGCCATGTTTGGGACTTTAAGGGAGAAGGTAGAAATTTAATGCAAAGGAAAATTATACTTCAGAAGAACTCCTGCCACTGGAAGACCTTACCCAGAGAAGCAGACCTGCATATGTACTAAACACAATATTAGGTGATAAATATATTTGGGTGACCAAACACAGTGGTCCAAACACCACCAGTGCTCTCACCCTACCATTTCATTTGTATGTTATACTGTCATTTCTTTCTGTCCCTGGATGGAAAACTCATTAGAGAGACATGGATATAGAAGCAATCGTGTCATACCATGGCTAGTATCATCTGTGGCCTATCCTTTATGTTGTACAGTAGGTATTTATGGTCTTGGAAGTGCCTGGGAAATTCAGGACGTGGCTCTTGTGCTACAGAATGGGTCTGTAGCCCTGTATTCTGTTCAGTTAATTAAACCATCTTATGCCACTTCCTACTCTTCACAAATATAAATTAGCACAAAATAATGAGGAAAACCTGTCCTGAAGTATTTTCTCTAACAACCTTTATCCATCACATAACCTGATTTTAGATTTTTTCTGTTGTGTTCATTTAATAGCTTTGCTAGTGTTTTGAAGTTTGAAGCAGTTCTTCAGTTATTGTATCATATTTATGGGAGACAACAGTGCATTTTTCTATGGAAGTAATGCAGTGTCTTCTCCTGGACCTCATATTAGTCTTCCTCACATCCTCACAAGAATGGCCCTTCATAGCCTCATAAGTTTGAGCTGATCAGTCTGCAGTTTTGTTTTGAATAGGTGTACCAGGAGTATCTGTCACTCATGGTGCCTGATGACTTTAATAGGATTCTCAGTACTTTGGTCTGATCTCCAGATCAGTCCATTTGATTAAAGATAATTAGGACTTGAACATTTTCTGCTTAAAATTCCAATCAGCTTGGATCCTTTCATACAAGCCATGACTGTTGCACTTCACTTTCTTGTCTCATGGATACACAGCACGGAGAGCCCAGCTTGTCTCGAGATTTCTGCCTGGATGGCTTCTCTTACAGGAAAATGATCTTTCTGTAGAGTAACTGAAAGCTCTTCCCTTCTCTAGCTCAGCAAAAATGTCAAAGGAACAAAATGTAATAGATGCCAGTCTGCATGATCTTACAGAAAACAGGTTTTGTCAAACACGTTTGATTTAATTCCTTCAGGACTACAAGTTGGGTCAATAAATGTGACAGTGTAAATGTGATAGACATGGTAAGCTGTTTGCTTTCATGCCACATACATTCTGACAACAGTGAATTAGAGTGGGGTCAGCAAAGTGTATTTCATGTATATTAAAATCCACTTAATGGACAGATCTTTAAAGTAATCATCAATCATTTAATGGATTTCATTGCAGCAGGGTTCTCCTGGGAGTGAGATTAAACCTGAGGCTTCCCAAAATTATTTTTTTGTGATCTGGGTAGAAATACACTTATAACTTAAATGTTAAGAAATTTTAGGGGAGCCTAAAAATGTCTGAATGAAGATTAGAAAACTGCACAGAGCAATTTAGATTTCCTTGTAAAATTAAATCAGTTTAAAGAGTAATTTTGAACTATTTAAGGCAAAATTATGCCAAGAAACAATATATGAATGGCAGTATTATAGAGTGGGAATTGTATTTTGGAAATGAGGTTAGTGGTGGATAAGCAATTTAGTATAAGCTCCCTGAATGATGCTAAAAAGCCTATCAGGAACCCTGATATAACTCAAACACATTCCATATCTCCTTTTTCATTTCTCATATCTCAGTTTTCTTGAAGCTCTGCCTTTTACACTTCAGCTGAATAAAGAAGCAACTGCAAAAAAAAAAATGTCAGGGATTAACAATTTTTTCATTTCTGCAAACAGTTTGGACTTAGGCTATTTGCTCATCCTAAACCATGTGGGACACATACTAGCTTACTTAAAAGAGATCAGTGACATAAAAGATCCACATTACATGGAAATTATAGACCCCTTTCTGTAAATGCTACAACCACCTTGAAATGAGCACTGAGAGCCAATCTTTTTTAATTGCTGAAGCCACAAGCCATAATCACATAATTCTTTCTGATTACCAAAGCACACTAGACTATTAAAATCTATGCATCGCAATCTGAATAGATTAGCCTTTAGGACATATTAACATCAAATTTCATATGATATGAGCTAATAAATTAGTCAAGCAGAAGAGTTCAAATTCTAATTACCAGACAGTCATGAGATATGTCCAGTTACTACTATCAGGCAGTGCTGGAGGGAGGGAGGAAAGGAGGGAGTGTTGTGATTAACTTGTCAGGGAAATATGGCTGTGAAAATCATTACCTGACATTTCTGCAGTGCTATTGGAAGAACCATTTCATCAGCTGCTGTAAGTATCATAGAACTAATGCATTTACTTGTAACAGCTGAGGAGACTGGAAGAGGAATTCCTCAAAAGTGGGCCTCCTCTCCCTGTGGTAGTGTATGACTGTGTGAGTATGTATATGTGTACATATGATATCTATGTGCAATGTATGACTGTGAAGATGTGTGTTGGAAAGGATTCCTTCTGTGCAATGACTTTTGCTGTAAATGGAAGAACACAAGAGCATGCCATACCTGTCCCTCCAGCCCCCAAAACCATGGGTCACTGACACACCTGTGAGTATCAGCAAATGTAGAAAATCACTCACTGGTGATAAATGTTTCCTCACAGTGTACAGGAATGGCACTTACAATGCTTCTGTTCTGCCTCAAAGAGTCAAAGCCTCTAAGGGAGCCTGAGTCACTTCAAAGAGGTAGAAAGAGTTTAAAATAAGGTTCATTCAACCTTCATCACTAATGCAAAAAAGGTTTACTTCTGCAAACCAGACACAGGGTAACTGGTGGTAGAACAGAGGTATCTGTAGCAACATGTTCATATTAATTCATTTGTAGTGCTGAAGAACCTTTGAATGAAAACATTTGAGCACCTTTTCTCCAATAGTCCTCTAAGGTTAAGAGAGTCTATTCTTCACTTGAAAAGCCACACACATTTTAAAAATACATCAGTGCAAGGTTGCTTAGACACCAAGCAAAGAGTCAACTAAGCCATAAGATCTCCTTTGGTATCTTCATGCTGTTTGCATTTGTTCTTTGTGTCATTGTGAGTGCTATCAGAGTAATTTTATTTTAGATTAGCTTGTTCCTATTACTCAGCTAATCAATGTCCCTGAGAGTCCTCCCTCATTTCTTCTTATGCGAGAATACTAGGAAAATGCTTTTTAATTCACTGCTGAGAATTTCATAAAAGATTCAGCTTTACTGCTCCTGATTATGAGCAATCAACATTTTACAGTGATAGCTGGCTGAAGTTTCAATTTAACCATTCCTGGGTTTTGCATATTGTATCATTTTAGGTTTCAAGGCAGCAGCAAATCTACTAGGTTGTTCCTGCACCTCACATCTTCTTAGTATTTCCTCTATCTCAGAAAAAAGAAAAAGACATATTCTGTTTGATTGCCGTCAATATACTGAAGATATGATACCATGTGATTTGGTAATTTCTTCCTCTTGCACCCCAAATAAGAAGACAAAGACGATGTTTTTGTTGCAAAGCATCTATATTTTCACTGCCAGCAGATATTCTTGAGCTCAGGATCTATATAGCACATTGCACTTGCCTTGGAGCCCTTCAGAAAACACTTGATTGCATCCTGAAAATACTTGAGACATCATCATTGTGTCTGCATTGCTCCCATTTCTCCAGCTGAATAAATACACTTGTTCATTGATACCAACTACTAAATCTGAGTTTCAGTACATGAGGAACCAGAGTCCACCAGGCAGAAGCAGGGCTTGACTTGTGGATGTTGTTTCCTTACAGTGCACAGCCAGGACAATCACTGGTGCATTCAGTTCAATGGATGAGTAAGATGTGGCTCCAGTTATCAATTCCAACAGGCACTGATACTTCTAATGGAAACAGCCATGATGAAGGTACTGTAGGCCTTCATTCTGCCTCCCTTATTGAATTACAGATCACAGCAGAAGCTTGAAAGTTTTTGAAATCTGTAGCAACTCAAGGTATCAAGTTATCAGCGATCCCAAATCAGGATTTTCTTTAATAAAATACCTAAGGCACGGACAGAAGCTTTTTTTAAACACTGGATTCCAAACCCCAGGCTATGGAACTGTCCTCAGTGGTCAAAGCTGGGCAAATAAAGCTGGAGACTACAGCTACAAGTTCTATACTACAATGCTCCTCTGTACTTCTTCCTAAATTTAGCTGTTAGCATGTAGACAACAGCAAGTAAATTATTTATTTTTAATTCCTGTCTGTCTTGAATTAAAGGTTACTTCATCAGGACTGGCAAAACATCAAAGTGTTCCATTTTTATGTTTCTTAAAACAGACTAAAATAGCAATGGCCAACATGGAACAAGAGTAATCAAGATTATCTAAAAATAAACAGTGTTCAGCTGCTGACTGGAGAATGAAAATAAGGTGTTAGTGTGGTAAAATTGCCTTCCAGCAATTGGTTTTAGTCAGAAAATCCTAGAAATCTGGCCAGCCAAGGGAAAATACCATGCAATCTTTGTTAGTACAGGCCTCATGTGTATAAGAAGCAAGGTAGAAAGTTCTTGGAGTCAAAGTCTCTCTGAAAAAAACATGAAAAATAAGACAAAAAGCATTGAAAAGGCAATAAAGGCAAAAGTATTTTAATCATTTATCTTAATCCTTCAATTTGAAAAGACATTTTTTCCATTTGACATAATCTTCTGACTAACAATAAGCCCTCTTTTTCTGACAAATCATCATCATCATGTTTGAGTAAAATATAAAAGAATTTTCTCACCATTCTAACCTTTTTTTTTTTTAATCTGTCTGAAAGCTCTTTAATATTCAGTGGGGAAGACAGCTACCAAAAAATAGACAGCAATGATGATGATTTTATTGATTTTGACTTGCAAAGAAATCTCAAAGGGGACTAACAAGTAATTTCTTCCTCTTCAGCAAAACCTTATACCAAATAAGGTGTCAAAAAAAAAACCCAAAAAGCATCTGTGGTTCACATATCGTACATTTTTTATGAACTATGTTGTTATAAACAACATTAGAAACACATACATGTCTTTACTTGTTGATTATGTGGGCCTTTACTCGTTACTATGTGAACCTTCTAACCAATTTGAATCAATTCAGTTTCTACAATTGTCACAAGAATAGAAAAATATATAGATTTTGTTTTCCTCTAAATTGAATTTCTGATCTATGACTTGAAATTTATTCCACACTTTTTCACATAGCTCAGTTTTGCAAAACAGAAATCTTTCTCATAGTGCTGCAGTGATGAGAATTATTTGCATTGAATGAGGTTTGTTGCTCAGACAAATGTGCATGCAGACATTTGGAGGAGACAATTTTTTAATGCAAAATAGTGCACAACATAAATATATCTGTTATATATTCACAGGAGACATTCTCCAGTGGGACTTACAGTAGCGTTAATATTCACCAGACTTCTTCCAGACTGGTGTGTTGTATTACTCATCCACTGGAACAACACTAAACTGAATATTCACCACCAGCATAAATGTTACACGGTGTGAGATGACGCCAGTGCATGGACCATGGTTATTTTCACAGTGCTTAGGAAAGAAGGAGCAGTGTGTCCCTCTAAAATGCCACAAAGCCAAACTCCAACAGCATGACAAAGTATATTTTCTGTCTATTTCTCCCACTTCTTGCCTTCTCTTCAGTGACTATTTGGAATAGAATACCCAAAATATATGCGACTTCTTTCAGCAGTCTCCTTTTTTTCTGAAATTGCTTTCTCAGTCTTCATATAATACATATTCATATAGCTTCCATCACATTCTAAATCAAATTCCACTACAAATTGCTTTCTTAATTTTTTTATTTCTACTTCTATGCTGATAATAGTGATGGGGAAACAAAACAGAAAACCTACAATAGACATGTTTGACTGAAGTCTCAGAATAGCTAAAGAAGCTCAACCCATCAATTCTTTCTAAGGTTTTGGTCTCAACTGAGTTGGAATATTGGCTCTTTCTTAAGAAATGCATATCGTATACAAACAATTTTGTGCGCTTACTTGAGCAACAAAAGTGCATTTCTGCTTCTTACTATTTGTATAAATACACTCAGCCAGCACACTTAAGTGATTTTACTTGATCAGTATTCCAGAAACAGAAATCATACAACAGTCTCCGTATAAATTTTGTTGCATAAATCTGAAAGCAGTAATTACAGCTCCATTTTGATGCATATTTTTAATGCATTTGCTTTAGAGAGACTTTTTGTTTGCTTCTGTAATGAATTAATTCTTCCCTAAGAGCAATAGTATCAGCAGTTCTGTTATGGGATTAAAAAGATTAGCAAGTAAAAGATAATTTATTTTCTCTGTTATTTTGAAGGAAAATATATATATATACATGTACACATTCTTCATTCAGAGATTTTGTTTATTTTATTTAGGCCTCCTGGAACATTTAATGAAGCATTTCAATATTTTTTCACTCCTTTTTCTGCTTCCCAGGAGTCATTTATAGCCCAGCAGCCAAACAACCATCTTTCTTTCAAAGTGATGTAGATGAAAACACTTCTTTCTCAGAAACAGCAAACAGGCATTTGAGGTCAAGAAATAGTTCCATATTGTAACTTTTTTCTTCTAATCTTTCCTTGCAAACACTCTCCTGTTCTACATCTGTTACCTAGCAATTTCCCTGTTCGTTTTCTCTGTTTTAACAGATGAGTTAAAGATATTAAGAAATGAGTTTTCTAAGGCGTTATCAGGTCATAGTTTATTGTCCTAAAGGACCACCAGATGCATGGTCCATCTGACGCAGTCTGCCCATTAAATGCTTGTTTGCACAGTGACTTTTCCTCACACAATTTCAACCCCTTAATACAGCCCAAAGAAAAAAATAAAAGACAACATTTCAGTCTGGAAATGACACATTTTGTGCAACAGGGACAACAATGTGTTTACTGACAGATCTCTGAGTAAAACTGCTCTGGCCAGGAAAAGCTTTGTCTTCCTTAGGAGCAGCTGAAGAACATCTCTGTGCACAGATCCTCTTTCTTATCTTCAGATAGAACACCTTGCTGCATACCTCTTCACTATGCTGACTACCGAAGCCCCAGAGGCAATTAATCTCATTAACAGGGCAATTAATCTCATTTAACAGGGCAATTAATCTCATTTATATGATCAGAGGAATTACTTTCCTGCCAAAATGAGTGCAGACTAATGGTAGCTCCTAAATTAGTTACATTTGAAAAAGAAAGTATTAATAGTTCTAACAAGCAGGAAATAATAGTCAAGAAAAGGATTTTGAAAAAAATTGTTCTGATTCTACAGCCTACAAAGGTATAAATTTTTTCTCTCTAAAACAATAGAGAAAACTATCCCATAGCCAGGTGATTAATTAATGGGGAATAGATTTTTTTTTCCCCCTGGAAATCTAGGTATTAGTTTAGTAGGCATCAGAAATGAAGAGTGGCAAATAAAAAGAAAAGATCTGAGAAAGTAAATTATCTTCTAATATGTACCTTAAATGGCAAAATAATAATGTCTATGTATTATTTTACATCATTCCAAAATCAAATATCATCTATGTTAGTTCAAGGTTTATTCTAGCAAATTTTTTAATTATATTTATACCTAAACACAGGAAGTTAGGGATCCCATGTGCCTACATGGAAAATTGTAATGATGCAGACACCTTCACTCATGCTTTCTGTGCTATCTTCTGATGACATGACAGAAAAACTGCTATGAATTTTTCTTTTCATTTCATCACATTGACTGCCTGAAATAGAAATGTGTTTTCCATTTAGTTTCTCAATTACTGTGCAATTATAAGCCTCCAGCAATACTAGCCTTTAAATTGCATCTTTCTAAAGAAGATCCAGAAGTAATGTAAAGGCTGAAAAGCCCAATAAATCACATGACACATCAGCTACAAGCACATGCAGGGTTAAAAAGTAAGTCGTCAATAACAAAAGATTTTTTTGACTTTCAGTATTCTATTTTTATATTTGTTTTGTTCTTTCAGTAACAAAGGAAAATAAATCGTGAACCCTGTCTCAGTCTAAGATACTCTAGAAATTAAACAAAATCCAGTGCAACAGCTGAATCTGTATTGCTGCCTTTTTCTTTGAAGGCCCTGATGTTAAAGCAAGGTCCACCTGGGCATAATGAACCTTTCCCATCAGAAACTGAGAGAACAGTTTGGGAGGATCTTGGAGGGATTTTTCCTTCCTTTTGAATGATTTCATCGGTTCTTCCCTATCTCTTCAGGGAACCATTCCTGCCTCACTGTTCCTCCATGTTTTCTTTCTGTCTCCTCCCTAGCAGGCCTTGCAGGGGGGAGGATCTTTCAGATGAGTCTCCACTTCCAGGCAAAAAACCACCAAGCATATTCTTTGCAGGAAGAGAGAGGTACCCTAAAATTCAGGATGGCAAAACTCAGGTGATGCCCTGTTTAGGGTCCATTCCCAGGATTTGGATGACTTCAGCTTTTGGAGTTCTGGGATGCTTTCGGAACTGAAGCTCCCTCTCAGGACACCAGGAAAGGTGTGCTCTTTAGAAAATATCTCTTAGTGGAGCTGCCCTTCTGAGTAATGAACTTTCTTCCCCAGGCTCCTTGAGAAATTGAAAAATTGAGAAATTGTATTAACAAAAAATGCACATTCCATCTGGCAGGAACATTCTTGAAGCTTAAACCCTGACAGAGCAGGAGCTTTCCCAACTGTGCTTGCCTGGTACAGACTCTTTTTAAAATACCATTGATGATTTTTCCTCTAGGTCATGAGACTTGAATTCATTCACTTAAAAGGAAACAAAATAAGAAACTAGCTTAGTCTTTAAAATAATTCTCTTTGGGACCAATATCAGGCTAAGTCAAGTGTAGCAGAATGAAAATTAAGTGCATTTACTTAAATATTTTTTACCCACGATTGAATGAATTTTGCAAATGTGACACTTTCTGGGGATCACCATCTTTATTGATACCCAAAAGCTAGAAGAGCTGCAAATGCAATTTGTGATATTGCATGTCATAACATAGTAGTTGTTCTAGGTAGGAAAGTTACAGTTTAGCTAAGAGAAATTAGATTCCCCAGTGTTTAATGGGATGAGAATTGCTTTTGGATGAAGAAAGACATTAATGGGTTTTTCATCAAGTTCAGAAAAACTATTATTAGCTCTATCACATAGCTTTTTCATTTCAGAGGATGTCTTTAGACAGTTCATCTTCAGAACTGCCCTTCTATGAAGGACAGATTTTTTATGAGAAGCTGAGATATATTAGAGTTGCACTTTCTAGCAATATGTGGGAGTTAGATGATCCCTAAGTAGTACAGAATAACTGCTGGCAAAAAGATAAATTAAACCTGGTAAAGTGAAGGGGAAATATTCCATACCCTGCATAATATGGTCAACAGTAATTTCTAGCTGTACATTATGGTTTGTAACATTATCTTGGGGAAAACTAACAATTGAGTTTCATGGATGCATGGCAGTACTTATTCACTTCCTTGCAAATTTATTTTAAACTTGATTATCTCACTGTGTGTTGCATGACTGTGAGGCCCTTGCTTACTTGCAGTTATTCAGTTTTGAAATTATTCTAACCAAAAAAAACCCCGACAATTATTTGTCCAGTGTTCCTTTTTGTCTGCAGTATTTGTATTACAATGTGTCAGAGCTCAGCCAGCAGGGTGGCTACTGGCTGTGCTGAGACATCTCTTGAGCTGATCTTGGTTGCATGATCCAGCAAAGGTCTGTTTCAATCTTTTTTTGTGCCTTCAAATCTTTACTTCATATGGGATGCAAAATTTTGCAGCCTAGCAACACATGCAATGCAGAGCTCATGGAAAAGACAGAAAGTGCATTTCCACAATCTTCCTCATCCTCCAGATCATTTAGCCAAGCCATGGCTCTTCTAGGTCTCTCAGTACCAGAGCAGTGTAGTACTTCAGAACACCACTTCACTCTGTGACTCTCTCTCCAGATCCCTGGGGGCAAGCACTGAGGGCTGACTGGTGCTTGCCATTTTCCTCCCAAACAGCTTGGGCCAGCTTGGGGTTTTTTTCAAAAGAAATGCTCTCCAAGTCATGACTCAGACAGCATGACTATTTTATTTGCAGGCAGAACCCCTCCAGATTTCATCTTTGCTCTTTGCTGAGCAAAGGTGTGGATGGGATTATGAAAGAGGTGACTAGAGGACACAAGGTACTGAGCTTGTCACTTCCAGGCAGAAGCTCAAGCTCCTGATGTAAAGCTGACAGGATGCAGGGATCAATCTCCTTTATTTCTAGTTATTACACAAGCAGTACAATACGGTAAGGAAGGAGTTTTCCTGGTGCCAAATACCTTTGTTTGACTTGAATTGTCACAACTGTCCCTATTCAAGGAAAAGTTCTCCCTACCAGTCTCAGTGTTTCAGCATAACTAACAGCTCCTTCCTTCTGTTCCAGTTCCCACTTTCTTGTTTTGCCATTTCAGTCAGTGACTGGAATATATATTGTGATGTCTGGTATCACGAAACAGTCATATTTTGTTTCTTCCTTTGTGTAAATTGGAGTGCATCATCAGCAAGTTGCTATCATGATGGGTTTTTTTGTCCAATCATTCCAGTAACCAGTTCCACCCATTCAATCAGATTGTTTGAAAAGGTAGAGATGAAAACTTTCCTGTTGGATGCTTATAGAAGCTTCCAGCATCCTGTTTTGTATAGGCTAGGGAGGTTTGTGAAGAAAGCCCAAACTTCTGGTAAAATCAAACAAAAGAAGTTTTAGCTCTTCCTTAGTCTTTTGCATCTCTTATTTCTCTTCTGCTCTCCTACAAACACAGAAGAATTTCCAGTAGCTTATTTTAAGATACTATTTGCCTTAGTTTCAGCAAAATCAAAAATCTCTACTCCTCTTTCCTGCTCTGTGGAGCCAAGTGCAATGCATTTCATACACACAAAATAAAAAATGTTCATCTCTTAGACATAGATGCAACTCAGATTAAATGCATCATTTTGCATTTATCTTGCTTGCTTAGCAAAGACCTGCCTTGCCTTGGTTTTTGAACCTCAGCTTTCAAAATCTTCTTCAACTCACGAATGTGGTCATTTAAGATCCAAGCTTCAGAATAACTCTCAGCCAAAGGGGTTAGAAAGGCTCAAAATGAATGAGATTTGTAATAAACACAGCTACAGAGATAGATTTGTGGATATATCTCCAAATACCAAGAGCTGAAGAGAAACTTCCCTCATAGCACAATGGCAAGGGACAGTCAGAGCATGGCAATTCAGTTTCATGACAACTCGGGAGATTTTGGAATTCATTTTTGTCCTTCATTGGAGCAAAAATGAAACTTCTCCTACATCTTCACAAAGAAGATTTGTGCTAATCCCAAAACCTCTTTTCTCTTAAGAAATGACCAGAAAAGATGCCCTGAACCTTAGAAAAGAGAAAATATTGCCCAAGTCTTTAAGCCCCTTAGCCATGTGGTGTTCACACACAGATATTGGCAAAGACAAAGGCATTTGCATGCCTTGGTGTCAGCAAAAAGAAGAAACAGCAGCCTTCCCCCCAGGTGAAGCCCTTATTCATACAGTTGTGAAGCACCTTGTACCTTCCAGGATCATCCAGTCCAACCCCCTGCCTTGCACAGGACATCCCAAGAGTCACACCATGTGCCTGAGAGCATTGTCCAAAGGCCTCTTGAGCTCTCTCAGGCTTGGGGCTGAGAGAGACCATGTCCCTGGGGAGCCTGTTCCAGTGCTCAGCCATCCTCTGGGGGAAGAACCTGTTCCCGAGATCCTCCTCTGACACAAACTTCAGGCCTTTCCCTCAGGTCCTGTCACTGGTTATCAGTGAGAAGAGAGGGGCAAACAGGGAGGAAAATCTTGGTCCCTAAGCATCAGAAGAGCTGTAAGAAAATTCTTAATTCTGGGGATTATTTGTTTCTCTCATACACTCTACATACCCAAGGATGGATAGATGGAGCCTCACAGGAGCATGTAGGGGACGAAGAAGTAGAACCAAGTAGCCCCACATGCTCCTCCAGCTGACACTTGGACCCAGGAGAGTGAGCACTTGATGCTCCAGCCAGACACTCTGTGCTGAGAGCAGCATGAACTTCAGGACATCAGAGTTCAGATAGGTCCTGACACGTGAGGCAGGGCAACTGCAATTCTTCATTACCAGTTTTAAGAGTATCTCATTTGTTTTGTCTCTTTGGGGTTTTGTTTCCTCATTTATTTGTTTGCCTTTGTTTTGTTAGGATTTCTATTCCCCCCACTGCCCCTGACATTTAACGTGACCACTCATTTGGCTCCATGACTGACAGCAGCAGCATTAAAAGGAAGATGAGACCAGCTCTGGAAAGGATTAAACAGCATGAAGTCCACAACAACTGCTTTTCAATGAGGCATTCTCTGCCCAAGTGCTCCCTGCTGCTGCTGACACCAGCACAGGGAACAAATGGATCTGACAAGGGGGAGAAATCTAGGGATGGGGGAGCAGCAAGAGAGAATATTTTTTCATCCACAGCTTTTGTGAGAGCAGAGAGAGCCCACACACAGCACAGATCTGGAGGGGCAGGGGAGCCAGCAAAGTCATGTGAAGACCTGTTTTCACTTCCCCAGTTCTGCAGCTGTTTGAGCCATAAAACTGGCCTGCACAACAGCCACACAGAGCACCTTTCCACTCGTGTGACCACTAGACTCCTGAAATAAAAATTATTTCCAGAAGTTTAACACCTACCATTTGAAAAATAGATTTCTATTTTGAGTGAGCAATATTCAGCCTCTCTGAAAATCAGGACTACAGGATCCTTCCTCTTATTGTGTAATGGCTTCATTGTGCATATTTTTATATTGCTATTTTGAGGTAGATTTAAAATGCAGTATTTCATACAAAATGGTGGAGGCCACTGCTAAATTCAGGGAACAGCTGGATTTTGTTAAATTAGCTTTTATACAGCTATTGTTGTGCCATTTTTCCACCCAGCTCTTCTCAGAAAGAGTGAATGAATTGTATAAAGACCTTAACATAATGGTCATTTTAATTGGAATACGAAAGTATTTCTAGAAACTGAATTAAAATTCAGTAAAACTTTCAGCCAATTAAATGAAATCACAGTATTTTGCTTCAGGCTGGTTTGAGCATCTAATGTAAAAATGTTCTAAGTATTTAATGTCTATTTCATCTTCTTTTACCTTTTCATTTTGAGCAGTTCTTTTAATTTTAAACATGCTAAGGTTTTAAAATGGGAAACCTTTCTATATTTGGATTTTGGTGATTTGAGGTGATTTTGGTGATTTTGGTGACTCTCCAGTGAACTGATGAAATCCTGGAATGAATTTTACTTTACCTGTTAGTAAAATCCAGGGATCAAACACAGTCTTAATCCTTGCAGTACATCACTGCATAACCTCTGCAATATACCCATATGCTTTCCTGGAAATTCAAGCTTCAATACCATATCTAGCGATACTTTAAACTTATGCAATAATTAAGATTAGGTATGCAACGGCTGAAAAGATGCAGCTAAGATGGTTATGTGATAAACACTGCTCTGCATGTCCATAAAGAAGCAGAGTCATGGTGGGGGAAGACCAAATAATAACCTGCCAAGCTTTTCCAGTATCCATCACAGAGTCATTAACCCATCAAAGATTGTCCATCTACACAGAGGAGCACATGGGCAAGAGAAAACCCAGATTAAGGACTCAGAGGAAGGGACACCCTGTCCAGACCAGTCCCAGACTCGTCCCAGGAGACCCTCAGCCCCAACATCCAGCCATGAAAACCCCCACAAGGAGTCAGTGCTGAAGCATCTCTCAGACCACTGGGGTTTGCTGCCCGAGGGTGTCAGACACAGTATAGGACACAGAGGAAGAGATGCACTATCAGAGGAAGAGATTGCACTATCAGGCAATCTCTCTCAGGCACATGGTATGACTCTTGGGCTTACTATGGGATGTTGTCCTCAAAAATTTTCCCTAAACCAGTACATATGTTCAGGAATTAAAAGGGCCAGTTGCTCACCAAAGTGAGCAAAATGAAGTGCCTGCCTCCGTGTTTGAATCAGAGCTGAGAAGCCTGTGTATCCATGGTGCTACTAAGATGGAGAGTCTGGGATCCAGGGTTATCTGAATTTATGCATATCTTCCCACTAGCATCACTCCATCCTTATACAGAGAGGAGTTCAGGATGAGGCCCCTGACACTGAGTGCTGGTGTGAGTCCTCAGTGTTTCTGTCAATCTGTATGGCTGGCTATGTGCTTGTTTATTTCTGACTCTTCATGGTGCACATGCCTACTAGAAACACACGCTAGTTGTGAAACCTGCTGCTGCCTGTACCTGAGGGGAAAGAGCTGTGCCAGCTGAATATCCATTGGGCTGTCAAATCTGTCCCAGTTCCCCTAACAGGGATGATTTAGCAAAAATCTTTAATAACAGAATGGTATAAAGCCTGGAACCTCTGCTGATAATTTTCCCATATTTTCATAATTCATATAGAATAAGATATTTATATTTGACGTCCACATGTGTTCCATTCCAAAGAGACAACTTCCAGAATCCTGGAAATAATAATCATTCAGTTGTTATTTGCATTGTGAGTCTATTCCCCAAATTGCTGTTTTTCTGTAGTATATTGACAAATAGTAGTGGAAAACTTCAGGGAACTGATCAGTCTAAAAGTAATTTAATTTTATTTTCCCTCCTCCCCTTAGATTTCATTCCATGTTGCATTAAAATATTTTCTCTCAAATTGGACCAGTTACCAACCCAGTTTTGTAAAAGCAAAGTAGCATTTAGCACTGCTGCAAGTTAATGTTCTAGCCACATACATCTTGGAAGAGGTGGTGGTATATATACTTTATACTTTATATATATAAAGCTTTATAACATGATCTTTTTCCCCCCAGAAATCCAATTACTCTATTATGTCCTCAGAAATAGTAGTTGAGCTCACCCTGTCTTTGTGAAATGTGCTTGGTACTCGATCAGTTTAATCCCCGCTGGGCTACACTCTATAAGCAATAGAGCTACATTATTGCTTGGGGGGAAAAACAGGGCTACAGGTGAAGCCTGCTCCAAAAATTCTTAGAAGCAGCATGAACCTGTGAAGTGTTTGAGCTCTGCCCAGGTGATTGATGAACTGGAGGTTTCTGGCTGCTGTGTTGATATTCACTAGGCTTTCATTGGCACAGTTCAAAAAGAAAGAGGAAGCAAAAGAGATTTTCATCTTCTGCTAGTGAAATTCTCTATTTTGCGCCTGCTACAGTGTTTTCAAATGCTTAGGACAGAAGCAAAATGACACATTTTCGCTTCCCAAATTTGGCATGACAGGCTTTTGTTCTTAGTTATGTCTTTCTCATATTCTCTTCAATTCATCCATTTTCCTTAGGGAGATATCCACAGGCTTCCCCTCGCTTTCCTCCAGTTTTCCAAAAAGGGAGATAAACAGAGAATTAATAGCTGCAGCATAAGTATCTGCAATTCATCTGTTCTGAACAAATGCAAAATCATTTTCATCTCTCTGCATATTTTCATTCTAATTTTTAATCCATCAAGTTGATGGGCTTACCTCGTCTTTCATTTTTTCAGATACAAATATCCCTCCCAAGTATGATTTAGCCATTTATTCAGAAATCAAAATAGAATATGAGTACAGTAAACTGAAGTTACTGATGTGGGCTGGTGAAACTGAAAACTGTACATGCTTGTTGCATCCACAGTAAAGGAGAACATGACTAAGAATTTCACAACATGAAAAGGGAAAGTGCTGGGAAGTCTTGGACCTGATGAGACAAATTGGGGTCTCTTTGTGGTTGTCTGAGGCCCAAACCTCTCAGGCACAATTTGTGCTAATGATAGATCTGGAGTGGAGTTGCAAGGTCAGAGCTGCAGCCCACTTCTGCTATGGTGTATCCCAAAAGCTAGCTGTGAGGCTGTAAATGTTTATCCATTAAAATGTCAGCATTGTCCATTATTACAGTGTGGTGGTGTCTGAGATGTCATGCATATCATTGGTGCTGGGACTACAGAGTTCCTATATGTAATGGGGTAAAGAGGTCTGGACAGATGATGGTTTCATTGTCCCATAGGAGTTTTTGAAATTTTGATGTTTCTTTTAAGCCCATTTCAGAAAGAAATACAAGATCATCCACAGCCAGCAAAAAGAACAGTTTTTCTCAGCTCACTAAGATTTTTGTTTGTTTTACTTCTCAGCTTTTTTTAGATTTCCAGGGATAACTGTGACTAACATTTTAGTAAAGAGGTCTTTTAAAAAAGAGACCTGATCTGACCATCTGACTTTTCCATCTCCTCTAGCACAGAGGAGCAACAGTCAACACAAAGCTCTTCTCACCACTTGTGTTTGCTAACTGCACATTGGGCTCAAAATTACAAATGCCACTGATGAGTTTGAAACTGCAGACTCTTCAGGATAAAGGCAGTAGGGTAATATGTGCCCACAGCACCACAGATACTTCTAGAATGACTTATTGAAACCCCAGAAAATTATATTGTCTTTAAAATTTTCATTTTTGCAACCACTTCAAATTCTCTGCCTTTAAAAATGCCTTACTTTTATGCCCTCTTCCTCTCTCACCTTTCACAGACCATAATATTTTTTTTCTTATATGCAACGTTTGTGTGTGCAACAGCCCCTTCTGCCTGCTCCTTCTAGGCTTGAACTAACCATCTATTGAATTTATGAGGAAAATCAATGCAGAATTGACTTCCTCCCTCTCTATAAGGGCTTAATCTTATACATACAACTTAATATGTAATATTTCTTCTTCCCTTTCCACTCGCTCTCAGAGACATATATGAAAACCTGTTAAAAGATGCATGTTTGCTTTCCCTGAGGGAGTCACACTAGAGATGCCCATTTAGCAGATCTGAAATGCAAAACCCTTAACTTATGTACATGCCATCCCAAATATCCCTGAGATTAGAAACATGACCTTGTCACAAAAATGGATTAAGGCTGTATTTTTTTTTCTGTATTTATATTTCAGAGCAGATTAATCTGGTTTCAACTTTTGATATAATCTCTGTCTGAGTAGCAAAGCCTGAATAAAGTAAGCACAGCAATATATTGCAATAAGCCATTCTTGTAAGAAAAATTTTGCTTGGAATAGAGATGAAAGCAGGGTGTTTATCCTTTACAGAAACAATCTTATCTTAAAATGAACGCAACCAAAAGGTCCTGCAGCTATCAGTTCTTATGGCAAAATAAGATGAGGAAGAGAAATTATACTCAATCTACCTGGTAGCTTGAAAGAACATACAGTCATGTTTTCCTCCTTTATTCCTTAGTATTGATAAGTGATGGAGAAACACGACGGGATTGGAGTCTCTTTACACAGGAAAGTCTCTAGACTGTGCCTTTAGAGCAACCAGCACAGCAGCTATTCTTACTCAGCTGTGGATTGCTCAGGGCCCACACCTGCTGTTGCTCTTCACCCCAGGAGTTCTGAGCTGAACCCCTGATGCTGCAATACCACAGACGGGGATTCTCCTGTACAAACACCAAAGGTGCCCATCTCAGTTGCTTCCATCATCACCAAGTGGGTCTCAGTTTAGCTTTTTATTAGTATCAATAGGGGGATATCTTGTTTCAGCATGAGACAAAGAGCTTACTGAAGTCCAAGTCTTCCAGCAACATCTGTTTCATCTTCTGTCTTAAACAAAGGCCAGCACTATCAAATTTGTCACTGCTCAGCAGCTTGGCATGGTCTTCAGAGAGCCATTCCCTGACATCCACTGATCATCAGCTATTTGCCCATTAATTTAGTTTTGTATTTTTTATTTTTGCACTTCTGCTAAGCAAAAAGATAAGTTAATTTTCCATCTCTCGGTATTCAATTTCTCCACTGTTTTTTTGTTTGTTTGTTTGTTTTTCCCTTTCTTTTCTCTCCTTATGTAGGTGTTTGAGTATTTACAGGGCTGGCTTGGGGACTTGCAGAAGCCATATGTCACCCCTGTGGTGTGCCACAGCCCATGCTGTACAGTGCTAGTCTGTTAGCACTCAGCTGTCAGAGGAACAAGACCTCTGTCAGCTCCTCAGCTTCAAGTGAGTGCAGGAAAATGCACCAGCATGGGGGTAAAATGTACACTGAGAAGTTAAAACAGTTGGATCACAAAGCACTTGAGCAACCAAACACAGCTGGAGCTTTCAGAAAACTTGAAGGAAGCACAGCAGTTTGATGACAATGTTGAAGCACCCATCACCACACTTTTCTGAATGAACAAAGAAATTCCTTTAGCAGGATCCCTGTAAAATCCCTGTAATGGTGAGCAGTGCAAGGAGAATGGTACCTAATTTTGCTGACTGAACCAAGAAATTGAGGCCCGTATCTGCAAAAATTGGGGGGACATGGGATACAAAGCTTAATACAGAACTTAGGGAATGGAAGGGGATAATTTAGACACCACTCTTCCAGCACACACTGAAGCAAAAGAGAAGTAAATTGCCTGTAGGTGTCTCCAGGATGGTTGTTTGCACAGCTGCCAGATGACGGTGTACTCAGGAATGGAAACCAGGGGTTTGTGTTGTGATCTCACTAAAGAAAACTGAGCATCTCCTGTTGAGAAAGGTGAGGAGGGTTTGACACAGGGAAAGATCTGACACTGATGTATTTTGAAGTGCAAGGCTGAGCATGGAATTCCCTTCCCACAGATGCAGAGTATGCTTGCATTTACCCCAAGCTAGAGGTAACCCCAACAATAAGGAATACTGAAGAAATGTCTCATCAAACCTTGATCAGTTTTTCAGTGCTATGAGTGCTTGCCAGCTTTTCAACTAGATACCAGGAAAAAAGACAGTCATTTCCCATTAAATCTGCCACACAGGGGGCACGGCATGAAATTTAACAATATCCCAGAGTGTGTCAATCCTTAAGTCACGCTCAGTAATAAGGAGGGAGGATGCCCTTTTTTTCTTTCTTCATTTCAATACCAAACTCAAAAGGAATCTTTCAACATTTTGAAGGAATGATAGAAAATCAAAGACCTGTAGGAGAGATATAGGCAAAGTTCATCCTTTACAAATGTGTTTCAGGGATACAATCTAAGCACATTGTTCTCAAAAGCAAGAGATCATTTATTTTAAGGGAATCTGTGCATCTTTAAAGGAATAAAGTAACTTCCACTGTAACTGTTACACACTCTGTGATGATTTTAATGCAATCTTTTCATAACCAAGTTCTCAAGCACATTTAAACTCATTATTATTCACAATCGAAAAGTTTGGTTTGCATTTACAGTCACAACACAAGTGTCTGCCGAGAGATGAATCCTGGCCATGCAAACATTCAGAAGGGATACAATATTCTGCCAATGTGTGAAAAGGATGGGGCACAGTGGAACAAAAGATGACCCTATTTTTTCATTTTCTTCTTTGAAAATAGAACTGGAAGCCCCAATCTCAGTCTTTTATCAGTTAATTAGAGATTTTTAAACGTAATTCTATTTTATTCTTCCTATATTCTTCTATCAAGGTTACATATAATGCAGCTGATAAATTACCTGCAACACTGATAAAAGATCAAACAGATCCAGAGTTCATAGAAATAATTATAGAAATATGTTATAAATGGAGGAAGAGTGATGTATTCAATGAAATAAAGCCTTTTAGCAACACTGCTTTGATCTGTCTATATCTGAGCTCACTTGGAGCAACTTTTCTTGAAAATTGAAAGTCAATCTTACATCAAAGAATGCAATGTTATCAAAAAATAGATAGAAGTGTAACTTAGGTTGAAAAAAATTGTCCTAAACAGGCACAAATAAAAGATTCATGAAGAGGATTCTGCTGATTTTTTCAAAGAACTTTATTTTACTTTTAGAAATTTGAAAGACAAACTGAAAAGAACAAAAGATAACATCATTCATTCTTTTTAAATGCTTTCAATTTAAAAATATACTTGGAACAAGATGATTTTTTCAAGCTGTGCAATTGTTACATGATTTTTTTGTGTGTTTGGGGATTTTTTTGTAAACTGCATCCTTTTATTGTTGTTTCAGATGAGATCAGAAATTCCTCAGCTCAGTGAGAACTGTTACAGCACTCAGCAATGGCACAGTACGTTGTCAGTGTTGCTCTGAGGTCTACAGGCAATGTACAAATGGTGTAAAATAGGCACTAAGCAATAGGCCTGGCAAGACCATGAACAGGAGATGTGGGTACAATTCTGATGCAGTAAGTCTCAGGGACATGAGAGAAGCTATGTCTGAAGGAAACTGTACTCAATAAAAGGACAAAAACACACAGGTTACTATAACAATTACTTGGAGGTTTTGGTGGAGAAAAAGTAACTTTTACTCAGATAAGACCCCACACCACTCACATACTAGGAGAAACACCTACCATCATCTGTGACTGCTGCTTGTGTTAGATATTAGAAAGAAGGGATGGGTTAATGGACTAGCTAATGACCTTCCTGCCTCCATCAGCAATTCAGCTTTGGTATCCTGCCTTTCACTCATTGTATGAAAGAAATTGATGCTACACTATGACAGGAATAAGTCATCAAGGTTCATTGGGACACAATTTGTAGGTGATAAAAACATCATTCATCCTAGGCCCTTTTTCATTGCCTTCAGGATTGGTACTCTATAAATCCTTCCAAAGGGAAAGTGCATCTCAGTGCCCATAAATGCCAGTATTTCTGTTCTTTCCCATCAGCTTGAATGAAGATCACATATGCAAGCAGCCAATCTTAAGGACTGAATCATTATTCCAATACAGGAAGCCACCTTGGGATACAGTTTTCTCATCCCTAGACTGACTCAACATCTGTTTTAATTAGATATGCTCCATGTGTTCTGATTTATGTTTGGTTACATATTCATTCCAAGAGGAAGAGGCATTTGCCTTTATGCACATGTAAAAAGATCATCTTTATTTGAACATGTAGAGCATGGGAAGAGCTGCGCCTTCATATTGAAGAAATTGTATTTAATACTTAATAATCTGAATAAGCAATTGAAAGGGAAGTAATCATAATGCACTGAAGGCATCTTTTCTATTGACAATTATAAAGCTGTCTACTGCAATTCCAGCACTTTTGGTCCAGTGCCATTCTCTTACTGTACTGCATTTTAACCACATGGCCAAGTACTGACGACCCCTTATCTCATGTTTATCTATGTTCTAAAATGGTAGTAGAGAAAACTAGCAGAGAATTTAGTAATTTGGGTATTTTCATCACCTTGGGGAGCATAAAAATGACAATGTGAGTGGTAGAAGGCAAACTCCAGAGTGCTGGCAAAAGAGTGGAAAAGAGGAACATCTCCCCACCTTGTTCACTCCTGCAGCCACAGGAGACCCAGGATGCTTTCCATCCCTGGAAATCCTGAGCCATTCCTGGGACTGCACAGGCACCTTTGCCTCCCAAAGTGCTAAGGCAAGCTGCAGATGAGATGAAATGAAAAAGTAATGCTGAAGGCTGAATCTCTACCTGAAGTTAATCTTTACAATAATGCCTGTGATGATATTTCCATTCTCTTTGAACTATATGGAAATGATACAGAGATAATCTTTGATGAAAGGACAGAGAGACTTCATTGAAACATAATCCATGCAGCAGTTAGTGGAGAAAAATCTAATGTTCATGCAATCACTACTTGGAAGCACTAAAAGCCCTACACTTCCAATCTCTAGGGGGAAAAAGATATCAACTCCAGACAGTTTCACCTCTCTGAACTGGCTGGATGACAAAATGACAACAGCAATTTTTACAGTTGTTCACAGTTGATTTAGCCAGAAACAGAGAATCAAATAAGCAAATCAATAAGTTTTGGAAACTAGATGAAAAATACCTCTAATGTATAGATACATTTCTTATAATTTAAAATTTTAAAAGTTAAAATTTTAATTTTTTTTTAAAAAAAATTATGAGTTAAAAATTTAAAAGTAAAAGTTTTAAAAATTTAATTTTAAAAGTTAAACCATAAATGACCTTAAACTGAGGGAAGAAAATTAAAATTATCTTTTAGGCCATTTCTTATTGTTTTCCTATGCGACTAAACAATGTACTCTCTGCAAGAAGGTACATCACTGGGCTTGCAGCTTTAGTACCAATCTTCCTATTCTCATCTATCAATCCTCACTAGTGATGGCAAAATTCTACAGAATTTAGCAAACTGTCCATGGTAAATACTCCACGTGGCTGAGTGGCAGACCCCAGAGGGTTGGCACAGGGGCTCATCAAAAGCCTGTCACCAGTGGCATACCACAGGGTTCTGTACTCAGCCCAGTACTGTTTAACTTATTCATCCATACCTTGGATGAAGGGGCACATGCCTCTTCAGCAAGTTCACTGATGATGGGTTGAAGGATGAAGAAGAAGTGCGTCAGTCCAGAGAAAACCTTAGGAAGAAGCCAGAGAGGTTGTCAGGTTTTGACCAGAACAAAGATTTTAATTGGCAGGATATGGCAGAATAATACACATGACTAATAAATCCCTATAAATGGATACAAATTAATGCAAATGGCCTGTTCTGGAAAAACAGGCAAGACAATAGAGAGGAAATGTTGGATAAATTAAAGAAAGAGTATCCAGGCTGTTTTGGTAGGTGTTGGTTACAAACCAGAACACCAGGCAGGGCAGAATCCTCCAGAGTACAAACTGTGGTCCCTCCAGAGGATTTTAGCTGATCAAATGCCAGTTGCAAAAGGGACAGAGTAGGACACAGACTGTCAGGGTCATGAAACACATCACATGCACACTTTCTCTATGGAACTCAGCTAAAAAGCCAACCAGGTCTGAATGTAGGTGATTTGCAGAAAATTCAGCAGTAACAGAAATGTTCATGTCATGACTGAAAATGGAATATTTTAACTGATTTTATTTTTTTTCATGGAAATATCAGATAATTCTTTAGACTTTCATCCTGACATCCCGTATTTTCCATGAAGATCTATAATTTTGTAAAATGAGTATGTGTGAGTGTGAAAAGGCAATGAGAACAAAAAGTGGAGTTTTGCTTAATAGAACGCAAACCTGATAATTATTGCTAATATTCATTTGTGATGCGTATCACACTGAGCTGCCAAAGAAAATTCTTGCTGCCCTGCAATGCTGAAATGCTTTCCACCAAGATCTGAGTAATTTTGCCTGTCAAGAAAACAATCAGCGTGCTTTATTCCATAGCCTGGTTCCATCACCAACTCTCATTCTTCTTCAAGGGGCAGAATCCACTCTCTGCTTAACTTTCCCATAAATACCTGCTTAACATTTCTTTTAAATACCACACATTTTCACCGTGTGCAATTAGCAGTCTTTGGCTAAGTGAGGAACCTTATGCACGTTTCAGACTGGCTGACAGGTGACAGATTTACTTCCCACATCCACACGTTGTTATGAAGCACAACTCCCCCACTGAAGACTGACAGCTGTCTGCATTTACAAAGCCAAAGCCCCTCTCAGACTGATTTGTACCAACACAACAGGCAAGACTGGTAAAATGTTCCTATTGCTTCATACACCCACACTATGGGTGATAAACCTGGTCAGGTGATCAGGTTTTTCACAATGCCACAAGCAATTTTCTGATTTAATACCCAGAGTTCCTAGACCAATTCACTGCTAATTCTGTAGGGTCCTTTGGGCTTTTTCCCTGCAAAAGCTTAACAAAATACCATTTGCTACACATTTCATGGCTTCTTACTCCTTCCTACCATTTGTGACATGGAAAGCTTTATCTCCATTTACAGCATTAAAAATAGGCTTTTCTAGCTCAATGACTATTTCAGCAGAGGTCAGTTCATCAAAGACTTTCTGATGAACTGTGTATTTCTCCTGGTATAGAAAGAGTCCCACATGACTGAGCTAACTGAGCCACAGGACTAGCTGGAGTGACATGTAGAAGAAGCAATTTCATTTAATGTTGCCAGAGGACTCCGCAAGATAAAGGACTGCCAGAAAAAGACCTTTATCAAGGATTTTCAATTACTGCCTTGGTTATGATTATGTGACTTCTTGCACCATATAGAATAAAACCATTAGGGACTCCAAAGCACGAGAGAGGACCTTGCCTGGGGGGAAATGGGGATTAAATCAATCATCCAAAGTTGATAGTTAAAGAAATGTTTTGGTTGTAAATTAAGGTGATATTTAAAACTTTGAACATATCTTCTTGTCCAGGATATAGTTATTTTCCTTATTTTTCTTGACCACTATTCACATTGAGTTAAATGTCACCTTGCCAGTAGACCCCTAGAAACAAGTGCAAATATCCAGCAAGGTGTTAGTAACTGAAAGAAGGAGAACCAGATTTTGAAGATATTACTGACTTGTGAAAAACTTTCTATTTTTGTTGTGTCAACAAGAAAATTGGCAGTACTTTTTCCAGGATGAATGGACAGTCAGTCACTCCAAGGGGAGTGCAATCTAGCCTCATTTGGGGCTTGACCTGTCCTGCAGGAGAAAGAGGAGAGTTGGAGCTGCTGAAATTGCTTCTCCTGCCAGTGGAGGGAGGGATGTACCTTGAGACCTGTCAATGGGAGTCAAGTCATTGAACATGGGCTTGTCTTAATCCACAGACCATGTGCATAACTTCAGCAAACCTACATGCAACCCACTCCACATGTGTTGTGTATTAACAAGGGAAGTTGATAACTTTACCAGTCTTTGTGAAGGTGGTTGTGCGCTGACTGAGGAAGATCCAAGGAGCACTGGCAGTTTAAAGGACCTGTAATGAACAGACTATGATTATGCTACTCAACAAATCAAAGTGATTGAGCAAAATGGGAAAAGACTAAGACACAGAAGTATATTTCTGTAGATAGTGAGCTGCTTACAAAAAAGGGTATGGGGATAGTTGCTATTTGAATGCAAATCAAATAGATTCAGATCAAGAAATGAAACAGTGAAGTGGTACACAATCTGCCTGTCTGTGCTCATATACATGGCAGGAATATTTTTGAGGGAAAATCCCAAGAATTACCAGTGGGATTTGCAATTTCTTGAGAAAACAGGATAACTTTTTAGGAAACAGGCCTACTCATATAATCTAATCTGTGCCCAGAATCCATTAGGCAACATCATTTCTTGTTTTGACAGAATTTGATTTCATTTAAATCGTTAAATGAATGCAAAGTCCTATGTTCCATTATCACTGAACAAATCCAAGCAAATATTTTTAATTAAATTATATGGAGATTAAAATACCTTAGAGATTATATAATTATGCCTCAGCATTTGGCATGTGCACATGGGGATTTAAGAAAGTGCTGAAAAAGGCAGGCAGAAAACCTTTCTGCTCTTTGATGAATAAGAATATGTACTGCAAAGTGGATAAAGTTCTCAAAACTGTTAGACAACTCAGATTGTGAAAATTAAAATTCATAGGGATCCTTCAATAGAGCTGAAAATAGTCAATCTGAACAAAGTGCTTCCTTTCTAGCAAGTTTCCATTTTTAGCATTTCAATTTTGTCATTACATCAAGGTCCTCCTAATTCTGAGGAAAACTTTCAAAACACCTTAGCACAAGTTTCTGATTTTCCAACTATTTATCCAAATCTATACTGACAGTATACAGTCCTGTCACATATAATACCTTTGTCAAATGGGTCTAGCCCAGTTCCTGATAGTGTGGAAGGTGGGCCCAGTGAAAGTTGATCTGGTTGTTTAAGCTGGACTTTGGTATACTGCAAGAGCAGCTGTATGAAAGCAAAACAAACTTTGTCATGCCCAGACAGCCAGAAATTTGAAACTTTACATTTTCTATTGACTCGAAAGGGAAGACCAAGGACAGACCCTAGGCAGAGTCTGTCTTTAGCTGAGTTTTATTTAAGAGCTTTCTCTTTGGGAAAAATCTGCTGCTGTAATGTCTAAGCCTGCTGCCCTGGGGCTCCTTCTACAAGACCCTGTGGATCAGCACCAGCCCTGCACTGCAGGGTGCTGGTTGCAAGGTTGAGGTCAGTGAGGAGGGTACAGATGTCATCCATTAACTGGCACTGAGTTTGTGTTGAATAATGTTTATGTTGCCTCCACAAGCAGACAGAAACGCAGGAAACTGATCCATTTTTGCCAGTCCTAAGGCAGAGGTTGTGTTCTTACCAGCTAGTGGGTCTGTCAGTGCTGTGGGCATGAGCCAGAGGGACAACAAAGGCCATCATGACATACTTCAGCTCTGAAGCCTTCATGGGAAGGGCACCCTGAGCCATCACCGAGCTGCTGGGAGCTGGTGGGGAAAAGCAGTGCTGTACAGGTGTCCAGCACAGGTTGGGAAAGCCACCTCTGGTGTGTCATACACGCAGGATAACACACAGGAACTTCCTTCACTTGACCCCAGTGTCCACTCACCTGCTGGTCGATGGTGAGAAAAAACAATAAATTCTCTTAAAACAGGGTATTGCAGTAGAGTACTGGACTGGGCAAACAGCAGGATGTGGGGGCAAGAGTTACCCTGGAGGTGTCTCACAGAGAGACGAGTGAGGCTGGCAGCCTGCACTGAAATCTTCTAGGTTTCTTGCTTTTCTAATATAGAATCACCAGCCAGGAATTAATGCCCTGGGACTTACCCTGAAGACCATGAATTGCAAAGCTGGTGTAATATGTGTGCTGTAAGAGAGAAGGAGAGTGCAGGTCAGAAGTACCAAAAATTATGATTGCATTTCAGGGTTCACCCAAGTGTATAATAACAGGAAAAATGGGAAAGAAATGCACTCCAGATTTTAAGATTATAAATGTTGAATTAAACAATGAGAAATTACTTCAGCAGGATAATATCAGTGGATAACTGCTAAAACATTCTTATATTATGTAACTAAAACACTATTCATAATCAGCAGCAGTTGTTAAAGGTCTCTGCATGCAGCCCACTAGCATGACTGCTTTGGTCTCACTAATATCATATTTCAAATGTTCATTTCACATGAAATGTTTCTTCTGAAGGTAGAGAAAAATATAATACTCACCAGAGGTTCCTTTATCATTGCCAAGACACAAAGACTTCTTCAACTCTGTTCTTGCTAAGCTGAAATTTAACATAGAATTATCATCTGCAACGATACTCAGTGATTAATTGTACATCCCTAGCCAGAACCCCTGTGGTCAGACTTCTTATGAAATGAGTGCCAATAGCTATTAGCACTGCTTTGAAATTATAATCACTGACTGATGGCTCAAAAGATAACATAAACGCTCCCTGTAGAACTTCAGAATATATTTTTGTAGAAGGGAAAATTATCATTTTCAACTGACATTGAAACATGAAAACTACTAAGAAAATGTGCCACATTTATTCTCTTCATTCTGGGAACTTATTTCGGTGTCCTCTTTCCATATAAAACAGGACAAAAATATATAAACCTACAGTTTGGATCTGTTCATGAAGAGCAACACCAGATGACCATTGCTCTTTCTGGAAAAAATCAGAACACATATTCATCTAAGCAAAGGTACATATATACTTGCTGGTGTGAAAGTTAATTTCAAATATCTACAGGCACTATAAATGAAGGGATCTCAGTTGAGATACTGATTCAAATAAGCAGTGGTCCATGTGACCAGGGTTGCTGTTAGTCAACAGAAAACACCAGAGCTTGTAACAGTAGCTGTAGGACAGTTGAGGAGAGAAGATAAAACAATTCACCACAGACACAGGTGTGCCCTTAATTAGCATTCACATCATGTTTGTGCCCCCATTAAAAAAAAATAATAAATATAAGAAAAGCTACTCCATTTTTCTAATTTGGTAGCTGCACACAGATTGACCAGTAGGGCACAACCAGGAGAGCTTACACTTTGTTCCTGATGAGTCCAGCGCAGAGCCTTCTGAAAGCAATATAAATTTTCTATCATCTTTGGTGCATTTGATTTCAGACTTGTCAGGGCTATGCAATGTGCCAGTTACTGAATACAGCCAAAAAAGAGAAAATTAAAGTCCATTACCAGAAAACTTGAATCAAAGTATCAATCAATTCTTTGATTGCTGATCAACAATGGATTTCTTCATACAGTTTCACAGTATTTCTAGGCACTCAATTTTTTATTGAAATTTATTAATATGGGAATATTACGAGGTTCACAATAGTTTACAGTTTTATCAAAAAATAATGAATCAAATTTTGAAGTTTCTGGTGTAGGAGATTAAAAATACAAATTTTTTTGCATTGCAGGTAAAGAAATTAAATATCAAAGAATTATTTTCATCTTGAATTAAACAAGAAGTTACAGTGTATATAAAAAACAATATATAAAAAGTATTTTTAAATTCTAGAAAAATTAGCTTCCCAATTTTGAAAAATTATACATATTAATTAATTTTAAAATGTTTTTTTCTGAATGTGTCCTTTAAAGATTTATCTTAGTATTGACTGAACCATAAAGTCAAAAATGCAATTTCAGCAAAATGCAAAATGTCAAAAAAACTTTTAATTTTTAAAACATCTGAGGAGAATAATCTGGTTATTTTGAAAAAACTCACAAGTCTGAAATACATAAAAACTGCTATTTCTTTGTGTAGTGTTATGAATGAAAAGAAATTGTATTGTACAATACATGAAAGACTGCTTCAGAAAAGTCAGGGCTTTTCAGGGCACATGGAAATGTAGTGACATAGTGTGAGGAGAGGAAGTCAGGAGGCAAGAAAATTCTCTGCTCTCAAAAGTTTTAAGCTGAGTCTGTGTTAAAGTTTCCTTAGGGCTATTCAGCTGTGAGTTTAACATACTTTTTGATCCATGTCCATGATAGAATTACCTCTATATTGCCACTTACTCAGTGGACTCTCTATTCTATTTACCTCTGAATCTCAGGTCTGTCTTCACAGGTAAGGCAATAACTGGTGCCCAGGCTTCCTCAGTGCTGAAGTTAAAGTTATCTGCAAGTGCTCAGATAACAATGACAGATGTCCAGGTTGACTTCAAGCGCCTCCAGAGCTTGCTCACTCTGAGCTGAAGGCAATCCCATCCTCCCACAGCGAGGCTGAATGGGAGAAAACAGCCCAGAAATCAGACCAGCACACTTGCAGCTCAGGTGGTGGCACTGGGCCACCCAGGTGGCTGAGAGGGCAAGTGGCAGCAAATTCACCAGCCCAAAATCCCCTCTGCTCTCACTGAAAGATCAAGTCTCACCTCACTGTAAGTGATGCAGAGCACAAGCTCCCCTGTCCTTTGCACCCTCCATGGAGCCACCACTGAGCCCAGGGAGGTGAAAGGGGGCTCATTTCCCCCTGTTCTCCCTTGCCCTCTGCCACTCTCTCTGCCATCTCCTGTAAGGAAAATTCACACAGGAAGAGGCAAGAGTAGCTCCAGGAAGACCTCTGCCCATAAAAAGGATGCCAGAACCAACAACAAATGCTGATTAATGTCATTGACAAAAGTTGCTCTCAGGCTTACAACTGGACCAGGGCACTCTCTGGACTGAGCCCAAACACACAGACAGGCCCGTGCAGGGATCCCCATTCACACATCTCTCCTTGCTTAGCTCAGAAAAAAAGACACAAGGTCTTGCCTGTGTATGGTAACAGCCCGCACTAGCAAATGTAAGCTCCAGATTACCTAGCTGTGAAAGCTAAGAAAGAAATTATCAACCCTTTCCAAATGCAGCAAAAGAGCTGGTCCAACAGAACTAGCACTGGTCTAACAAGAAAACTGTAGAAAATATTTCTTCAGCTTTTCTTTCCCTGTTAATTTGATACTTTGCTTTTTTATTTCAACATCTGCAGAACCATTATCCCACTGAACAGCACTAAGATCAGAGCCATCCACTGACTCTTTACAGTCAAACACAGCTTTTATTTTTACCCTGTCTGAGAAGAAGCATGATAATCCACATTAAAGGTGGACTTGTGACACTAGCAGAAAGATTTGATAACTGTTTACAGCTCCAGCTGGGCAATTAAACAGTGTTAATTTTTGGAATCCCACTTCACTCAATAATATAATAGGCATTTTTCTGATTAATAAGAAATTAGACTATGCATAAACTCTCTGCTGGATGCTAAAAGCTTTGTTGTGACAAAAGCCTTTCACTGTGTGACAATTAAGGCATGCATCAAGCTTCCTAGATTCCAAATTTTTCCATGAACTGATATGCTCCTTTGTCGTCATAGCATCCACAGAAAATGCGTCATATCTTGTCACAGACACCTGCTCAGTTCAACTCAAAAAAAAGGCTATGTGAAAAGAGATGTTCCTCAAACACTGTTTCTAAAATATGAAAGACTTGAAAATCAATTTAACCACAATAAAGGGGAGAATTTATTTGGCTGAATAAAAGTCATCCATAAGTACAAGATCAAGGTATGGGACAAGATGCTCCACACCAGTGTCTAGGCTGCAGCAGTGACAGAGACACCCTCCAATATTAATTTGTCTTTGTTTTAATTGGTTTTGGTCTTCATGAATTAGATGATCTTACTCCTTATGTAACTTTCTCCTGTATGCAGTCAGTGCTGAACACAGACAGAAAAGAACATTAGGCAATGACAATATCCCACCATTCTCCATGCCCAGCAATGAATGAACTGAATTTTGCCCTGAGTTTAGTGGATGGGCTAAAAGGTAGAGTTGATTTTTCATAAAATAGTTACTTAGGCCCACATGTTAGGAAAATTCAAATTGCTCTAGTTCTTAATTTGGAAAACAGTCTTTTATTTAGCTTACAGTCTCTTTCTTAGAACAATGAAATCTAAGCAGGCATTTCCCTTTTCTTATATTTCAAGAAGAGTGAGAGAAAAGTTATACAGAAAAACTGTAGGTATTTCAAAACTGTTAGGAAATCAACATTCAGAAAAAATCATACAAGTTTCCCAAGTTACTTTTTTTCTCTTTTTTAGTATCCCCTTTAAAAAATGTTGACTGTACCATTTCTTCTCAAGTTCCCAGAAGAATTGAATGTTAAAATTGCCCCAAGAAAAAGGACAGCATAATATTCAATTCTCACCATTATTAGTGTTCAGGTTCCTTCTGGCTTAATTGAAATTCTCCTAAATTACTCAGCAAAAATTTTGCTACAAGGTCATGGACCCACATCACAAGCAAAGTTTCAAGCACTCCTAATATAAAGAGCTTGAAGTGAAATCCAGTTCTTGAAACAAGAATCCCGTGAAACCTTTTTCACATCTCAGATACTTTGTTAATGAAAAGGTGAAATATGCCCTTTTTATTAGAATTGTTACTGCTTTCAATTAAACTTGAAAATTCTAAAAATCCTGGAATAACTTTAAAAAAAAAAGCACACCAGCTACATGATCACAGTAGGCACGAGGTGGATCAGGTATTGTGTATCAGGTCAGTATTGATCCATCTATTTTATCTTATCAATATTGATCCAACTATTTTATCTTGCAATCCCACCAAGTAACCCAGAATTTTTTATATCTGTGCCATTTTACAATTCCTGTAAAATCCCCTGTCCCTGTTCCTACTGATCTCTCCCATCATGGTATATGAACTGAGGCAAGAGATATAATCATATTAACATGATTTAGGTAAATCTCAGAAGAAAAATGTGAGACAAAATTTGTTAATACTTTGTAAAAGTGTTATCATTTGACAGACAAAAATAACATTTCAATACATTAAGTACTAGGTTTTAAATTTTTTTTAATTGGGGAAAAAGCAAACATTATTGATTGACTGATGTTTTCCTAATCTGCATTACAGGTATCCAACTTTTTCATACATCAATGTTGCTGCCAAGTTAAAAAGGAAAGTGTGTATGTATATATATATACACACACTATACATATTATATATATTAGATTATATGTATAAAATTACAATAAAACTGGGGCAAGCACACATAGAGTAGTTTTAATATAATGTTTGTGAGTAAATTGGCAATGAGGAAACAGTGACATGTTATAATGCAAGATTGCAACTTTGGTTCTTATCCAGGACCCTCCTTTTTCAGGGAAAAAAGGCCTACTGAGTATGTCCTAACAGAAGGACTCATACAGGGCATGAACTTGAAATTTGCTATGATAACTCTGTCAGACAGAGCTGGTCTTTAAAAATGTTTGTCTATTTGTTTTGAGACAGCAAAGGAAAATATTTTATTTTCTGTAATAGTAAGGTCAAAGAATTTGTTATCTTCCCAGCTAGAGACAAAAACAATAATGGGAAGCTCTTCAAACTAATGTTCAAAAGAGGAAAAGAGAGCCAACAGATGATTAACTTCTCAGCAGGGAAGATGTTATTACAGTCAAAAGACTTCAAAATCCCTTTTCTTATGTGATTCATTAACAGATTTCCAGACCTCTTTGCCCTCAGAAGAGGAGTGTATATGTTTCTCCATGGTGTGTCTTTTGGGGACTTGAGATTATCAGCGCAAAACCTGTTGTCCAATGATTTGTCTCAAATATGGCACTTCTGGAAATGTCAGTGCTAGATGGGTATTAAAGTCATTCATCTGTGCATTCCTCTGAGTTTTATTAAACAATAAAAGAAAATTATATCACTGCACTCTGCAAAAACAACAAAAAATTGTCTTTGCTATTTCCTCACTACCCACCACATTAACCAAACATCTCATGCAGATTCTACGTATTAATGAAACTTCTAACACAATTAATGACAAATTTGAAAATGAGGGGAAAATCCATCTCCTTTCTACCACAACAAAAACCCTCTCTTGAAAAAATATACTGTCATTCCCAGTGTGGAGCAATATTTTGGGGGGAAAGGGGTGGATGCATTTAATTTGCAGGTAAAAAGATGTTTCAAAAACCAAACTTGAATTTTAAACTATTCATAAGATTATCTGAATTTGTTTATCAGGCAATAATAAGCCTATTGGTGTCACTTAATAAAGATATCCCATTCTCAGAATTAATAACCGTGTTATACTTGTTTTGAGTACTCTAAAAAAAAGTTTACTAGCTAAAGCATTCATGGAATTCATTTTCTGAGACAACAAATACCTTCCCAATGTTTACAAAAAGATCGCGATTATGAAGATCTTTACCAGAACTTTATTATAAGTTACACTGATCCAAAAGGAAAAAAAGAAGCGTGTAAAATATGCCATGAATATAATCCAGATATAAATTTCATATATGAATACACATAAGGCACAGGCATGAAGGAACTATAATTAATATATTCAAAGAAATCATGATGTGATTAAAAATGCACAGAAATACTGATTACATTCACGCAAATTGATATAGATATTTGCTGTATTTGTGATATGCTTAAAAATAGCAGACTGGTTACCTCAAACACAGAGATGATAAAAATATGTCCTCTAGAGCTGACTCACTCTTTAAGCCATCAATGGCGCAGTTGTTTGCCTGACACTGTATAATCTGACTAACAAGACATTTAAAATATGTGGATGTTTTACCAAAAAAAAGGGAATTAAAGTAGAAAACAAGTGAATTTTGAGTGAGTGTACAGTACAAACAAGTAATTCCTCCTGCTATCCAGCACAGCATGCAATGGTAGCACATTCTGTAGTGGTCAGATATGTCCCCTGGTTTTGTTTTCTACAAATAGACAATCCCCTCACAAGACCGAGTCTGGTGTATAATTTATGGTTCTCAAAATTTTTTAAAATTAGATTAAATATATAAATGAAAATCATAGACAAATACCTTTATCTGCTCAAAAAGTATAATTCCACATTAACAATATAAAAGACTCTATCTTAAAAGTCTTAATTTAACTGTACTAATATTGCAGAACAACTTTGCCAGTCATACAAACTTTTTAAGAATTGCACCACATACAGTATTTTAGTATAACTTTGTGGCTGACCATGATAATTGTGACCCTAATAAGTTGTGCCATTTATTCTCTGAGCCCTGAATTTCAAACTCTGTGTTTCAAAGCAGCCATATATTGCCAGCATTGTGTTCCCAAACATGGGAGGACTACTACATGACTGGCATTGGCTGCTGCCTGCATGGGGCCCTTACACATGGAGGAGTCACAGGGAAATGAGATGGTTTTATGACACAGTCTTCTGCCTGTCTGCCCATCCCTTTCTTCTTACCATATGATGCCTCTTATGACTACACAGAAATCCAGAAGCCAAATGGACAATTATTGATATTTGGTTTGTGTTTCACTTGAATAAAAAGCAAAATTAAATCACCTCAATTTTTAAAAATCTGCAGTATAAAACATTTTCCTAAAACTGCTAATCAATTATGAAGCGGGTGTATAGGAAACTATGAAAAGAGAAGAAGACAATTTCTAAAGAAAAATAAAATTAAAATTCACCTTAGCAACAGCCTTCCACAGCCCCCGCAATGCCACTCACTGCGTGCTCTCTCTTGACAAACAGGCTGCAGGGTTTGTCACCAAAGTGGGCATAGATGGGGAAAAAACCAAGTGAGAACCTTAAAACTCTATAAACTTCATGCTGGTGAGACCTTTCCATTCTCCATTATTCATGTCTGGCTCTTCTTTGTTGCAGAGAGACAAGAGGCTCAGGAACGGCACGTGGTGCGCGGAGCTGCAGAATGAGCAGGGAGTGGGAAGCCTCCCCTCCTGCACGGAGTTCAGAGACCTCTTTACATGCAATTGCAAGAGTACTGTAATCCAAAATCTGTCAAATAATTGATACAAAATGTCTCATAATTAGTCTCAAGCTATAGGTAGCCCTATGTAGAGTAGATTCCCTCAGAAATGGGAACTAGGCTCGTGTTGGCATCTCTTGTGGAGGTAAATGTGCTCTTTTTATGGGATAAGAATATGGCTGGGTGGCTGCAGTTCTCTGCCCTGCCATCAGCCTAGGTCTGTAGCACACATAACATCACTAAACAGATGCAAAAGAGTGTTAGAAAATGAAGGATTTAATTGCAGAGTACACAGTAATACAGATTCAGCACCTTTAAATATTTCATCTTACTGTAGTTTATAAGCTTTAACAACAGATCACACTTAAGCCTGAATTCCTAGTCCCACTACTGCATTCATACAAAAAATACATAAATATTTTCTAATAAAGTCTTGAGTTTTCCCATTTCTCTGCCAGCAGGACATTGCACAGGGCTGTTTCAAACTAAGACATGTTCAGGGCTGAGAGAGAAGCAAACAGCCTCCTGGAGGAAAGATTACCAGGGACAAAAAACATGCATCCAGCTGAGCACTGGAAGGAATGAAAGGTATTTGAGGCTGGAAATAAAATAGCTATAAAAAATAGACTTATAAGAAAAAATTATCTAAATCAATACCTAAAGCAACTTGGTTTCTTTCGATCTCAGGGTTGTCTTCTACTGCAATAAGAAAACAGCAGTAAAAATTCCCACCTCTGAATAATTACATGTGCTGATGTGGTAACAAATAAATCAAAAGGTCCTAAATGTCCAAGTAGGTGAGCATGCTGTCCTCGACCCTTGACAGCAGCTGCCTCTTGCTGCTGCTAACACTAGCCAGGCTGGATCCAGTTCGGCTGAATGTGGAGGGAAGAGAGCTGTGGTATGGATTTCAGGCTGCTAGGCTATGGCAGAGCAGGACTGGTTTCCTCCAGCTCTCTCTTCAATCCCTTCCACACCTGACAGTGTCAGCAGATTCTCTGTATTTGCTCCACAAAAGCCATTCTGAGCAGCAGTGACAGACACATGTCACGTTCTTGCCATTGCTGCCCTGCTGCAGAAGGCTGAAGCAGACACACTGCAACACTTTTAGATTAGTACGCAGCAAATTAATTTTACGAAATTCAGGGGACTTGGCACTGTGGCTCTTGTAAAATTATAAATGAAAATGTGATGGATTACAGGCATCAATGTGATGAGGTACAGGCATTATGCCAGTGAATGTACATTGACATTATGTACATTAATATTAACCAAACAGCACTTATCACTGGATATACAGACTCTGTCTTCAGTTGTTCACAGAAGCTTACAGGAGTATATAAAAATCTACCAACTACTGATTATTGTAAAAATAAAGAATAATTTCGAGAAATTCTCAAGGCAAAGTGAAGGGTGTGTGAGCCTTCCTTAACTAAGACACTTAGAGAGTAGTCACAACAAAAATGCAAAGTTGTGGGCCTATTTAATATTTGAAGTGTATTTAAGTGTAAAGGAGCAACATTAACATATACCTTTACATATACATTTACCTATACATTTACCTATACAAGGTATAAAATGTGGATGAAATTGAAAGCAAGGGCACAGAAATTATTCCAGAGAAAGATGAAGAATTATTGGGGCATTACATTTTACTCTGTTTCCATCAAAATTGTGCAATAAAGGCCAGCTTGAAAAATACACAGTAAAAACAATCAATGTGATAATATATATAAGGGAATGTTTATAGTTTATCAAGGTATGAAAGAAAAAATCGCCTCCTGTCAGCCTTTGCAATATCCCCTTTCACTTTCAATATCAATATTCATTATTAAAATCACTGCTCCCCCAAATCCAGGGATTGAAACTGTTCTCATATGCTTATATTTGTTTGATCTGTCAACTCTCTCTCCATTTTTATGGGTTGACAAAGCATTAAAATTAGTAAGAAAGCTGTTTTCAGGGAGTTTCACAGTATCAAAACTGACATGAACAGTGAGGGATGCTGCAATATATGGTCACAGTATGCCTGGCAGCTTGAGGTTGTAGCTGATTCTTCCTTCCTCTGAACAGGTGAGAGATAAATAGGCTACAAAGGATTTTTAACCCAAAGTTCATCAAGTAGCAGTCTTGTACTTGTCAGCTCCTCTGCTCCCACCACAAAGGTTTCCAAAATCATGCCTCTCTGAGTCAGGATGTTGCAAAAAACACTTCTCCACAAGCAGCATATTCATGTAACTGATGTTCCTTTCTTGCTCTGGCTGGTTGCTCTTTGTCTTCTAAACATCACCACGAAAATCATCTCTATGAATATGCTCCAGCACTTCACCTCCACAGCAGGGCTCATGCTGGCTGGCCAGTGCCCCAGAGATGACTGCCAGCTGGCTGATAAAAACCAGGGCTTTCACAGCTCCCCCTGCTTTTTTCCTTTTTTTTTTCTTTGCTTAATCTCATTCCATGTTCAATATGCTTTCTCCAGCCTGCACAGAAATAGTGAACACATGGTTTGCAAACTTACTCAAAACAAATAAATAATCATTTCTCCTTCCTTTCTTTAACACTGCTAGAAGTGAATTTTTTTTTGCTCTCAACAAGCACAATTATTCTGACATTTATCTTTCAGGTCCTCCTCTTTGTCATTAAGACAGCCTAAGCAATACACTACTTTATGTTATCAGTGAGTTGGAAAACTCACCTGTACATGTCTGCCACAAGCCAGAGTGTTAGCAGACAGCACTGTGAGTGGTGTTTCAATGGCACAGGCTGGCAACACCACTGTGCTGTCCTCAGCTCATGTCCTGAAAAGTGCTTTCATGGAGAATGACTATTTTCATGCTGCTGGGGACTGTGAAGAGTGTAAAACATCAGTGTGTGATGCAGGGAATGAGCCAGAGGGAAATTGAATATGCATTTATGTAAGCAGTTGTAAAAGTAACTATTTTATGCAAATAGATGCAAACTATGCAGCAGGGGCAGAATCTGACAGAAACTGAGAAGGAGAGAGGGAATGTAAAGATCTGAGACTAGAAAAGCTTGAGAACTGTGCACAGAGCTCTCAGCTTCACTGTGCGTGGTTCAGCCTGGGAGCACAGCTGGTGCTCTGACACAGCAGCTGCCCCTGCAAAAGAGCAGCTTCCTGCAGGTGAAAGAAGAAAAGCAAACAGTGTTAGGAACATTGGTACTGCCACTGACACCCGTCTGACAGGTAACACTGGGGATGTGTGAAAGACAGTGGGCACACAAAGCAAACACTTGAGTATGGTCAACTGGAACACACATGGTGGTACCTGAAAATGTGACTGTACATTTTTCTTTTCTTCTTGGTACAGCACATCTGCCTTCATATCAGCAAATAACCTGGGGAAACGCATGCAGGGCTGATTTAAATAATATTTACCTGCATCTTCTAAAAAAATTTTATAGTCTGTCCAGCTCAATCTGTGGTCTCCAACAGACTAGTAATTCAAGTTTTAGGAGACAGTCATAGAATCATGGAATGGTCTGGGTTGGAAGGGACCTTCAAGATCATCTAGTTCCAACCTCATTGCCATGGCCAGAGATACCTTCCACTAGACCAGGCTGCTTAAAGCCCCATCCACCCAGGCCTTGAACTTTTCCAGGTTTGGGACATCAACAACTTCTATGGGCAACCTATGCCAGTGTCTCACCATTCTCACAGTAAAGAATTTCTTACTAATATCTACTCTAAATCTGCCTTCAGCTTGTCCTGTCACTGCATGCCCTTGCATAAAGGGCATGATCATCAGGGAAAAAAACCCAATTATTTAGCATTGTCAAAAGCAAAAATTGTTCATCAGAGTTGAGATCACCTGTACAACCTGAAACCATGTCTCAAGTCACTTCAAGAGACAAACTGTGCTTCAAATCTGTCCTTCTGGCCATACCTTATTTCATCTATAGCCTAATAGACCTACATAAAGTAATCTTTAGAACAAAAATATTGTAATAAATAGGTTGAAATGGCTTGAACTACAGGCAGTGGGGGTAGACCCCGATGGTACTTCACACTTACTGGCTTTAATTCCTTGGCTCAGAGATACTGGAATGATCAATCTTGCTGGCAGGAGGTAGCCAGCATTTGTGTTCCATTGCACATCCATCTTTTTTAGGAGGTTGGGGATTTTCTTTTTTTGTTTGTTTGCTTTCATTTAATATTTCTTTAAGAGCTAAGACAAAGAAATAGGAGCACAGATGAATGTTTTCAAGCACACCTGGGCAGAAACAGTGCTGCTGTGATCTTGTTTTGCTGCTGTGTGTGCAGGAACGCTTTCTTTGTGCAAATTGCTTCTCAGTTATCTTCTTTCACTTTACATAATTGAATTATGTTTTGTGAAAGAGATTCCTAGAAGATCACGCAAATACTGAAAAGCTGGGATGTAAAAAATAAATTATGCAGTTACTGTTAACTGAGTCTCCCATCTCTGTATACCTTCAAACAGTACTATAACCAAAGGTGTCATTTCATTCAAGATATGCCTCAAAAGAAGGATTGTTACAGAAATAAACATCACAGAACACAGAGGCTCTAGGGAATCCCTTCATCACTGAATCCTTCCTAAAGGGAGTTAAGATTTGTCTAGGTGTTTACTCCAGTTCATTAAAAATGTTTTGGCTTTTGTTAGATAATTATTACTAGAAAGATACAGAGAAAGTTCTACTTATATAAAAGAGGGAATAAGTATAATTGCATTAACATTTTTTTCCCTTTTCCACAATGGAATTAACCCTTCTCACAGTGCAAAAGAGGCCCCAGAGTGCCTAAAATGATGGGAAGAGAAGGGGCTGTGCTGAATTCAGTGGGAAGAGTAGGGAGCAGCCACTCAACACAAAAACACAAGATGTACCAGTAGTGTTTCTGTGGGAAGTTAAACATTTTCTACTTTTCCAGTTAGTCTTGAGCCTGGAAGACAGTGCAGCAGCCTATTATTTCAGCTTTTAAAGCAAAACATGAGAATTTCCTCTCCAGTACACCTAGAGAGAGACAGCAAAGTCATGAAGAGCAAGTCCTGCATCTATGTGTTACCAGCACTACAGTCTACACCAATTATTGCCTTCTAAAGGTTCATCTGCAAAAGCAGATACATCAGCATGGACAGGAGCCAAGCTCTGCATGAAGTCCAACTTGGGGGAGAACCTGCAGGCTGGACTAGACCAGGACCCCAAATATTGCCTTGTCACAACAGGCACTGATTTTAATCAGGTGTACAGAGGGTGTCACATGGTGAGGACTTTCAGACCAGGACATGCCCACAGTCACAGCTGAAGTTAGCACCAGTTGGCATCAGACTGACTTGTGGAGCATGTGAATAAAGAAATTCACTCATGAGGAAACTCAGGGTAGGCACATGCCTGTGACAGTGAGGCAAATTGGGATGCAATGTCCTGAGGACCAACAGAAAGCAAAGGAGGGCTCACCATCATAGTGACAAAATGCTGGATCAGCAGGTATCCACAACTTTTCCCATCTAGGATCTCCTTCTCAAGTGACCTGAGCAATGGATTGAGTGGAAGGGAGGAGATCCAGAGACGCACAGCAGCTGCTCCCAGTAAGGTAGGTGGGCTTGGAAAGGCAAATCCAACATTGGAAAGTACCTCCAAGGCCTGATTGCCTCTCTTGTGTGAATTTAAAAAGGAATGAAGAAGGGTTTGAAACAAACTGAAATAGAGATTTTTGCTATGCTTATGTATTTGCTTAATCCATCCAAACATCCTGTATAAGATAGGTGATGTCATTCTTCAGCAGGAAAAAAAAAGAAAATGAACTGCTGCATTTGGTCAACAGGAGAGAAAAAGGGGTTTATATTGAGCTTTCCTGGGCCTCAAATTGCTGAGGCACTGAAAAATCTGAATCATCTGGAGAAATGATAGCACATCTCTTGATCGATGAATAATTAATAAAATATTTCACTGAAGATTTAATAAAGATCAAAAGTGTTTAATGAAGATCAAAAGGATTTAATATAGATCCTGGAGGTGTTCAAGGCCAGGTTGGATGTGGCCCTGAGCAATCTGATCTAGTGAGTTCCATCCCTGCCCATGGCAGGGAAGCTTCAACTAGGTTACTTTTAAGGTCCCTTCCAACCCAAACCATTCTATGATTCTGTGATTCTAAAACAAAAATTTACAATGTAAAGATGGGAAAATTCAAAGTAAGTGCAATACAAACTCTACATGACCTTTCCAGAGTTATTAAAAAGAGAAACTGATAAACCTAACATGATGATGGCAATAGTCATATTGAATTTCAAGCAAATACCAGGTCACAGTGTGTGTGGATGTTGAGTTTTACAGGCCATTCAATTTTACAGGCCATTCAATCTGAAGATTTTCCCACATTGCACTGTAGTGTACAATCAAGTGATAGATAATGCCATGTAACCACAAAGCCTCAGGGAACAACTGATTATGATTGCCAGTGTCCACATCCCCAAAACCAGGAAACTTTTCAATTACACAGCTTTGTATTAAACACGCAATTGCCTTCCCACTGCACTCAAAGGAGAATTTGCCCATAGTCTGTGGGGAGCTGGCTGACCTTCTTTTTCTCCAGCTGCCAAACTTCACTATTGGATTAAAAAACATACACAAGAGACATTCCTAAAAATGCTTGTCAGTAAACATCAGCCCTGCCACAAAAACATTATGCAACTGAGAGTGCAAGCCACAATACAGTTTCTGTATTATTAACAGGAGGCCAATACACTTAAGTGCCCCAAAAGCACCAGAGTGGAAAGCTTAGTTAGCTGGCTTTGGTTATCCACATTTGCTGTCCATTCTTCCTTTTGTTCACACCCTAGTCAAATTGCCATGTTTCCTCTCTGCCCACACCAGTACAGACAAACCTTTGTAGCAGCTCAAATATCTGAACTTTTTTGGTAATTGCCAACCTGGATTCACACCCTCTGCTCTCACAATTCAGCTAATTCTTTCTATGGACAAATCATGTCCAGACAAAGATTATTTTGCACACTGGTTTTCCCTATTTATTTCAGCTTTCTCAGGGGAGTAGCCACAATATTTCCTGCCCTCTGCAGAGCCAGTCCCTGCATTCATGAAATCCCTGGCCACCAACATCATTTCATCCCTAATGTTTTCAGGTTAAACTGAATGAAGCACAAATATAGCTCAAATCTTCTTTCCCTACAGTTACCCAGAATACATGACTTTAACTGGAGAATCATCCCACCTCCCTCCAAAATAAAGTGCTGCTTTTGACTCCATTAGGGTGCACCATCATTAATTGTTCTGCTCTCTCCTCTTCTGGAGACCTGGAGTGCAGGTCAAGAGATTGACAAAGAGTTGAGGCTCTATCAAAACTACTCCAAAATCCCATCCATGCATTCTCATGCAAAATACTCCAATGTCATCCCATGCATATTTAACTACAAAGCTGAAATGACTGGAAATGATGCTAAAAGAAAGCTCCTTCAGGGTTCTAAGTCACAGAAACCTTCTGGGAATTATTACTAGCTTTTGGCTGTGGCCAGTCCACCCAGGTTACTTATCCTAGCTCCAATGCCTAACCAACAACATTACTTCATGAAACACATGGTTTTAGCTCTAGAGATTGTTCAAGCTCCTGCACAATCTCCCAGGGCAAAATCACCCACTATAAGCATAGAGACCAGCAAAGAAGGAGACAACAGGGAATGAATATGAGCATTTAAGTAAAAAATCCTTCATGACAAGACTCAGTACAACTGGAGTAGATGGCCCAGAAAGGTTGCAGCAATTCCATCCTGGAGAGTTTAAAAATTTGACTCAACAAGGTCCTCGAGTACCTGATCCCGTTTTGAGCAGGAGTGTGAACCAGACAACACCCAGAGATCCCTCCCAGCCCTCATTGTGCTGTGATTCTTTATTCTCATGTGCACTATTGTGCCTGGAATGGAGGCTACCTACACAGGAGCAGATGTGCCACAGTAAGATCCAGCAGGACTCTCACTCTTGTCAGCCACTTAAAACCACTTCCAGTTCTATACAAGGAGAGGATTCCATGAGCAGCATGAGAAGATGCTTGCATTCCTAAAAGGCTTCTGATTCCAGTCCCAAATATAGTGTAGCATTGAAGCATATATAACAGCTTCTGCAGTTTGTCGTAAATCTGAGAGAGGAGCTTTGAAATTAAATATTTCTAACTTCTCTCACAACAGAGGCTTGTTCACTCTGATATTCAGGAAGGATACAGAAGGTAGTAATGATCTGTTAGACTCAAGTGAGACACATCTACTTCATGTCTATTTTTGTGTTTTTACATTCAATCATAGGATAGTGTTAAGTCTACAGCCATGACATGACAGCGGGTCAGGTGTGATGCTCTCTTCTTGCAAGCACTGCCATCTTTTAACCAAACAGGTATTTTAAGTACTTCTGGTGTTTCATTTCATTAGGTTAATGTCTGTGTTCTTCTGAAGGCTTCCTTTCCTCCCTCTTTTATATAATTGTCCCATAAACTATGACACAATGTTGAATAATAATATGCAATGCTGAATTCACACAAATCAGCAGAGGAATGTATAAAGTGCTAAAACACATTATATAATTATATATATAATT